>JACTTY020000117.1:0-600000 GCA_014595695.2 Epargyreus clarus clarus
GTACAATCAATTATTACAATAATATGGTTGCAACGACCACGAAAAGGGACAAACTCAGCATGTGCCACGTGCAGGTAAACTGCGTCGTGGCTCTGATTTTCAGTTTGCCCCCTGCGTCTGGGCTGCTCGGACGGCTGATTCACACATGCCGTCTGTGCCTTTTATTTGCTAGTCTTTATTATCGTTGTGATTCATAGAATTTGTGTTTATGTGAATTGACGAATACTGCGTAAAATGTTAACAATTATAATAAAGTTTTTAATGAAAGCAATATGGTGAGTACCTATTTCGGATTGTTGTATCTTTTAGTGTAATAAGCATATATAATAATATTTGAGTGATCATCCCAAATACCACTTTTTATTTCTAGAAAAGTACAGCAAGCCAGATGGGAACCAACCATGTACCCCCATGTTACGATAACCCAGTGGGACCACTACTATCGCTAGTACCGCGCCCGAATATGACAACCTGCTATGATGCCTAAGAGCTATAAATTTGGGTAAGTAAGGAAAACGTTATGTAAATATCTCAACTATTTAAAAGTCATATAATGTATTGTATTATACTTAATATAATTACCCAATTAGGAATTAAATTAAAATTAAAAGTTAGTTTAGTTAAGATTTTGTTTTTGACTTTCAAGTAATATAGCTTTATATGTATACTTAAATCTTTGTACTGTTTTTAGGCTGCGAAGAGGAGGAGGCAGGTTGTTCCAACATTTCGTGGCGCTGTACCGGAAGCTACCCTGAAGGCAGCTGAGCAGTATGACGGGTACCATAACTTATCCGGAGCTGACCGAGTTCTGTCATGTAAATAATCCCTAGCCCAAGTAAGCTTATTGAATAGATATAAGGGTTCCTTATTTTTTATAACACCGAATATAAATGTGGCTAGATGTAGTTGCCTGCGGAGGTCCATTTTTAAAATGTTAGCGGCATTAATATAAGGAGTTACGTGAGAGCGCGGCGGAATGCTAAAACAAAAGCGTGCACAGGCGTTCTGGACTCGTTGGATGACTTTCTTTGTCCGTGCCAGTAGTCGTGGCCCTATGAGGGTATCCGCGTAGCTAAACTTAGATAAAACAAGGGCCTCACATAAGTTGATGCGTAAGGTCCCACTGAGGTAATTTCTCATACGGTATAAAACTTTTAATCTATAAAAGCAATTACGTACAATATTATTTATGTGCTTCTCGAATCTAAGGTTTTCATCCATGACTACCCCCAGGTTACGTGCCTCTGATACCCTATCTAATAATTCTCCGTTTAAAATAATAGATGGATTTTTACCACTAATTTTGCGAACCTGTGCAGTTGTTCCCATGATCAAAAACTTAGATTTCTTCGGATTTAATACTAAGGAGTTGCGTTCAGACCACAGAGAAATACGATCGAGTTCCGAGTTTAGTCTAGACACTGCCTCGTCTGTGTCACAAGGTTTAAAATGAAGTATATACTTGTATATCATCCGCGTATATGTGATATTTACAATATTTTATATTATTTATCACATCAGCACTGTACAGTATAAAAAGGAGAGGTCCTAAAATAGACCCCTGAGGAACTCCTCGCCTTATATTTTGAGATGTTGATTGACTTTTTATACCGCTATTGCTATTTGAAGTTCGACCTTCTGAGTTTCGATTAAAAAAATAACTGTTAAACCAATTTACTGTTTGAATACTAAGGCCGTAGAACGACAGTTTTGATAACAAAAGGTGAGATATTGAGCGATTCAAAGGCACGCGAAAAATCTAATAGAGTCAAAATTGTTCCCTCTCCTTTGTCCTGCGATGTTAAAATATCATCCACTACCTGAATTAACGCGGTAGTGGTGCCTCGCTTCCTTCTAAACCCAGACTGATATAACGGTAGAATATTATTTGACTCGAGGTAACTTATTATTTGATTAGAAGCAACTTTCTCAATCACTTTCGAGAGGCATGGTAAGATGCTAATAGGTCGTAGATCAGAAAGCGCAACAGGATTGCCTATTTTTCGGTATAGGCTTTACAAGAGCCGTCTTCCACGCCTCAGGATAAATACTTGTTTCAAATGATTTGTTAATTAAGGCTGTGACCGTCGAAAGACAGTTAGGTAATACTAGCTTTAGCATATCCAGTGAAATGCCATCACTTCCAATTGCATTGGAGCTTAGTGATTTAAATACTTTACTTACTTCAACTTCAGTGACAGGCCTAAACTGAAATGTATCTGACGAAAACCTACTGAATTCAAAAGATGTTATAAGTGAAAGAGGTACATCCCTTGTACCAGGGACTTTCATAAAATAGTCATTAATCAGATTCGGATCATCGAAATGTGTAGGCAGAGAGTAATCGTTATTATTTATATGAATATGCTGCTTAATGTGCTTCCACATTATTTTTGGCTGTCTTAATTTGGAATTGACATAGAACTTAAAATAAGCGGCTTTTTCAGAGTGAATAGCAGTTCTTACAATATTTTTAAGATCTTTATAGTAAATTTTGTGTGAGTTTATCTTAGTGTTACGCGCTCTCACTTGTGCCTCATCTCGCGTTTTCATCATTTCTTTTATGTTATAAGTAATCCAAGGATAACTATTTTTGTTTTTTATATAAGCAATTTTAATCGGTGCATGTGCGTCAAAAACGGTTAAAACAATATCATTAAAGGTGTTGATTATTTCATTTACATCATCTAGTTTTGCTATGGAGTCCCAGTCTATACAATTTAAAACATCAATGAATAAATTAAAATTTATACTTTGTAACGGCCTGAACGCAACCCACTTAGGTTTGATACGAATTATCGGGACATCAATTACACATGTTATAAACGCGTGACTGCTCAGTTCCTTTATGTGATCAACGTTAGTGTAAGATATAGGTGCATTGACACATATCAGGTCCAGAAGTGTTTCCGAGCTATCTGTAAAATGCGTCGGCTCTAGCACCAGTTGTGAAAGATTGTTACTACTTAAGAATTCAGATAGCATTTTAGAATTGGCATTATTTTTATTTAAAAAGTCAATGTTAAAATCCCCCACCAGTACTGTGTAATCATATTGAGTAAAAGAACTCAAGGATTCACTTATAGCATCAAGAAATAATTGCACGTTTAGCCACGGGGGCCGATAAGCAGTCCCAACGAGTACAGTTTTGCCTTTAACTTTAATGCCTAGCCACATTTGTTCAATCGCAGGACAAATCGGATGTTCCAGTGTTTTCGCATTTATATCCTGTCGCAGATAAAATCCGACTCCTCCCCCGCGAGATCGCACTTCACTTGGCCTAGGAATATGCCGTAACCGGTATCCCGGAACTGACGGAGCGCGTCCCTCCTCACCTAACCGAAGCCACGTCTCATTGATTGCCATTATATCAACTGAGTGACGCATCATGGCTACTAAAAATTCGTCATGGTTGGTGCCTAAAGAGCCGGCATTCAACAAACCAACTTTAAGTTTACTATCCTTAATCATTTTTATAAGAAAATAATCATAATATGAATTTATGCCGTCACCACATACTAGTATGTTTATATGAATAGTCATTGATATTAATCGCGTTTTGAAATGAAAAAAGGTGTATTTAGTGGGCGAGAGGAAATCGAGTTTATCAATATAATAATATAAGTATGCAACATTAATATAGGATAATCTGTGGCCAAAAAATTGTGGATAGCTTACAAACGTTATTTTGCAACACATATTACAGTAACGAGACATTAAATAGACAACTATAAGCGAGGAAGATTCATAGAAACAAATAAATTCACTTCCCCTTATTACCAAGCTATGTATACATAATATAACGCAATGTATAGTATACAATAATAAAAACTGCCAAGAAAAATAATACATAATAAAACATAATGGCTTTTTTTGAGATAATCTTATCAGAGACATAAAAGCATAGCACATAAGGAGTTTTAAAAATATATTTTCACGACACACAAATATAGTACTTAAGAAAAAATATATTTTTTTGTGAATAGTTAAAAAGGCAGTATATAATTAGGAACATTATATGCAGCGACCAACAAGTTACAAGCCAAAAAATTTTTTTATGTCAGCATCTGTGCGAAAACGATAACGAGGCGTATCAGAGTCCCGACGCGCATATATGCATCCGTCTCGCGTCCACATAAAGCGCCATCCTTTTCGCCGTCCCTCCTCCCGTACTTTATAAAAAAGTTGCTTATTTGTTCGAGTGAGGCGCTCGTTAATATAGAATTTACGGGGCTCAGTTCCGACGATCAGTCCGGCGGTGTCCGCACCGCGACGCACGCGCGCTGCTTTTATCATTTCATCCCGCACCGTACGGCGCGCGAGACGCACTACTAAGGGCCGCGGTCTCGGCTTCCCGCCATCTGATAAAATGTCGTGTTTATGGCGAACACCTGCACGCGTCACACTTACAATATCGCGCTCCTCTAGCGAGACACCGATCTTGGTTGCTATTAGCGTCACAATACTTAGGGGATTCTCGCCTTTAGCTTCTTCAACACCCGATATCTCAATGTCGGTTAAAAAGGACGCTTGGTCGCGGTCATTAAGTTGACACTTTAGCTCGACGATGGTTTCCTCCATCTTAGAAGATTCTGAAGGAACGTTGGTGTCAGGTGCCCGCTGCTCAAGCATTGTAACTCGCTTTTCAACGTCACCAACCCTGTTGTTCAAGTCTCCTAAGTTTTTATTAATTTTTAAAATTTCTTGTTGGAAAGAGGCCATCTCTTGGAGGATGGTGGTAACCTGCTCTCGAATGAATTTAATGTCATTTGCGAGATTATTGTCGCTCTCGCAACGCCCTCTGTCAGCCGCTCCGACAAGCACATCCGCCAACTCTGTATCCGTGCCACCCGTGCTGCCACCAGAGCTTGGAGTACCAATAGCTGTGACGCTTGCGCATGAAGCCTTGGTTTTACACTCCCGGCAATGCCATTTTGACAGTCGGGCATCACTGCTAAGTTTTACACATTGCTTATGGAATGCGAGTGTGCATTTTACGCATTTAACGGAATCCGACATGGACGCAAACCTCCCGCAGGCGCCGCACTTATTGGCCATAGTCAATTCGGTCTTATAAAAAAGTTCCAAGGTGTGATAATAGATGGCACTGTTACCGATAGTTGTTAACAATTAATTTAGGAGTTTCTTTTGTTTAAAATGTTAATTTATTTAATTTTGCAATAATATTAAGCACACATTTATGTCTTAGTTTATAATTAAAATGTTCAAACCCGAAAAGCAGTTTTATTTACACAACACTTGTCCTCTAAATAACAGCTGATTTTGACGTGTCAGATTATCAACAGCTGATGTTAAAACTCGTATTATGTCGCAAGCAAAGTAAAGTACTTGAGATCACTTTAAATCCAAACACTATACGGCACTACACAACTGTACTGTCCACACAAACAAGGTAATAATTGGAATTAATGATTGATTTAAAATAAATTATCAATAACAACAGAAACTTTGCACTGTGACAGCCGGCCGAGCTACCCTCGATCTCGCATCTCCAAGTTGGATTGACAAGTTTCTTGACTTTCTTAAAATTATTTCATTTAATCCTATCCTTTAATCTCACTTAATCTCCATTAATTTTAATTAATCTTTTTATTCCATTGTTGTTAATTTTTACCCTACTGTCATGGAAGGGTTATGTATCTTGTATGTTTGTCATTCTTTATATCCTCGGATCTAACAAACGGCTGGATGAATTTCATCAGTTAAAGTGTCATTATATTCGTCTCAAATACCCAAATGTCCTTAGATGGGTGTTAGAAAAAAAGTAGCGTATCAAATGAAAGGAAATTAAACGAAGATTACAAAAATATGTTTGTATGTATAAAAATCAGCGAGGTGACTGTCGGTCTAAATGAGTAATTTACAGTACCAGTGATCAATGCAAGACCAGAACCGCGGAACTTTTGAGTGCTGTAATTTTACAATAAGTTCTTTATTTAGCGCAACTGAGCACTACACACATCTTTTGATTTTGATGCAGATACCTACTATAAAATATTGTATTTGGCTTTCTGGATAAAAATAACGAAACGCCTATTTCGCCATTTTTGGAAAATATACTTCGTCCTTTTTAGTGCAGTCGGCTTTTTGATTATTTAATTAAATTACTTCTTTTAATTTGCATTTTTAATTCGTTGTTATTTCTAACATAGTTTCTAAGTGACTAACATTTAGTGCATTTTGTGTGTTATACATAAACTAGCAGACCCGGCAAACGTTGTGTTGTCATATTAATAAAACAATGTTAAGGGTGAACAACCCTTATCACTTAGGGGTATGAAAAATAGATAGCAGCCGATTCTCAGACCTACTGAACTACGTATAAGATTTGGTGAAAATCGGTAAAGCCGTTTCGGAGGAGTACGGTAACTAACATTGTGACTCGAGAATTTTATATATAAGATAAATGTTAGTTAGGTTAGGTTAGGTTAGGTTAGGTTAGAGAATAAGATAAATGTTGGTTTGGTGCAGTGCGATCGCGTGCGTGAGTGAAGATCGGAGCTGTGGTCGGCGGCGGTGGTCGGCGTCGTGCGGCATGTGGCGGGGAGCTTGCCTGCTGGCGCTGCTCTGCGCCGCGCTCGCCGTCAGCGCGGTCAAGAGGGCCGAGAGTAAGTCGTAGAGCAGCGTTTCCCAACCTTTTTCAGTCCACGGACCCATAGGAAATCAAGCACATTTTTCACGGACCCCCTTAATAAAAAAACAATCCCAGCCAAAACATAATTTGAAAGACCGATTTATGTATTTTTTTTGTTTTTTTTTTTAATATAGATTAATAATAGTGTTATACATCATTGGATGCATCTTTTTAATTTTTTTAAATACCGTACTTAGATCACGTTTTTCTAATAAAACTGGTTTGCTGATTTTTCGTTTTGGGGCCCTTTTGCATTTAATGAGCAATTTATGTATGGTCCGGAGATGACACCGCAGACCCCCATACATATACTCGCGGTCCCCCAGGGGTCCGCGGACCACAGGTTGGGTAACGCGGCCGTAGAGAATTTAAAGAGTATGAAGAATTTGAGAATCGAAGATGGAACCCTTTGTGGTTCGACTCCGGCGGCACCCGAAGCTTTTTACTTTGGATTGAATTATTATTTTAATAACTTAAATTTTATTTTAAAATTATTTTTTTTAAGGCGATTCCTTATGATTGATTGATTTATTTTCTAGTTTTTAGTTCGATTAGTAATAAAAGCGTGTTGTATTGTTTCATAGTGTCTCCAGTTCCCTTCGTGCTGGGCTCGCGGTACGGGCGGTCGCCGAGCCGCTTCATCACGCCGCGAGACGACAGGTCAGAAATGTAAGTCCATATTAATACATATACAGACAGTCCTCGTACTTACCACATGTTAGGTTCTCGAAATACGCGACGCATATCGAAACGACGTAAGTCGAGACACATTTATTCATATGTTTAAATGTAAAAAAGGGTTTGGATCCACACAGACTCAAAATAAAAAAATAATACTGCCGCCCAAAGACATCTGTAATCAACCCCAGGTAGGATTATTTCCTGCCTAAAACGATACAGATGCGCCGCTATGCCTGAGGACGTAGCTGGGATGCCTAAGAAATGTATGTCTCCTGTACACCTTTCACACCCTTCAAACCAGAACACAGCAGTGCTTTACTAATACTGTTGTTAGACATAAATATGTGTGGTGGTAATACCTGAGTCAAATGGTGGTTTCTACTATCTTCAAGTATACAGGGCGAATTTTTCAAATGGGCCTTCAGCGCCAAAACAAAAAGGATTAGCGAAAGATGCTGAAAGGAGGTACGAGGCCGATTTTGGTACAAACTGAATCTGAAACTTTAAATTTTTATCAAAATCGGTCTCGTAACTCCTTTCAGAATTTTTCACTAAGCCTTATAGATTCGGATTTAGCCCCGAAGACCCATTGGAAAAATTCACCCTGTATAGTGTATACTTATACACTAACACACATGCACATACACAAATATAAACACATACTCGATCAACCCATCCCTGTAGCATTAAGGTAAATAGCGATTTAAGAAATGTGTAGGAACTAAATAATTATATAAGGTACGTAATCAGAAGGTTCTTCCTGGGGTCGAGGTACGGCAAGCGGTCGGAGGCGGCGCGCGGCGGCGGACCCTGCCACTGCGAGCACTACGGCCTGCCCAGACCCTTCTATGACAGGTTTGTAGTCATATAGTGCAACTGGACAAAGTGAAAACCTAGTGAGTGATTAACAAACTCAGCCTCTCGATCGAGGGGTCCGAGGTTCAAATCCCAGACACCTCTGATTTTTCAAAGTTATGTGCGTTTTAGAAATTATCACTTGCTTAAACGGTGAAGAAAAACATCGTGATGAGGTTTTTGCGCAAAAAGTAAAAACCATTAGATTTCCAAAGTTTCTACAGCACTTTTAAACGCGGTTGAAACCGCGGGGCGCAGCTCGTTCATGAGTATAAAAGAATACTAATTAAATTTAAGAAAATATTCTAGAATCTAGAATCTGAATTTTTGAGACATTATGTTACTTATTATTTGAGACATTCAAAGTACTCGGTTAAAAATCTGAATTTCATCATAACGCCATCTATACAAACTAAAAACTATTAGTTCTATTTAAGAATCATTCATCTGACTTAACGTACAAAAATAAGTATTTTTAGAAGGAAACCGGAATTTGGTATACAAAATTCTATTCAATTTTGACATGCATACTTACTTTCATACATACTTGGATTTTATATAAGTGTTTAATTCGCAGAAAACTGAATGAAGAACGGGTTCCCATCGAAGACTGAGCCACACGCCGTACGAAGATATACTACACATCACTTCACTGCACCAAAACTTCAAACCACTGATACCATGTCAAAATACTTAATTATGATCAAAGTACATTATACAGGCAGTCCTCCTTACGGCATGTTTAAGTTCTCGAAATACGCGACGTAAATCGAAACGACGTAAGTCCAGACATATTCCTTCATATTACGTTAATTAAAAATCTAGGGCTAGAATTCACACGGACTCAAAAATAAAAAGAAACTGTATTTATAACATACTTTATTATCAAAAATTCTTAAAATAATTATATTGACCTCGCGACAAGTGAATTCTCTTATGCCGTAAATGGAAACAATTGACAATAGTGTCAAAGTATTATTCGACGTAACTTGAAACGACGTAAATCGAAATGACGAAGTCGAGGACTGCCTGTAGTTCTAGCTTAGTCCTGTATATATGACTTTTGACGTTAAAATTATCACAGAAAATCGCCTAATATACCTACCTACCTACTATGAATATCTATTTATTTATAACAAAATAACTCTAGAAGGTGACGTTATTACGATAGTAAAGACGACATTTTTCGCATTTCTAAAAATAGCATTTAAGTCTGTAAAGATCTTTATATTCTGTTATTTGAAAGAAATTTATTTAACAGAATTAATATTCGAGAAAGTGTCGTGGCGTGTCCATCGAACTAAAGGCTGGGGGTTCGATGTACACGTTTACAAGAATTTGGTTCGCGCACTACATTCTTAATTCCGATTTTTTTTAAATATTTCAAAGTTGACCCTATTCCTGCTTGATACATTCAGTGTTACGCTGCTTTGTTCTGGCGTGGTAAGGGCATTATCCGAGGCGTTCCAACTCAGTCCTCAAGTAGGTCAACATTGCCAACCTCAGATAGGACACTAATCTTATCTGGGATAGATACAGATATCCATAGGCCGCAGTACCCACTTACCGTCAGGTGGACTGCGTGCTCGTTCTCTACTTATATTGTAAAATACAAAATCTTTTGCAAACGTTTTATCGTTTATTTGAAGGTAGTGCAAGTGCCAAGTTCTCATAATTAGTGATAAAATAAATGTAAATTATTTAATTGTTAATGTTGTAATATTTCGCAAGGATATACGATACTATATCAATAAATGGATTTCAATTCCAAATGTTGTATTTAATGAATCCTCAACCCATTCGATCGAATGCCCATTATGTACGAAAGTTAAACATTTGTCATTTATGGCGACGATTAAATAAAAAATTGACGAAACAAAGAATATACGCTATTTTTTAATCTTAGACAGGATTATAATATTATCTGGGGTTAATTACACATGTCCATGAGCGGCGGTGGTCACCATCAGGTAAACTGCAATATTTTAGACAGCTGTATATTAATAAACTTTTTTAACTATTCATAAAACTTACGTCAGCTGTACAGCAAAATGTATGATCACAAAAAGGCCATGAAAACTATTTTTAAAAGGATATAAAATTAATTAGCTCTAACATGAAAAGAAGACTTTTCACCGAACTGTGAGCGCAAAGCCTCTTCAACGACAATTTAATAAGAACTGCTCCGATCACTGTTTAATTTGCGGCAACATATTTTAAATATAAATAATTTCTTTTCATCGTATCTTGGAAACTGCTTAGATGAGTAAAATACATAGATTGATCACTCCTAACAAGAAAGTGTAATCAGTTTTGAGTTGAAATTGTTGCGTAAATAAAGTGTTGCAACATCTCCGTTCTAAAAGGCCCTAAAATGTTTGTAATACTTATTTATTAATACGTAAATTACGTATTAGTTATTAATAGTAATTATTAAACCAGTGCTAACCCAAAATCGGCCTTTCGAACGAGGGATCCGAGGTTCATATCCTAGGCACCTCTGATTTCCAAAGTTGTGTGCGTATTAGAAATGAATAATCAATAAAGGTGAAGGACAACATCGTGAGGAAACCTGTATACCTAAGAGATTTATATTAAAAAAATCTCAAAGGTATGTGAAGTCTACTAATTCACACTTGACCAGCGCGGTGGACTATGTCCTAATCCTTCTTATTCTGAGAGGAGACCCCTGCCCAACAGTGGTACAATAATGGGTTAATGACGAGTCATTATTAAGTTACTAGTATTAAAATAAGTAAGGATTAGTTATTTATATGTAAATTTTCTCTAAAAAGTGTTTTTTGTTTGTCAAGAATTCAAACGATAAATAATAAAATCATTCTTTTGTTACATTCATTTTCAAGGCGGTGAAATATCTTTCTATTTTACTTATCAAAAAGAAAATTGTTAGGTTGAAAGGTATGTTAGTTAAGTTCCGTCTAAGTCCATTATTAATAGTCAATCCATCGAAAAAAATTGTCAAACCATCTTTGGTAGGTAACAACCTACCAAAGATGGTTTGACAATTTCTAGTATACAAAAGTTGTCAAATATCGATAAGCAATATTTGTAGGCTTAAATATTAGGATAGATTTATTATTAGTAGATAATGCACGTAAATTTTTTTACACATATAGAGGTAAGGAAAATGAATTCATTCAGGTATGTGGTTTGATATCCTATATGAGTTCCTCACAGGTACGAGGGCAGCGGAGAGGATATACCGGACTCTTACCGGCTATAACCCCACGGTGTTCTTCTGGACACTTTTTGCCGGGACCACGGGTACGCTAGTAGCACGCGTCCGCGATCCCGATGGCAATACCTGAGAATACCTGGGGTTTCAACCTGGGACTCCCGAGTTTCAACCACTAGGCTATCACAGCTACCTACCGATTTTTCTATATTTCTACCGATATTGGCCCTGTCCTACCAAAATACCGAAACGCATTGATTTGTTCACGATTTCAGAGGATGCAAATTATTCCGATTTTTTTTTGATATGTCAAAAATAAGATACAGAAATTGTGAACACAGTAAAACATTCCTTATAATTTAGAACTATTTTGGGATGAAATCTTTTTACTATCTCGGTAGATAGTCACGTATCAGGGATAAAAAACCTATTATTATTGTGTCATACGATTTTGGGTACAAATATACCGATTTGAGTGGACGGCTCTATCGATTTCGTTTCGTTCGAGACCACTACACGGCACTAGTATTAAGCGTCTCACTTCCCAGTAATGAAAGAATCCTTTTAACTGCTGATAAATACGAGCAAGCACCTTCTCTATGAACATTTTAATAGAAACTGAAATTGCCTGAACTTACATAATTTCATTTATAAATGTTGTCAAAGACCAGATAAGGAATGTAGGGTTTCTTTCAAAGGCTAACTACTCGTAATAACCAAGTTTCAATTAGGTTCGAACTGAATTGAAGTTAAATATACCTCACTGTTAACAGGCCGGATATTTTTATGATATAGAAGTAGCAGACGAGCATGCAGTCCACCTGATGGTAAGTGGCTACTGCCACCCATCAACATCTGTAATCAACCCCAGATATGATTAGATATTCCTACGAAAAAACGAAAAATTTTTGCTGCTCTACTGTATTTTTAAATAATCCTCAGATTGCAATGAGACTTAGACCATTCTGTAGGGGAAAAAAATCTACTACAGCGGTATAAAAAACGTGCTTTAGGTATTTTGGCGCTTTAGTAATTTTGCGTTTCCAGTGACGATATATTGTATTTATAGCAATAAAAATAAATATATAATTGTAATAAATATGTATGGGACGAATAATGACACGACATGATTTCTTTAGACTCTTTCTCTCTAGTAAATTGTTTATATGGGTTAACATATTTCTTTCTCTTTAGTGTAGCGCAAAAATTGTAAGTGTATGGTTATAAATCCTTACTAATATTCCTTATCCTTACTTCCTTACTAATATTATAAATCCGAAAGTAACTCTGTCTGTCTGTTTGTCTCTTCTTCACGCCTAAACCACTGAACCGATTTAAATCAAATTTTGTACAAAGATAGTCTGAGACCCGAGAAAGGACATAGGGTAGTTTTTATCCTGGAAATCCGACGGGAACTAAGGATGGCGATCTTAGATTGATTAATCGGAGAATCGATCTTTTGGACTAAAAAATCGATTATTTTAATCAATATTAGTAAGGATTTAATCGTAAACTATGCATTTGATCAAGTGATGATCATTAGCAAAGTTGTTGTCCATGAGCCCACGAAGGCGCCACTGTCATTCCAATGAAGGTACGAATTTTCAGTTTTATGTATGTTAGTATGTCATATTATTTTCTTTTAAACGCGGGCGAATCCGCGGGCAAAAACTAGTAAATAAAATAAAAATAAAAAGCCTTATATTTCTAGAAAAAATAATTACAGGGTTGTTTCCATGTTTTACGAATACATTGTTGCAAATGAAATAAACAGAGGACATGGAATAACTGTTTTACACATTTAGAAATTAATCTACGTTGGCATGCATTTATACTTGTTTTTTTTTTATAAAAAAAAAATATTGAAAAAAGAGTCTATGGTTAAAACGTAGTAATTAATCATTAATTCCATTCGTTTAGTACTCGACTTTGAGAAAAGAAAATATAATCCTTTGCACAGGTAAGTTATTGACTGTAGGCACGTTTAAGAGCTCTGCAGGGCCGCCGCCGGGCTGTGCACACATCCGCCGAGGACCCTTCGATGGACCCACACTCACACCGATACTACGCTATTTGGAATAATTACGATAAAAATAACTTTGATAATTGTGATGAGATGGAATAATCTTCCTATTCTCAATCTGGTAGAACTAGTGTTCGACCGGGAAACTACCACCTATCGCGCTATCCAAGTGTAAATTGGTAGACATCAAATACCTTTGAAATTTTTTTTTAAGGATTTCTCAGGTACGCAGGTTTCCAAATGATGTTTTCCTTCACCGTTTAAGCAAGTAATAATTAATTTCTTCTACCCACATAACTTTTAAAACTGAGAGGTGCGTGCCTGGGATTTGAACCTCAGACCCCTCGATCAAGAGGCCGAGTTTCTTAACTACTAGGCTATCATTGCTTTTAACACTAAGCGGGACACAGAAATTAAAATTTCTGTTCTTTGGCATATATGTCTATAACATAGGGGTGGCGATGGTGTCTCTAGAATCGAACCACAAATAGTTCTACCATGTTTAGACGACCCGCGTAGCGGAGCGGTCACCATACCCGTCTGACACGCAGAGTTCCAGGTTCGATCCCCGGCCAGACAGATATCTGAATTATGAATTAAGATATATTTTCTAGGTCTGGGTTATTGTGTATTTGGAGGTGGTAGAACCCTTTGTGGTTCGACTCTGGCGGCAGCACCGCCACACCTATTTCTGCCTAATAACGGCAGTGTTAGGCGCTGCTGTGTTCCATTTTAAATGGTAAGGGAGACATACTTTTCCGAGGCGTTCTAGCTTAGTCCTCAGGGTAGCGGCGCATCTGTGACCGACCTCAGGTAGGAATATCTAATCCTATCTGGGGTTGATTACAGATGTCCATGGGCGGCAGTAGCCACTTACCATCAGGTGGACTGCATGCTCATCTGCTACTCCTACATTATTAAAAAAATCGTCTTTGTGTGTGCATGGCACCCACGACACAGGGAATCCTAGTGTGGGGCTGTGAGTGTAGACATAATCTTTCAGATTTGTACGCAGGAGTAGATAAGATACAGTGCGGTGTGACGCGAGCCCAGAATAGCCCGGGGCCGTATTGACGCGTAAAACAATAATAGGTCTATTTGAGGGCCGCGATTTGATGTTCCATCTTAAAACAACAAAACATTTACTGTCCGCCCTCGCTCCTACAAGTACTCTCTAATTAAACATTTATCTGACATCTTATTTTCAAATAAATCAACGAAGGGTTTAGGTTAAGTGTATTTATTGTTCCAATTCCAAAATAAATACTCGCAGGAAATGTTTTTCTTTTAATTCCTATTCAAATATTTAGTATTCTTGTAAAAGACTACTTGGGACTTACAAAATTGAAATTTGCACAAATTTAAATCATTGTACTGGGGGAAGAAAATATCGTGAGGTACCTACGCGTTTAAGACGTCTAAAAACGTCCTGAAAGGTGAAGCCTACCCATACAAACTTTCCAAGCGTGGTGGATTGTGGTGTAATCCTTCTTATTCTAGGAGGAGACCCGTGCCCAGCAGTGGGACAGAGATAGGTTGTTGGTGATGATGTTGAATTTTATAGGTATTTGTCCTCACGAAACCACAGTTTTCAGGGTTCCGTACCGCCTGGGCTTCGTATTCGTTACATAGCATCCACGTAGAGTACCCTAGTGTGCAGCTGTGAGTGTAGAGAGCGTTTTAAATGTCATAAAATCTTAAGTGTTGCCCGCGTAGGCTAAGTTGCTGGAACTATCGGCGGCAGGTGGCGACACTATCGCGACACGGTCAGCGGCGCCGCTTATTACAACGTTTATTAATCGCCTCTGCCCTTATCAATTCATGACAAAATCTGAGTAATTGAACAAAACACAAATATCTTTGAAAAATTGTAACCACCATAACTTTAATACTAGATATAGAAATATATTAGCAATTCCTAAACATAAATTATGTAAGGTGGCTAGATCTTTCATGGGTAACTGTCGCTACTACAAAAAATTTTTAACAAAAAAATAAAACCGACTTCTATGTCACTACAAAGTAAAAAATAATTGAAATAAATGTTGGTTTAGTACATATTTCTGAAGTCGGCGCTCAATATATTTAGTTTGATAACAGCGTAAACAGCGTGTCCAATATGAGCGCCGACTTCAGAAATATGTACTAAACCAACATTTATTTCAATTATTTTTTACTTTGTAGTGACATAGAAGTCGGTTTTATTTTTTTGTTAAAAATTTTTTTTTTCACCCTTTTTAGTGATGATATGCTAACGTTTGTATTAATACTATGTAAAATTGTATAAAGGTGATCATGAATAAAGGTAAGGTCTGAATTCATACGGATTGGACCCACCCGCTCGCAGGGCGCTGCCGCGCCCTTCTCGCTTAGTTTTATATTGTCTTATATGTTCCAACCTAACCTAACCAATTCAATACGAAACACTATAGGCGAGGCTTTATGAGATACTAATTATTGGCTAGGTTAGGTAGGAACAGATAAGTAAATAAATCAAACTAGGTGGTAAAACTCTGCGAGTGAACTGGTCCAATTTACATTAATTCAATAGTTAAGAAAAGAAAAAGGAGTTGAAGGTCAAATTTTTCATCATATGTCTCTGTCTAGCAACTTCATTACAACAAATGTATATTCTATATACTTTACATGGGAGGCACGTCTGCATCATCAGGATTGAAGAATTGAAGGTCATATCTTCCATTATATGTCTCTACTCAAAGACCTCATCATATATTCGTAAGCTCCAAATGCCTAACTTGTATGATTGAGGCAGGAGGCACTTCTGCATTATCAGAGTTGAAGAGTAGAAGGTCAAATTTTCCATCATATATCTCTACCTATCAACCTTATTGAATATTCATAAGCATCAAATGGCTAACTTGTATGGTTGAGGCAGGAGGCACCTCTGCATTATCAGAGTTGAAGAGTAGAAGGTCAAATTTTCCATCATATATCTCAACTTATCGATTTTATTAAATATCCATAAGTTCCAAATGCCTAACTTGTATGGTTGAGGCAGGAGGCACTTCTGCATTACCAGGGTTGAAGAGTTGAAGGTCAAATTTTCCATCATATCATGTTAACCTAGATATTCAATGTTCATTTTAAGTTTCATGAGAATTGAGTGGGCAGAAGGTAAGTTGTCATAAAATATGTAAAAAGCAGGGGTAGTGATGATGAGTTCCACCCCATAACTTAAATTCTAATCATCAGAGCATACTAATGTTAAGGTAGGAAAGTACCGCGACGAAACTCTCTTTCCTATGAAAAAAAGAAAATTAAAATTGGTTAAGAAATACTCGACTTATTCAAGTTTATATGAAATCGGGTTTTTCCAATTTTCCGGGAAAACTGGCAGAAATTTTCAAATTTCCTCGAAATGGGACCCCCTGTGAAACTAGCCGCATATAATGGTGTATGAATCATATCGATCGGTCGCGGCATCGCGAAAAAATCGCCGAACAAACATAAAAAAAAAAAAAAAAAAAAAATATATACGGTCGAATTGAGTAACCTCCTCCTTTTTCGAAGTCGGTTAATAAAATACCCGACTACATCTTGAATCTCACAAAGAAAAAAGTTTAAACATGTCGTTAAACAAACACTATGTACTTAAATAAATATAGTTTAAAAAAAACTAAAGTACACGCTTTTATAGAAATCAAACTAAAAAATATAAAATAAACTTAGTTTTATTTTAATGAAAAGTTGTATTAACAACAAAAAAAGAAATATTTAATTGTAAAAAAAGCGTGGGGTGCACACTTTCGGTAGTTATAAATATTTTACTGACAGACATGAGCAGAAGGACCAACACTTTGATATTTTCAAAAGCACCCCATTATAAAAAAATACTACATCAAAACGGGAAAACCCACAAAGAGTAGTTATAAATGTGATATTTGTACTGTTTGCTAATTAGATCAGTCTCGTGGTGATCTGTTATGACGCGCGGGCGGCAGTGGCCAGCGGACCATCTGCGCCCGTAATTGAGACCGATGGTTCGCGCTATTAGAACCCTCATTTACTATTTATAACGTATTCTTAGCACATTTACAAGCATTTTTAGGGATCCGTGCCAAAGGGTAATAATTGATCAAGTGTAAGTCGAACTGGCACCCGCAATCGCCGTTTCATTTTCAAAATGTTCATTTTTTTTTTAGTATTTGCTATTATAGCAGCCATTGAAATACATGCATTGTGAAAATTGTGAACTGTCTACCTACAGAGGCGGTGCAAGGCGTGGGCAACGTGGGCCACCGCCCATGGCCTCGCGAGCCAGGGGGCCTCGCACCTCTAGCGGTCAATGAAAAAAAAAACGTTCACCATAATAAACCCACCACTGAAATCTATGTGACATTTGTATTTTTTTAAAATCAAATCAACTTTTTAGACTAGGCCTCCGTTCCACTTTTCGCCGCGGGCCTCCGACGACCTTAGTCCGCCACTATTTACATTGTGTTGTTATGCCGCCATAACTTAAAACATTAATTATTAAAGCTCACATGTTTTTCTTACCAATTTACACCGGTTTATTTAATTTTAAAGTTATTTATTTCAAATGACAAAACATTTCGGAGATTTAACAATAATTACAGTTGTTGTTCATGGCATATTATACAATAATTTTTACATTTATAACTATTCATTATTAATCTTTTTCTGTTATACCTCCAAATAATTCACGAATATATTGTTATCAATCAATATTATGGTTCTATAGTTGCAGCGAAAAATAGCGGTTTCTTGAATAGCCGTTTATTTTCAACTTTTTTTTTTGGTTTTTATACTTGTTGGTATAATGGCTAACATTATAAATACTCTCTAAATTTCAAGTATCTATTACGGTTCAGGAGATAGAGCCCCGTGACAGACCGACAGACGGACAGATAGCGAAGGCTTAGTAATAGGGTTTTTACCGTTTTTACCCTTTAGGGACGAAACCCTAAAAATCGTTGGCTGAGTTTGATACGAGAAACTAAGAAAACTTGCAGAATGTGGCTTAAAGGACCGTGTTGTATGTTCCGATACTCCACGTGTAACAAAGCAATTTTCTTCGAGATTGCACATTTTACATTACGCTGAACTCTCACAGCGCGTCGCCACAAACTTCGTTTACACACACTCACCCTCAAACAAGGTTAGTAGATGTCTGTAGTTTTAAAATGTTTTGCTCAATATGCTATGAAGTAAAATAATTATAGTTTAAAAACGCTAAAATCGCACAAGGAATTGTTAATCCTGATTCCTAACGATCGTGATGAGGTCAATTAAAAATAAAATATAAATTATTTAAATCGTGTATTGTCATCGGTTCTTAATAATTTTTCAAATATTTAAATTAATCGGGCCGTTCAGTTTGTAAAAATCGTATTCAAAGTTTCCGTTATACACATACATACAGGTCAAACTAATAAAAGCGTGGTAATATATCTTTTATATGAGCAATGTGGCAGTGATCACCGTACTGGTTTGAGGTAAGTACAGAAGCGGTAATAACTTAGCTGGTAGAAACTCGGACTCTAATTCATACAAATCTAATCTATTCAAAATTTATTTATATGGATCTCTGTTTGATTTTTTATTTAATAATATCATTTTTTTATTTTATAGTAGCAGACAGCATGTAGTCCACCTGATGGTAAGTGGCTACTGCCGCCCATAGACATCTGTAATCAACCCCAGATTAGATTCCTACCAGAGGTCAGCCACAGATGCGCCGCTACCCCTGAGGACTAAATCGAAACGCCTCGGATAAGTATGTTTCAAAAATATTAGGAATTAATAAAACTTCAATATATACTACACACATTGTATTTTTTATAATACATCTGTAATACATACATTAGGGAAAGAAAACCTTACATTACGGCAATACCCTTTCATTCCATAACTTGTAATAATATTTATCTAAATATAATATCATACATTTATTAAAATAACAGTCGAAAAAAATCTTAAATTGACATTACAATATTATATGACTGACATATTGAGGTGAGCAATGAACTAAACCTAATATAAACATATTTTCTTATTGTGTCTTTATGTACGTACTTAGATGAGTATAATACATAGATTGATCTCCTAACTAGAAAGTGTAAGCAGTTATGACAATTGAAATTGTTGCGTAAATAAAGCATTGTCAAGTCTCCGTTCTGAAATGTCCTTAAAATGTTTGAAATACTTATTTATTTATTACGTAGTATTTAGTTTTTCATTCGTAAATTTCTCACCTCCATATACAATACAATTTTCTCTATTTTTATTTTTAAACATGACAAAATTTACCTCCACACATGGTTTTAATTTTATTTTCGAATTGACACAGTAGAATCAACGCACCTTATTTTTACATAATTTACAACTTTAAGCTTCCGTACGAAGAATAAAAAAACGGAACCCTTATAGGATCACTCATTATAACACAGGAGTAGTAAGTGCTTACTGCTCTTCTATAATCAACCTCGGATAAGATTAATCGTACGGTTGACTACAGATGGGTTGCTACCTTTGTGGACTAACTGACACTCTCTGACAGACATCAGGAATGCATTCTCTCAGCGGTCGGAGTATAATTCCTGTTATTATTTATTTATTACATAATAAACACATAATTTAAAACATTTATCATAATGAACAACACTTGATGTTCGGGTAAATTAAATTAGATTAAATATTTAAATTATTCCTATAACATTACAATTCAATATAATTATAATATGTTACAATTACATTACATTCAGCGTTTAATAATAAATAATACAACAAATAATTAATAATCATTATGGATTCATTAATGGTAGTGGTTTATGAAAAGGATTACAAAAATAACTGAATACATATTTATAAGTGCTACTTTAAACCTATACAAAACAAATATACATATTTCATTTCATTTCATTATTTGAGCATTTTTTAAAGATCTCTCAGATTTCTCATGTTTTCTTTCGCCGTTTACATCGTATTCTTTTTACACATAGTCATTAAAATTCAATATAATATACTAGATTTTACCCGCGGCTTTACTCGCCGTCAGAATAGAAATATATTTTTATATATCTCAGGAGAACAATAAAGTACTCTTTATTCGGAATAAAAGTCACTTTATATTCTTTTCTGGACTGACAACGTATGTACAAAATTTCACGACAGTCTGTTTAGTAATTAAGGTGTGAAAACAAAATCACATTCGTATTTATAATATGAATGGTCCTTGATAGGAGTTATGATACAGTTATGATACAGTCCGCTAATATCGAAACAGTCATTTTTGTCGAAACGTAAAAACTCATACTAAGGGTACAGTACCCTTAGTATGAGTTTTGTGTTGTGCGGGGAGGTCCTGTTGGACCCGACGAGGCAAGTTCTCAGCAACGGGCCGGGGCGGTGGGGGAGGTCTTGTTCGACCCGACGAGGCGAGTTTCTCGCGGCGGGCTGAGGCTATGCGGAGAGGTCCTGTTCAACCCGCCTCATCGGGTCTTTCTCGACGGGTCGGGACTGCACCGGGGGGTTCCGTTCGACACGACGTGGCGAGTCTTCCACGACGGCCCGGTGCTGTGCGGGGAAGGGATGGGGCTGTACCGGGGGGTCCTGTACGACACGACAAAGCCGATCGCTCATGACGGCCCGGCGGTCCTGTGTGATGAACTGGGGCTGTGCGGGGAGGTTCCGTTCGACCCGACGGAGCGAATCTCCTGCAATGGGACGGGGTGGTGTCGGGAGGTCCTGTTCAACCCGCCTCATCGGGTCTTCTCGATGGGTTGGGACTGTACCGGGAGGTCCTGTACGACACGACAAAGCCAGTCACCCATGACGGCTGGAGGTCCTGGGTGATGAACCGGGGCTGTGCGGGGAGGTTCTGTTCTCCTGCAATGGGCCGGGGTGGTGTCGGGAGGTCCTATTCAACCCGCCTCATGGCATCCCGCACCTGTTGCGCGAGGTCTCGCACGAGCTCAGTGTCGGGGTGTGCGAGCACGAGCGCGGTGTTAGAGCGGTGCACCGCGAGCTCCCGGCCCCGACACGAGCGCTCGTGCAGCGCCCGCAGCGGGGCGCCCGCGCGCAGCAAGCACACGCACGACGCCGCGCTCTGCACCGCTGATAGCAACTGCCGAGATATTATTGTCCGGTCAATTTGGACAATTGAGATAGCAAACAATCCGGGTAAGTCAAATTATGGTAAGGTAAGGTGGTTCGGCAAAGTGTATACCACGGCACATTGGTGTACCGGGATCATTAGTTGGTGTGCCACGGAGAAATAAGATTATCTTATAAAATTATTTTAGTAATTAAGTAAGGGTAAAATACCTTTTTTTTTCTTAACAAAGGGGAAATCTTCAAAAGGTATGCAGGTACACCAGAGTAAGGTGGTAGAATCCCTTGTGGTTCGACTCCGGCGGCAACGCCGGCACCTTTAGCGTCTGTGGCTGACCTCAGGTAGAAATTAAATCTTATCATGGAGTAACTATGCCCATGCGCGGCAGTAGCCAATTACCATCAGATGGACCGCATGCTCGTCTGCTACTCCTATATTATAAAAAACAACAATCGTTTAACACTCACCAGACCGTACCGCGGAGGATCGTCGCACACTTTCTTGAAGTACCTGTTCGAACTTTTTACTACATCTGGATTCCTTTCCGTCTTGTCTTGAGCGAATGATTCTTGTTCATGTTTACTATCAGTGACTTCTGATTCTGAATCATTTTCAATGTTTATTTTATCACTTGATTCTTCACTAGTAATACTTTTAACTCTTTTACAATATAATGTATTAAATTTATTATTTTCGTTAAACAATTCATTTCTATTAACGTTATTCTCAGCCGCGTCATTATTACTTAGTACTGTGTCATCATCATCATTAGAATTATCGAAATTTGTCGTTGTATCAACAAAACAGAGGCTGGTTTTATTTCCGTGTGTTTCAAAACGCCAGTAAGCGGGGTATCCCTTGCAGGGCACTAACATCTCTGTTAAGATGATGTACTCCTCCGCTACGACCCACTTCGTCTTACTCGGGTCTGTCCTCACTATCAGTGTCTCAGGGTCCAAAACGGCGTATGGTGGAGCTGCATTTAAAAAATACAATCATAATGATTACTTTGATAAATAATAAAAATAATTGAGGCTGTTAGAACCAGAGTAGCCTAACTACAAAAAACGATTTACAATATGGAGAAAAGTAAAAGTGTACAGTCTGCTCTGAAATTGTTGCGAGGAGGCGTAGTCATACAATGTACTATGGCGACGCAATTCATTTCTATATTCAGAGAGGACTAGCAGTTTTACCCGGACTATAAAACATTTTTAAATTACAAAAATACAGATAGGTCAAAAACCATTACAACCCAGTTCGGCCACTCTGATTGTAGCAGCCTCACTTATTGTGAAAAACTAAATACCACGCTAAAATCGTAAAAAAAACCGTAAATCCCAATTCCCAACCATACTGATGAGGAGAATGGGATAAAATTATTAAAATCGTGTATTGTCATCGGTTCTTGATTAAGTGTTCAAAATTTTAAATTAATCGGACCGATCAAAGTTCATTACTTACATACATAATATTATCCTATTTATTTTACCTCATTAGGGATACAGCATTTCATAGTGTTTGCTTCAAAATTGACGGTTATTCAAATGAACTTTCAACCCCTTATTTACCCTGTACGGGATAGATTTTTCGGAAGGGAATAAATAGGAGTGTCCTTGTTCCTATGCAGAAAGCTAAATACTAAAATTTATAGTAGTTGCTTCAAAAATAAAGGATTTAAAAAAATCGGTCATCCCCTATTTTACCCTCTTAGGGGTAGAATTTCCAAAAGGCCTTATGTGCACAATTTCAGAACTCTAAGGTTAGTGGTTTCGGCTGTACGTTGATTTCTGAAAAATGAATTAATCATTTATTCAGTCAGTACAAATATGTTTTTATAATCTCCGATTAATTTCCTTTCATTTGATACCCTACTCGAAAGGTTGTTGATATTTTTTCTAACGCCTATCTAAGGACATTCGGATCATTGAGACAAATATAATGACACCTTAACTGACCAAATAAAGAAAGATAAACATACAACATACGCGCGAAAAACATGACCCTTCCTTGGCAGTCGGGTGAAAATTATGTATAAATAACTAATACTACGTAATTTACGTAATAAATAAATATTTTAAATATTTAAGGGAAATATTAGAACGGAGACATGACAACACTATTTACGCGACAATTATAATTCTCAGTTACACTTTCTTGTTAGGTGTGATCAATCTATGTATTTTACTTATCTAAGAATGTTTACAATAATTCATTTATTACAATATGCAGTATAATAACCATAATTACAATTCGTTAAATTCATTCGACAAATAAATAACAAACAATTCATATTCATGATCAATTTATTCTTATTAAGATTTTTATTAATTTGTTGCTAAAATTGCTATTGTTAGATACTTATTCTCAGTTCTTTTAACTACTTTTTTTGTAAATCATGATTATCAACCCATTACTGTCCCACTACTGGGTACGGGTATCCTCTCAGAATGATTAGGCCATAGTCCACCGCGCTGGACAAGTGTGTATTGGTAGACTTTACATACCTTTGAGATTTTTTTTATAAATCTCTCAGGTATGCAGGTTTCCTCGCGATGTTTTCCTTTACCGTTTAAGCAAGTGATAATTAATTTCTAATACGCACATAATTTTGAAGAATCAAAGGTGCGTTGGGATTTGAATCAGACCCCTTTATCGAGATGCCGAGATTCTTAACCACTAAGCTATCAGTGCTTCTTATATTTTTTTATTATTATCTATATATCTCGCAGGTATGCAGGTTTCCTCACGATATATTCCTTCACCGTAAAAGCAAGTAATAATTACTTTCTAATACGCTATATGACAAAAATATCAGAGGTGCCTGGTATTGGAACCTCGGACCTCTCGAGGGAGAGTTTCAGCCACGAGTCTATCAACGCTTTTTAACACGCCTTTATTAGCTTGGGTTGTATGTATGTATGTATGTACATAACGGATGTAAGTATGTATGTAACTATGTAACGGAATCCTTGAACCAGATTTCTATCCACTTTGAAAGTTCAGTTTAATTCAAAAATTTCAAGAATTATCAAATACCGATGACAATACACGATTTTAATAATTTTGTACCATTGTCCCTATCACATCCTCACATTTAACTATTTTCGAGGCGAGATTGTTCGAGTGCCTTAGAGGAAGTTCATCGCAGTTACTAGATTGCAACAATTATTACTCTTTAGTTTTAATAACTGTTATACCGTGATTTTTAGTTTTGAAAATAATAATATTACTAACACACATTTATTAGCTTTCGTTGTATCTATCTATGTATGTATGTATGTAACGGAATCTTTGAGCATAATTTTCACAAACTTTCACAACTCTGATTAATTTGAAACTTTGCACACGTATTAAGGATCGATGACAATGCAATAATTTGATAACAGTTTCCCATCCTTATTAGATTAATTAATTCCCCAATTTATGAAACATTTAAAATATCAAGCACCCCACGCTTTTTACTCTAAATTGAAACTATTTACTCTTAAATTGTTTGACATTAAAAGTTATTTCCTTCAGTTTTTAGTTCGATTAGCAATAAAAGCATGTTTTTTAGTTTTTCAAACTATTAGATTTACTTTTAGATACTTATTATCTTAGATGCACATACCTGTTCTAATGTCTTCGTCGACCTCCCAATCAGCTAAGCTTCGTACAAAATCTTCGTCCGTCCAGTGCGGTTGCGAAGTGTCCATAGGGCCCAAATTCACTACGGCACACGTCAGCCTTTGGTCTTCCTCGTCGTTCACTTGCGATGGTAACTGTGGCTTTGGAAGTAGTGGGGGTAGTGTCTGTGGTTGAGTTTTGACGATAGATGGCGCTGTTTCCAGTGTAATTGGTCGTCTGGTCATAGGTGAGGGCGGTCGTGTCAACATTTGGCTCAACATGTTTGGTTTGTATGGGAAGGTTGTCGCTTGCAGAGGATCTGTTAACGTTTCTGAGGTAGATTGGGGATGTGATCTTGGTTTGTTTATTGGTAATGGTGTAGGTTTTGGTCTGTTTTCTGTGCGAGTGTCAGATTTATGAGTAATGAGGGATCGTCTGTTCGACAGTAAATCTGCGAGAGTCATTAGTGCGACGCTGTCGTTGGCGGCTTCGGCGGCGCGCTTGGGGGGCCCGCGGGGGATCTCCGCTACTGGGATGTGCCGTTTAGTACCTAAATTGACAAGAAAACTTTCGAAATTAACAGATTTCAACTAAGATGTATATTTAGCATTTTACAAATAAATTTGATTTGAAAAGAGTTCAGACATTTTTCTTTTCTTTTCGTAGATAAGTATAATCCGCGCCAAACTGCTAGTCCGCTCTGAATATACAAACGAGTCGCGTCGAATAGCAAATTGTAGATATTAGTGGGAAGAAAACAGCGTGGGACCGCCCGCGGGAATAGCTGCCCTTACTTACGTAGTAACTATTTATCTATTTATTATATTTATCTATTTATAGTATCTGTGCCCTTACGTTCCTACGGAATATATGCTTGCAGTTGTGCGTAACAACTTCAAAGCGGACTAGCAGTTTGGCGCGGACAATACCTTCCCAACAGGCCATCTTTCAAAAAAAAAGATTTAAATTTAAAAGAACGCGTGTACACTGTACACTATTGTATATAAGAAGTTATACTTCTTTGAAAGTTTAAAGTTATTACAAAATGTGTTGTATCATATCGTATCATATTGAACCAAAATAACAACAAAATTTATAATTATTTTATGTTATCGATTTTAGATGTAGAAATTCATTCTCATCATTTTTTGCAAACGCTCAAAAAAGTATAACTTCAAAAATAATGCAAATGGTTCCATTTCATGGTAAGTGGCTACTGTCGCCCATGGACATCTATAATCAACCCCAGATAGGATTAATTCCTTAGCTCAGTCGGCCACAGATGCGCCGCTACCCCTGAGGACTACGCTGAAACGCCTCTTATAAGTATGTCTCTTACCACCCTTCAAACCAGAACACAGCAGCGCTACACTGCTGTTATGACAGAAATAGGTGTGGCAGAGTCGAACCACAAAGTCTACCTTCAAACACAATTGTAACTCACCAATAACTCGTGTCGGGATGATTTCAAGCCGTGCATCTATATCTTCTTGTTTCACTGTTTCCCTTATACAATTATCCATCATATTAAACCCACTATCGGTTGCTCTCTTTATCTTTATCATATCATTGTCAGGTTTAGAAAGTACTTCAGGCTCATTTACGTCTTCGATTACCTCAGTGTGCGCCAGAGAACACACGCCAGTAATAATCGGAGTCACTTCATTGTTAGTAATGTCGCCAATTGGTACAGTACTGAATATTGTTGGCATCACGTTTTTCACTGGCGCGTTAACCAAGCCTATAAGATTACCAGTATTATGTATTGCACGCAATATGTCCTTAGGTTCATTTGTAAATGGTAACACTATGAAAGTTTCGTTGCATTTTCGTGCGAGTACTGTAGGCGGCATTTCATTTTTTACAATTGCATTATTTTCTACAATTGCAGTTTTTTCTATAATTGCAGTATTTGCTGCAATTGCAGTTTTTTTTACAATTGCAGTATCTTTCTTTTGTTTATTCTTGTTTGCTTTTTTATTTGAATTCTTTTGTGTGTCGCCGATGAAGAAATATTTCTTCATTATACTCTTTTGTCTCTCCCACTCTTGGTAGGGATCCGAAGGGACCTGCTCCTCCTCTTCTATATCGGGAGGCGATTTTTTTTTCCTACGCGGTTTCAACCTAATGATACGATTGATCATAATGTCGATTATTCTTTTCATATCATAGAAATATCCTGAATCAACTTTTGAAGCTATCTGAAAGTTTTCCAAATTCAGTTATGTTCTAACTATTGAACCGGTATACACGTAAAGAGTTAATGCGAATGAAATAAGATTTTTTAGTAAGACTAAAGTAACTATTAAGCGTGCAGTCAACCTGACGGTGGCCACCCATAGACATCTGTAACCAACTTCGTAGAGTTAACGGGTTTTACCTAAAGCCGATCAATGATGTCGTCACCACTCAGGACTATAATCACCTGATATTTAAAGCATTCGACGTCAACACCTTTCCACAGAAACGCAGCATCACGCTTGAAATATATGTGACGGTGGTATCTCCCCGATTGCACTACATTGGCCCTTTTAGCGTCCAAACACGCACACCTGCAATACTACATATAAGCGCTGCTGTGTTCTGGTTTGAAGGGTGTGGAGACATTTCCGTGGTCCAGCTTAGTCCTCAGGGCTAGCGCGCATCTGTGACCAACATCAGGTAGGTATCCAATCCTATCTGGAGTTGATTACAGATGTCCATGGGCGGCAGTAGGCTTACCATCAGGTGAATTTCACGCTCGTCTGCTACTCCTATATTACAAAAAAAAACAGAACACTTAACACTGTTGTTAAAAATCAGCGCTTAACACTGTTGTTAAGCATAAATAGAGTTAGCGTTGGTGCCGCCGAACCACAAAGGGTACCTTCAAATTCCATTGGGTTTTTTAAACAAATTGTGTATTACCTGTGCTCGTATGTAGCGATCTGTCTTGGCGGAGTTCTCCAGTATGTCGTTCTCCAACTGCCGCACCCTCCGTTTCAGCCAATCATCTCCCGTTGGACTCTGACAACAAACCATTCGTTTTTAGAGTTCCGTACCGAGAGAGTAAAAACGGAGAAACTGAACCCTATTACCAAGACTCCGCTGTCTGTCTGTCTATCTGTTTGTATGTATGTCTGTCTGTCTGTCTGTCCGTCCGTCTGTCCGTCGATCTGTTTGTCCGTCTGTCTGTCTTTCCGTCTGTCACAGGGCTCTTTCTCTTTAACCGGAATAAATAGACATTTGAAATTTACAGAGTATGTATAAAAGTGTGCACTAGAACAACAAATATTAAAAATAAAAAAAGTTGCAAATAAATAGGGACCGCCATACAAGAAACCCATATTTTTCGGCGTTTTTCGCTTTATATGTATATTGAACCGTAATATGTAGATTTAATGTACGTAATGTGTAGATTAATAAATCGATTCAAGAATGGAAGAGCCTGTTAGAGCAAAAGTGCAGCGCTAAGTCCTACCACCAAACAGACCATAGGCGGGAATCGAACCCATACCTTAGGGTTTTAACTCGGCTGTACAGGCTGTACTCTTATTTCACGTTATTTTTCATTGCAAAATATAAGTCCATAGAATTAAAATAATAAGTAGTTATAACTACTAGATTGTAGCAATCATATTAATAATTACATCATGTAGTTTGATTACTGTAGTTAAGTTATGTTACGATTAAAATTAATATAAATATCAAAATATATATAGTAAAATCAGTCTATTATTATTATTTAATATAATTTCAATATCAACGTACCTTTATTATAAATTCTTGGCTCTGCACCGGAGTCACCTGTGCTGTTAGTATCGTCCTATTGATCCTCCGAACTTCCTCAATATCAACGAGCTCCACTTTCTTCACGAGGCGACGACGAGGCGCCTCTAAATCTGTTAATCTCACTACAACCGGCTTACAAACTTCAAATAATCGTTTATTATGTTCATTACCCAAAAAACTTTTCGATAATCCCTTCAATTTTGGATACAGATCCGGATTGGGAGCGCCATTTCTGTAACAGCTGTTTCCTGAGTCAACTTTATCCTCACTTTCGCCGTCAAATGTATTAGAATCTATGTTGTTACAATAAACTAATTTAGGTTTATCTTTTATTGATTCCAAGAAATCATTCTTTAAAATCGCCATTCGTTTTGCGCTTTGATTAACATCGTTAAATCTATCTGCTCTTTTATCAGGTCCACTGATATTAGTTTTATGATCTGCCCTTTTATCAGGTCTACTGATATTAGTTTTATGTTGCAGCTGGTCTGCATCTTCATTGGTAAGTAAGCCAGCACGTCTGACGTCAATAGAACTGTTCCTAGCATGTTTCCTCCACGCAGTTGTATCGTCGATACGCCCTAACTTCACGTATGTTATACTTAGTAACTTTGGATCGATTGCTAAAAATAAAACAAAATTAATATAAGGATAGGAACAAATTGTATCAAAAAATTTTTTTCAACAAGGTTCATATTAGTCAATGTTTATTATTTTACCAAAATTAATTAGTATATTTATTAATATAATATAGAAATTAATTATGACTTGCTTAAACGGCAGTGATAGCCTAGTTAAGAAACTCGGCCTCTCGATCGAGGGGTCCGATTTTTCAAAATTATGTACGTATTAGAAATTAATTACCACTTGCTTAAACGCTGAATACATCGTGAAAAAACTTGCATACACGAGAAATCTTAAAAAAATTCAAGTCTACCAATTCGCACTTGTCCAGCGCCTTGGACTATGGCCTAATCCTTCTCATTCTGAGAGGAGACCCGTGCCCAGCAGTGGAACAGTAATGGGTTGATGATGATGAATTCAGGCTGCTAGAACCAGTGGCCTACTGCATTTTAATGATTTCTGACTTATCTGTATTTTCGTAATTTAAAAATGTTGTATAGTTCGCGTAAAACTACTAGTCCGCTCTGAATATAGAAATGAATCGCGTCGCCGTAGCAAAATTTTATGACTACACCTGCTCGCAACAACTTCAGAGCGGACTATACACTTTTTAACCGACTTCAAAAAGGAGGTGGTTATCAATTCGACCGGTATCTTTTTTTTTTATGTATGTACACCAATTACTCCGCCGTTAGTGGACCGATTTTAATAATTATTTTTTTATTGTGTAGAGACGAGCTGGAAGTTGGTCCCATTTAAATATGGTTAGGATCCGTCGATTGGTTTTGGAGAAAAAGAGGGAAACTCCTCCACGCATGTAAATATAACAGCCATAACTTCGCCGTTTATGAACCTATTTTAATGCCTTTAACTTCGTGTGTGGACAATTGCTACAAGTTGGTTCCATTTAAACATGATGAGGATCAGAGTGGGTTCTGGAGACAAAATATATAACTCCTCAACCGATGGGTATAATTGAGTTTTGTTTGAAGATATTTGGTGTAGGTTCTAATGAAATTGCAAAGCCAGTTTATCATTGACTATTTAAGGGTCTGATAATGTGGGTCGGAGACAAAATATGTAACTCCTCAACCGATGGGTATAATTGAGTTGTGTTTGAAGATATTTGGTGTAGGTTCTAATGAAATTGCGAGGCCAGTTCATCATTGACTATTTGAGGGTCTGATAATGTGGCTCGGAGACAAAATATGTAACTCCTCAACCGATGGGAATAATTGAGTTGTGTTTGAAGATATTTGGTGTAGGTTCTAATGAAATTGCAAAGCCAGTTCATCATTGACTATTTAGTTAGGTTAGGTTGGAACATATAAGACAATATAAAATTCGGGCGGTTCCAATCAATGTAAATACAGACCTTACCTTAATTCATGGTCACGTTTATACAATTTTATATTGTATTAATATAAATGTTATTATGTCATCACTAAAAAGTGTGAAAAAAAGTGTGTGTGTCAGCTACGACGCACGATTGGAGTTTACTCCTTACGAACGATAATTATGATATATATCGAATAGAAAAAAAGGGTAAATGAACGCATCTGCTAAAATGATAAGAGAAACAAACATATATCTGTAATTATTCGGATTATTTATATTACTTCAATAATGCGTATTGCATAAAGTATGTTACAAAATAATTAAAACTTGATGGTTAGGTTGCTGTTTATGTACGTTGTATATAGATGTATACAATAGATGCTACTATATGCATTTATTATACAGCATGCATACCCTGTACTCGGCAGCAGTATACAAGTTGTGGCAGAACTTCGTAATACGCAGGCGCGCAACACACACGTACAAACATACGCACACATTCAACTCTCAGACTGGAGGTAGTGAACTATACAGTGAGACTACGAAGTATCGCGCAAAGAGGAGACCCCGAGAATGAGATACGCTGTGTAATGTATTCCATCTCATTCTTTTACACGTTCATCCTACAGATATATATGTTTGTCTCTTTCTACGTTACGCCTCAACTTTTCGTGTTACACTTGATTTTACTCCTCATAAAATTTCCGTACCGGGCCTTATAACTCAAATCGTTTCTTAAGGAGTAAACTCCAAAAATTTTTAACAAGAAATACAACCGACTTCTATGTCACTACAAAGTAAAAAATAATTCAAATAAATCTTGGTTTAGTACATATTTCTGAAGTCGGCGCTCATATTAGACACGCCGTTTACATCGTTATCCAACGAAATATATTGAGCGCCGACTTCAGAAATATGTACTAAACCAACATTTATTTGAATTATTTTTTACTTTGTAGTGACATAGAAGTCGGTTGTATTTTTTGTTAATTTTTTTTTACTTTTCTCCATATTGTAAATCGTGTTTTTGTAGTTAGGCTACTCTGGTTCTAACAGCCTCATATAACATATTATTGTTTATTTAAAATATTACAATCGTAATCATCATCATCATCATCAACCCATTATCGTCTCACTGCTGGGCACGGGTCTCCTTTCTAATATAATCTACTGCTGCTGAGCTAGAAATAATAATTTCAAATAGGACCTAAAAATTACAACTTTCTTCAATACTTAGGATGTATATACGTTATACTTACAAATAGAAGATTCCTCTTTTACACGTCCGTCTGCAACGCTAATACGATTCGAACTAAATATGTGATTTTCAGAATTTACGCTAGTTGTGACATTATAATCTATTTTTAAATCTCCGACATCTTCAGAATCATTAACTATAACGCTAACTTGTAATTTAGTTGGATCAAGTTTCTCCAAGGCGGCTAGAGTGTCATTTGCGTAATTTTTACTAATATCTGGGAGGTTATACTCTAAGAGTTCCGTCTTCTTGAATATCGATAAGGCTTCCTCGTCAAAAAAGTTGTTACGAATATATTCGTTGATAGCGTCCACATCTTCACACGCCTCTGGAAATGTAAACGTCTGTTAGGAATGATGGTAAGAGTAAAGAAATTTAATTGTCAAATGAGGGTATTAACTAAAAGTGGGCGTATAAAAGGGCACTGTAGTTCGTCCACTGGGTAGTTATTTTCCGATCTTTGTAAAGAACGTTACTCTGCCAGTTTTGTTGCTCATTTGCGTTTAATTGTTTTTCTGTTAATTTATTTTGAAAAGTTAAGGTTCTCGGCTTATAGTTAAAGGAGGTAGTTAAGTTAAAAGTTGGTTTTCAAATAATTTCCTGACGATGTGGTGTGGTAAGGGAAGGTAAAATATACTTTTCCAAGGCTTTCCAGCGTATACCTCAGGTAGCGGCGCATTTGTGACAGACCTCATGTAGGAATCTAATCTTATCTGAGGTTGATTCCAGATGCCCATGGGCGGCTTAGCCACTTACGTAACCTCTAAATAAGTTGGAATGCCGAGACTACATAAACGAAATGAGAAGTATCTTACCGAGCTCAGTAAAGTCCACGGACAGAGGAGCTTCCTGAAACAAAATCGTTTATTTTGTTATACTTTTGCTAATAAATTATAAGCAGATAGAAGGAAAGTAGGAACAAAAATAACATGTGTGTACTCATGTTCACACGTGAGAAGTTATACTTCTTTTGTGTAGTTCACATAAAATAGTGCTTATCAATGTGTGCACGAGCAAGAAACGAAACTATTACAAAACCAAAACTACAGAATTATAGGCAACGACAGGACGTATCGTATCATACGAAAAAATAATAAAAACAATTTTTTTGTCAAACTTGCAGTACTTTGTAAATATTCACTCTCTTCATTGTTCCCAAACGCGTCAAAAGAAGTATAACTTCAAAAAGCCCATATAATTGATAGAATACAATTTATTGCACACCAAGTAATATATGACAAATATACATAATTAAAGGAGAAACAGGCGGTCTATCTCTCAAAAGCGACCTCTTCCAGACACCCATATAGAGTAGTTGAAAGAAAACCTTTCAGATCCAAGAAATGCTGGGTAGGGGGGTATTGACCGTCCCTGTTGTCCCGGTACTAGAATAGGGCTACGGTATCCCCTGCCTGTCGTAAGAGGCTTTCGGAATTGCGGGCGGCACAAGTGGACTCGAACGGCATTTGAGGGTTTTCCCTTCGTAAACAAAAAAGAGGGATATTTCATATTTATCCACCACGGAGTGGCATCGTGTCGTAGGACTCACATAGTTCGACTAAAAGGGGGTTTCTGGTGTTGCGGGCGACAAGAGTTAGCTCGAACCATCCCGCAAGCAACCCCGGGAAGGACGGCGGTATGTGTGGTCGCATACCGTCCTACACACCAGATGATGTGGCGAGCTTTATGGGAACGCGCTTAGAGAACTCCGGTTGTGTTCCTTAGAGATACCGGAGTCCTATACGCAGCGCCGAGGATGGCCACCTGGGGAGTTTTAGTGCAGTACTCCCACGTGCACTCCCAAGTTTCATTACTTTCATAAGAAAGACATTACTTTCTGAATGTATAAACATTCAGGTACAAATGAGTCGACCCTCGCCCATCGAACCGGTTTTTTGCTGTTTGAGTTAAACTCGTAAACAATAATTGTGATGAGAAGCTATTGCTACTAACGTGAATATTAGCTGCGAGTGGATGTACATCCATCCATCGATAATTTATTTTAGTAACAGTTCTAGGGTAACCCAGAATCCAAGACAAACCTACATAGGGTTTATATGGATATGTTTCAATTGTAAACCAAAGTATATTTTTATGGTATTAAATAAATAAAAAATAAAAAAGTGCTCCCACGGTATAAGGTATTTTTTGAAAATTTACCCCTCATAAACAAAAAAGGGGGGTATTGATCGACCGGGAACAGCGTCGTGTCGTAACACTCACGTAGTCGTCGTCGTCGTCGCTGTCGGAGCTGGCCTCGTGCGGCCACCACGACATCCTCTCCAGCAGCATCTTATCATCGGGCTTCCTGCACAAACATACATACACATATTCTATATCACACACACGCTAAAGCACATATATCACATATAAAGTTGCATATAAATAAGTTGCTTGTAAATTTAATTGAAAATGTGTGTTGGTGGTGTCGCCGGTTTGACACACCGACACACATTTTCAAATCAAATCAAATTTATTTCTGCATATTTAATTTATTTTCTGCCTAATAACAGTGTTAAGCACTGCTGTGTTCTGGTTTGAAGGGAGTAGCGGTAGGAATATCTAATAGGCGACAGTAGGTAGGTATAGTCCACGCCAAACTGCTAGTCCGCTCTGAAGTTATTGCGAGCAGGTGTAGTTATATACTTAGCTATACGACGCGATTCATTTCTATGTTCGGAACGGAGTAGCAGATTGGCGCGGACCGTACAGTGTGTACAGTCAGCAGCGGCTGCGCGGCGGCGCGCTGTGTGCGGGGTACTCACATGTGCGCGACGTACAGCAGAAGCGGCATGCGCGGCGGCGCGGCGGTCGTGGCGGGGGCGGGGTACTCACATGTGCGCGACGTACAGCAGCAGCGGCTGCGCGGCGGCGCGCTGTGCGGGGCGGTACTAAATGTGCGCGAGTACAGCAGCAGCGGCTGCGAGGCGGCGCGTGGTGTGGCGGGGAACTCACATGTCGCGACGTACAGCGACAGCGGCTGCGCGGCGGGCGCTGTGTGTGCTGGGGGTCATCTCACATGTGCGCGACGTACAGCAGCAAGCGCTGCGCGGCGGCGCGCTGTGCGGGGTACTCCAATGTGCGCGACGTACAGCAGCAGCGGCTGCGCGGCGGCGCGCTGTGTGCGGGGTATCACATGTGCGCGACGTACAGCAGCAGCGGCTGCGCGGCGGGCGCGGTGTGCGGGGTACTCACATGTGCGCGACGTACAGCAGCAGCGGCTGCGCGGCGGCGCTGTGCGGGGGTACTCACATGTGCGCGACGTACAGCAGCACGGCTCGCGGCGGCGGCGCTTGTGCGGGGGTACTCACATGTGCGCGACGTAGCAGCAGCAGCGGCTGCGGCGCGCGCTGTGTGCGGGGTACCACATGGCGACGTACAGCAGCAGCGGCCTGCGCGGCGGCCGATGTGTGCGGGGTACTCACATGTGCGCGACGTACAGCAGCAGCGGCTGCGCGGCGGCGCGCTGTGTGCGGGTAGGGTACTCACATGTGCGCGACGTACAGCAGCAGCGGCTGCGCGGTCGCGCGGGCTCGCTGTGTGCGGGGTACTCACATGTGGCCGCGACGTACAGCAGCAGCGGCTGCCGCGGCGGCGCGCTGTGTGCGGGGGTACTCACATGTGCGCGACGTACAGCAGCAGCAGCGGCTGCGCGGCGGCGCGCTGTGTGCGGGGTACTCACATGTGCGCGACGTACAGCAGCAGCGGCTGCGCGGCGGCGCGCTGTGTGCGGGGTACTCACATGTGCGCGACGTACAGCAGCAGCGGCTGCGCGGCGGCGCGCTGTGTGCGGGGTACTCACATGTGCGCGACGTACAGCAGCAGCGGCTGCGCGGCGGCCGCGCTGTGTTCGGGGTACTCACATGTGCGCGACGTACAGCAGCAGCGGCTTGCAGCGGCGGCGCGCTGTGTGGCGGGGTACTCACATGTGCGCGACGTAACATGCAGCAGCGGCTGCGCGGCGGCGCGCTGTGTGCGGGGTACTCACATGTGCGCGACGTACAGCAGCAAGCGGCTGCGCGGCGGCGCGCTGTGTGCGGGGTACTCACATGTGCGCGACGTACAGCAGCAGCGGCTGCGCGGCGGCGCGCTGTGTGCGGGGTACTCACATGTGCGCGACGTACAGCAGCAGCGGCTGCGCGGCGGCGCGCTGTGTGCGGGGGTACTCACATGTGCGCGAACGTACAGCAGCAGCGGCTGCGCGGCGGCGCGCTGTGTGCGGGGTACTCACATGTGCGCGACGTACAGGCAGCAGCGGCTGCGCGGCGGCGCGCTGTGTGCGGGGTACTCACATGTGCGCGACGTACAGCAGCAGCGGCTGCGCGGCGGCGCGCTGTGTGCGGGGGTACTCACATGTGCGCGACGTACAGCAAGCAGCGGCTGCGCGGCGGCGCGCTGTGTGCGGGGTACTCACATGTGCGCGACGTACAGCAGCAGCGGCTGCGCGGCGGCGCGCTGTGTGCGGTACTCACATGTGCGCGACGTACAGCAGCAGCGGCTGCGCGGGCGGCGCGCTGTGTGCGGGGGTACTCACATGTGCGCGACGTACAGCAGCAGCGGCTGCGCGGCGGCGCGCTGTGTGCGGGGTACTCACATGTGCGCGACGTACAGCAGCAGCGGCTGCGCGGCGGCGCGCTGTGTGCGGGGTACTCACATGTGCGCGACGTACAGCAGCAGCGGCTGCGCGGCGGCGCGCTGTGTGCGGGGTACTCACATGTGCGCGACGTACAGCAGCAGCGGCTGCGCGGCGGCGCGCTGTGTGCGGGGTACTCACATGTGCGCGACGTACAGCAGCAGCGGCTGCGCGGCGGCGCGCTGTGTGCGGGGGTACTCACATGTGCGCGACGTACAGCAGCAGCGGCTGCGCGGCGGCGCGCTGTGGTGCGGGGTACTCACATGTGCGCGACGTACAGCAGCAGCGGCTGCGCGGCGGCGCGCTGTGTGCGGGGTACTCACATGTGCGCGACGTACAGCAGCAGCGGCTGCGCGGCGGCGCGCTGTGGTGCGGGTACTCACATGTGCGCGACGTACAGCAAGCAGCGGCTGCGCGGCGGCGCGCTGTGTGCGGGGTACTCACATGTGCGCGACGTACAGCAGCAGCGGCTGCGCGGCGGCGCGCTGTGTGCGGGGTACTCACATGTGCGCGACGTACAGCAGCAGCGGCTGCGCGGCGGCGCGCTGTGTGCGGGGGGGTACTCACATGTGCGCGACGTACAGCAGCAGCGGCTGCGCGGCGGCGCGCTGTGTGCGGGGTACTCACATGTGCGCGACGTACAGCAGCAGCGGCTGCGCGGCGGCGCGCTGTGTGCGGGGTACTCACATGTGCGCGACGTACAGCAGCAGCGGCTGCGCGGCGGCGCGCTGTGTGCGGGGTACTCACATGTGCGCGACGTACAGCAGCAGCGGCTGCGCGGCGGCGCGCTGTGTGCGGGCGAGGGCCAGCAGCTGCCGCCAGCGCACACGCAGCAGCTCCGCGGGAGCCGTGCGACCGCTGCGAAGGAACAATGTACTGTTTATTATTAGGAGGTTTGCTACTTCTATATGAAAAAATAAAAAAAATGAGAAAAAGAAAGTGAACAAAATTAAAAAAGAAAAAAAACCGAAACAAAAATTAAAAAAACAAACAATTTTTTTTTATTATAAATTTCTCTATATTATGACATTGCATTTAACATGTAAATAATCCATAAACCGTTTTAATTATCAATAAATAAATATACTTAAATATACTTAAAGTTTGTAAAAATTACAAGTTGTCCACATAGCATCAGCATATGTCAACATTTTATCAGCACGTATCACCACCGTCAGCACGTATCGACACATGTGATTATTAATTATTACAGATCAAGTCAGTTGCAATTAAGCCATTGAAAGTGACACACCATTTTATAGAACTAACCCTCTGCAGTGAATTAACCAACCTAAACAGACCTTACAACAATAAGCATATCGACAGCGTTTATCAACATAGCAAGTATTAACATACTGCCCGTATGTATCAACATATCAGCACACATCAACATACTATCAGCACGTATCAACACTTGCTGATAGTATGTTGATTTATGCTATATCAGTACATATTAACTTACTGTCAGCACGTATCAACATAGCACGTATCAGTATTCAGCATATTATCAGCATGTATCAACATACTATCAGCATGTATCAACATATTATCAGGATGCATCAACAAAGTATCAGCGTGTGTAAGTGTATATCGCTCACGTGCGTTGGTAAGCGTCCCGCACGGTGCGCCAGAGCGCGCGGTGCGACCGCGTGCGCCGCGCGGAGCCGAGCAGCCGCGCGAGCACCGCTAGAGACAGCAGCGGCTCGCGGGACGACAGCGAACTCTGGGGACGACATGAACTAATTGTTATAGTCCAGTCAATGACACTTTTATAATATACATAAGAGCGACACTGGAGCATGCAGTCCACCTGATGGTAAGCGGCTACTGCATGTATATTGTACATCTATAATCACACCCTGATAGGTAGTAGAAACAGATACGCGGTATAGTCCGCTCTTAAATTTCAAGCAGGTGTAGTTATACAATTTTCTACGGCGACGCAACTCATTTCTATATTCAGAGCGGACTATCAGTTTTACGCGGACTATACCAATGGCGGACTAAGGTCGTCAGAGGCACGGGGCGGAACTTTACAAAATTACAAATACGTATTTCAGTAATGGTTTGATTTTAGCTGATTTACTTATTTTATTTAGTCATTAATTTATTGTCAAATAGAAAAGTTTTACAGAACCAATTATACTAATTGACACACACAAATTAAATGATATCATTAAAACAAATCGATATCCACATAAAGAATTGAGAACAAACATTGAGATTTTGAGAGAGAGAGAACATTGAGATTGTTTGGTTTTGACGACCTATTTTTAGGGTTAGCGACTGTGTTTGGGGACCCCCCCCCCTTACGCCGTTTGTCCACCGCCACCATCACCGAGCCGACACCAATAATTAATAACGGCGCCGTAGTAGCGTACATACATTTACTAAGTGCCGGCCGTGCGGTGCACGCTTGTCCGTCACCCGAGCATCGTTATCCCGGCTGCCGATATTTCGAGTAGATCGGCATGACTGTTACATCGCTAACGAGATTTTGACGGGCCGATGTGCCGGCAATATAAAACACGTTGGAACTTGTCTATACACTACCGTCACACGCGTGGCAGCTGGAACAAAATAAATCGCCGATATCGGTCGCGGTGGACAAACTATCGCCATCACGTCATGTTAAATCGGCTCGAAAAAATCTCGTTGTCGGTCTCGGTGGCGGTGGTCAAACGGCCTTCGTCCGCTAGAGCGCGATACATACCTCATTGACGAGCGTGAGCGTGTAATCAGTGGAGTAGAGCAGCGCGGCCTCGAGCAGCGGCCAGGCGGCGCGGCCGGGCAGCGCGCGGTCGCCCGCCGCCGCCGCCGCCAGCAGCTGCTGCGTCTGCTCCGAGCAGAAACACTCCCTGGTGATCGGTACATTCATTTTTACAAGCTTTTTACGAATCTTTTTTTATTTGAGCCTATCGATAGCAGACGTGCTACCTGATGGAAAGTAGTCAACGTCGCCTATAAACATTTGCAACACCAGAGGAATCGCCAATGCATCGCCGGCTTTGCAGGAGAGTTGTTTTTGCACCTTTTTTGAAGAACTCATAGATCATGTCATAGCGCTCCGGGAATACCGGGAATTCCGTACCCAAAGGATAAAAACAGTATGGTATCATAAGGTTGCGTGTTTGATCAAGTCGGGATGACCACTTTGGCAAAGGGAGATCTCCCTGTGGGTATGATTACGACCGGGGAGGGGCCGTGCTCCGACAGTCTCAGTTCGGAGCTTGTATATATACGAAATGTTGAGAAAACTTCGATAGCGTGATTCAGAATACTCGTGGCGTCATCTCTTGACGAAAAGCGGGAATTCGCCCTTATTACTAAACCTCTGCTATTTGTCCGTCTGTCACGTCTAAACAGCAAATTGTAGATATTAGCGGGACTGAGACAGCGCAGGACCACCCCAGCACCCTCTGCCCGCTCTCGACCGCGGGGACATAACTGCGTTAGTGTGGCCTTACTTTTGCTACGGAGTACATGCTTGTAGTTGTGTTCAATCTCATTCGCTGTCTGACTACACTTGCGCGCAACCACTTCAGAGCGGACTAGAAGTTTGGCGCGGACTGTACCAACCATAGTTCCTTGATCTTGTCGAGAGTGCGTCGGCTATATGCGTGGCGGTGCGGCTCCAGGCGGCCCGCGGCGCGCAGCACGGCCAGCAGCGCCGCCGCCGCCAGCACGCCCTGCCGCGACTGGAACACAACAACTGTACTGTGCCACTGCTGCACGGGCCTCCTCTCAGAATGAGAAGGATTAGGCCGTACACCGCGCTGGACAAGTGCGTAGACGATACCTTCTAAAATTTTCTTTTATTTCTTAAGATTTCTCAGATATGCAGATTTCCTGACAATGTTTTCCTTCACTGTTTGAGCATGTGATAATTAATTTGAAATATGTATTAACCTTGTAAATAACCTTGAAAAATTTGAGGTATGTGCCTGGGATTTGAACCTCAAACCCCTCGATCAAAACCTACTTTATCGAGACATTATTTTTCTAGTATTCTATTCTTTTATATTATTTTTCATTATATTTTTTAGTACTGAAGACATTAGTCTTCAGTGAAGCGACACGTCTGTGGTCGACCTCTGGTAGGAATCTTATCTTATATGGGATATATTACAGATATCCATGGGTGGCATTAACCAGTTACTATCAGGTGGACTGCAGGTCTGTTTCTCATAAATGCTTCAGTAACATCGCACTGATGCATCAACTAGGTGAGATAGTTGATAACCTATGTCACTTTCACATACTTTTTATACTTTTTGGAATATTCAGTCTTGTTTTGAGTTATACAATGTCATCTGTTTTTTTTGCAATGTCTGTTATAAAGGAACTATTATATATTCGTGGATAAAGATGTATCATTGTGAATGTTGATGGTTATAGAGGATTATATTGAATTTTTGCAATCCCTTCTGAGTGTTTAACAATACCAACCTCGGCGAACAATCTCCTGAAGTTCTCAACTTTCATATTTGAAGTCAGGGAGTTGCTGAATTCAGCAAACCGTAGGTGTGTTTGCTGACATTAGCAGTACTGAAACAACACAACATTTATATAAGATACCATACTAATGACAAATTATAAATACATAGACTAATAGTAAGAGTTTCGAGGTTCTTAAAGTAATTTTTCATTTAAGAATCAGACAATAAAATATTACACTTATATTTGTTTTGTTTTTACTCAACTGCGAAAGGTAAGGTTTTTCTGTATCTATACTGATCTGAGGCAGGTGTGTAGGTAGTCTTAAGCAAAACCACTTTTGACAGTTGAAGTTATTAGAGTAACATATACAAGTACATAGAAACATGGAGCAAAACAAACACTTCGACGCGTGAAGGCTCTTACAAAATTTTATAAATTGTGTAAGAGTGGGTTGATCTTGAAAGATCTTGAAAGATAAAAATGAAATGAATGCAGATTAGGCCTATGTCCAGCCGTGGAGTTTAAGGCTGATGGATGGATCAAAACTGATCCGGTACGGTAACCAATATGCCATGGCATTCGTCTTGTTAATTACACGTATTTAATAATAATTTACTTAACAATAGGGTGAATATTTACCAATAGTTGTACTAGCAGAATAAGTCATGTCGAGTCACCTCACTACATTGGAATACATTGCTTTTTAATTACGTTTTTAGAGCACCAAATTCTGTCATTCCTAAAAATAAATGACATTTATTTATAATTTAAAGAAACGTAAACAACAATAAAACCAAACCAACATGCATATTGCATATCAAGCTGACAACTGACAAGTGACAATTTGACAAATAGCGATGTGGCGATCTAAGATCGATTAATCGAAGAATCGACTATTTTAATCGATATCTAGTACTGGACCGATTCAGTTCAATATTTCATCCTTAGAAAATCGAAATTCATTTTTTTCTGTTTCACTAACAACCACATAATTTATAATTATTTCACTTTTGCTTCATAATATCATTTAAATAAAATCATTTTTTTTTTATTTATTTACAAAATTTGTACTCAATTTATTTCGCCGTTCCTCAATTAAAAATAAAAGAAAAGAAATAAGATATTCTGACAATATCTGTCAATTACGATAGGAATGATCTAAGAATGATTAACAGATGAATCGAATCACACATCAAAAAAATTTTTTTCTACAATTTAAAAACAGCATTTTTAAATGACAAAAATAGAAAAATATCCTATTGGCGTTCTTTCGTCTTTTCCATTGTATCCTTTATCGATTTGGGTGTTAGAAGATGGGTATACTTTTTTGCAGTCACATTCAGGCGTACCAATTAAAAAAATGTGAGCCGTCACGGGACGCCTGGCAGATGCGAAACATCGACATTATTTTGTAAAAGTAATATGCAGAAAAGAACATATTGTGATAGGAACTAAATATGTCATAAAGATAAAATAAAATATTACGATTTCTTTCCAGATAACGATGACTATTTATTGAATTCGATTGCGCATGGCGACGCGTCGCCACACCGTATACACTACTGCATATAGACTGTATATATATACCGGCATGCGTCGCCACGCCAGAAATCGGTTTTACGTGCGGCTATAGATGTTTCACATCAAAAAATCGATTTTCTAGTCTTCGCCATTTATGTGAATCATCATTATGATATCGGTCGATTTAATAATCGATCTTTGACGAGATGAGATGAATCTCCATGCAAGACGGGACTTCATACCCACCGGTCTCTCATATGCCGCGTCTGCGTTTGCAATATGGGGGGTGGGTAGGGATTATTCGGGTCTCGAGGGTACCCTCTTTGCCCGGGCAAATTCTCAAGGGGGTGAATACCCCTCGGATTTTTTAATATTCTTTCATAATAATATAATATTATTAATAATATGATAATATTATGAGACAACATTAAAATTATACCAACCCCGCTGTTTAGCGGGGGTACGGGACTCGGTCAAATTACCAAGCTGGCATTCCCCCTCCTGATGGTCGGAGGGAGGGACCAACCCTGGGAGCTCCCGCGGAAGCGGCCGCCCCTCAGGTGGTCGATCGTGAAGGGGCGCGAACCCCTTTAGGTGGAAGTGTGGTCCGGCCTCAGCTCGCTCGTACATCGAGCGAGCGAGGCGGACCACAAACTCCTCCACAGACTGCATTTTAAGGTCGCGCTCCAACACGTCGTTCCTGACGTAGCGACCAGCCCCCACGATCACTCGCAAGGCCAGGTTCTGCTGCGCCTGGAGACGCTATCGGTTCGACCTAGAGACCAACGCGTACCATGCCGGCGCCGCGTAGGTGAGTCGGGAACGAATGTAGGTCTTGTAGATACCTAGTTTCGTTCGTACCGGTAACCTGGATGTAAGCACCGGTAGGAGCATCGCTCGGGCCACGCGGGCCTGGTGAATCGAGTGCTCCACCTGCGGGGTCATACGCAACGAGCGATCGATGCTACATCCTAGGTATTTAACATGGGTCTGCCAAGCTACCTCCGTTCCCCGGAGACGTAGCGGCGACGGCATAATACGCTTGCGGCTGAATAGTATTGCGACTGTCTTACCGACATTGACAGCCATGCGCCACTTATCCAGCCACATAGGTAATAGGTCGAGCAGGCGCTGCATCCTGGCGGCAGCTAGCTCAGCTCGGCGGGATGACGCGAAGTACGCACTGTCGTCTGCGAACAACGCGAGCATAACGTCCCGTTCCCACTCCTCCAGGTGACCGCGAAGGGTGGGAACGTCGTTGGTGTATAGCGAGTAGAGCCACGGCGAGAGGCAGCTTCCCTGCGGCACCCCCGCACATATGGGCCTAGGGTCTGAGGCGACGTCTTCGACCGAAATATAGAACTGCCGCTCACTTAGAAACGATGCTATCAACCGTGTCAGCCCCGCCGGGGCAGGTGTATCCATCATTTTGCACACGAGCCCACTGTGCCATACACGGTCGAACGCCTTCTCTATATCAAGAAAGACGCCGACGGTGTGGCTGTCGTAATTAAGCTCGGATGCCAAATGATGGATAACCCGCGTGAGCTGTAGCGTTGTAGAGTGGCCAGCGCGGAATCCGAACTGCTCGTCCCTTATATTAAGGAACGGACGCAGTCGTTTCAACGCCAGCCTCTCAAACAGCTTGGCTGTGGTTGACAGCAGGGTTATGGGGCGGTAGCTACCCGGGAGACGGCGGTCTTTCCCCGGTTTCGGGAGGACGATTACCTTCCCTAGTTTCCAGATGGTCGGGAAATGGCTGGTGCGAAGGATGCCGTTGTAGACCCGGGTCTGAGCGACCAGGGCCCCTCGGGACAGCATACCAAGCGCCACGTTAGGGATCCCATCGTGGCCTGGAGCCTTACGCCTGGATAGACGTGAGGCCGCCTTCCTTACCTCTGTGGGAGACATAAACTCAATCCCTTCGAGTGCCGGAGTCGGACCCCTAAGGAAATCCCTTACTCTACCCTCTACCTGCTCATGGTGCGCGGAGACGTACAGTGCGGGTGGGTGCGGTGAGAATTGCACTTGCATGTACTCCGCAAGCACCTCCGCGCGGTCCTTTGCTGCGTGGACCCGCCGCCCCTCGCCATCTAGGAGGGGGGTGACGGGGACCTTAGCTCGAGTTAACTGTCTGTTTAAATGGTGAAGTGACGTCTGCGTCTCGCTCGCCTGGTCGATCCTCATCTCCCAGGCGGCACCTCGCAGCTCCGCCATCCCAACAGACAGCCGCTCGGCCAACGCATTGAGGTCACGCTTGACCCGGGGGCATCGGGTGCGCGCCCAGAGCTCACGCAGTCTACGCTTTTTAGCGAGGGCCTCGCTCAGACGAGCTGGGAGAGGTGTTGAGTAGCGACCCGACTCCACAGGGATCTGGGTGGTCGAGGCCGCCAGGGCATTCTGTATAGAGGTTTGTAATACCTCGGCGGCGGCCTCGATTCCCTCGGGTGAGGAGAGAGGGCCGCTGAATTTAATAACTGGTAAAAAGTTCTTAAATTTCTCCCAGTCCGTCTTTCTGCGGGCTCTGGGGGGCTCTACACACGCCGCCCCTACACCAAGGGTGACCAAGATGGGCAGGTGTTGTGTGTCTAGGTATCTCCATGCGTAAATACCTAATTGACATTGACAAGTTCAGACAGATCACAGACTGCATATTATGATGTCTGAAACTAAATACTATGAAACTACAGTTGAACACTTGTGTCAACTAGAGACATACGAGATGTGAAAGTATTTGAAAGAATACGTGAGTTGACTATTTTTAGGGGGGAGGGGACATCGAGTTATACAATTTTGTGAAGAACATATTAATATGATATTTATTTTCTACTGGCTTCTTCGGCAGGTTATTTAATTATTCATTAATATTCCGCTCGCCGAACCAGCCTAGAACTTATTTGATAAATTAGCTCAATCAATAAGTATCGATATACAGAATCCATCATTTCTTGTCTTATCTGAGTTAAAGTTAGATTCAAGAAGTAACACTCGAATTATTTCATAATTTATCTGTTGTATCTACTATCATCTTGATAAACTGCTCATTTAAAATTCATTTGAATGCATAAACAAATAATTTATTGCGTGATTACATAATTACTATTATTAATTACACGGAAGAAGTGTAACTTCTTATGTTTGTACATAGGTATACACACTTTCACTTAAATCAAAAGACTTCCGTAATTGCTTTAAATATTGAACTTATCATTTTGTCGTAAGGTTCATGTATAAATCACCAAAAAGAGTATAACTTCACACATGTATTATGGGGATTTCTTCAGGAAAAAACAAAGAAAAGTCAAGAATAGTCAATAAATAATACAAGTTTATTGAACTAGTTGTACAGTGTGGCGTAGCGCTCGCTCTTTATACAAGTCTAATTACAAAATCCACTTCGGAACGTCTAAATAATTACGTACAAAATAATAATTACAGTAGAGAGAAAATTTCGAATAAATATCCAGTCTCTTGTTGGTGGGAACTTAACGTGCGTGAGCAGCTTCCTCTAGCGGTGCGCCCGGTGACAATGTACCGACCAGTTTGTACAGGGAAATAATCATCGATCTGCAGCCCTTATTAATAATCAATCTATCTAATGTTAATGTTGAAAAAGATCGAAATTTCACATTGTCTGCGAAATTAAAAAAATAATCGATTTACTATTAATAAGTCCATTATTAATAGTGAATGTCTTGTTTGTTTTGAAATTTTTGTATATTTTGTATAAAACTTAATTAAAATGCTAATTTTGAAGTTTACTTCTTTTAGGGGGTATGGGAAAAATTACGAGTGATACTTTACAACAGACAAAAACATCGACACTATGAAGTTAGTTAAAAAATAGTGCAAATACGTGTCGAATCGTATCATTTTGTAATTTTGCACAATCACTTTGAAATATATTTTTGTTTTGTAATAGTTCCCAAAATATATATGAAAATTAGTACACGTATGTATGCAATGTGTACACTTCTTATGTACATATTGATACACACTCTTTATGTTTTATTACATATAAATAACTCAAAGAAGTGTAACTTCTTAGGTGCGTACATAAGTACAGATACACTTTTAAATGTTTTTCAATATTACAAATGTTTTCTTTGTTAATTTTAATACTAGAAATTGGTATCATTGTCATCAGCCGCCATACAAACGTTATATCAATTAAAATGAATACTAAAACATACAAAATCAGTCTAATAGTTTCTCTTATTAACTAATAATAATACATAGGATTTGAACACCGCCATTTGTAATTGTGTACCAAACTGGCCATAGATATTATTTAATTTTAATATCTACATTTAAAAATAAAATAAAGGTGCAAAAGGGACAACGCTCTATAAAGACCGCGATGGCACCACTGTCACACTTATTTCTGTCTTATACCGTGTTTAGCTTCCACTGTTCCATTTAGACCACTGCCCAACAGTGGGACAGTCTGAGATCATTTATACTCTTAAAAACTGTAAGAACCATTTTATATAGGCGCCAGTAGATCCGCGAAGACATCTTAAAAAAACAATGCGCCATCTATTGGGTCCAAAATATCGTCTTTTAGTTTGAAATCAACCACACACATTCTTAACATTTTATCAATTACACGGTTTCAAAGACTGAAGTACATGCATCGCAATCAACCCCACGTAAGATAAGATTCCTACGTGAAATTGGCCACTAATACATTGCTACATTGCGCACTAAGTTAGAACGTCTCAGAAAAGTCAACACTTTAAACTATTGAAATACTAAAGAAATCACATTATAAACAGCGGTATTCAAATAGAAAATCACTACAAAAATTTCGTTTATCAATCACTTAAATTATACATACATCGATTAAATAGGATCGATTAAATATCGATTTATTGTTGAAAGACTGTTCTGGAAGTATAGGTTTAGTGGGAGATAGTAACGGTCTAATAAACGTGCGATTATTTGTATTTGATCGCGTTAAGTTGTAAGTATTTCTAATCAGAAAGAATATAGATTTTACATAAAAACAAAAACACTTGGAAATATAACAATTTCGACAAAACCTAGACACATCGTATGTTAAATAAACTCCGCGTGGATTGAGATACATAATTATATCGAAAAACATTACCCTCAATGAAGCAAAAAATAATGTAAGACAATTTGTATGCTATTCCATAAAATGAAATATCTGGTCAAAATTCGACCATAATACAAATATATCGCACTTTTATTATTATAAAATATTATGGAATTCTGAAGAACAAATCACAGTAAATAATGGCTACAAAATTATTGTATCATATAAGGGGTAATTTACATCTACAGGCATAGAGCGTATCAGACAGGTACCGTGACAGACAAAATAGTAAAATTCTCTACAAAGTGTATTAACGGTTTTTTATAATATAGGAGTAGCAGACGGGCATGCAGTCCACCTGTAGGTAAGCTACTGTCGCCCATAGACATCTGCCATCAACCCCAGATAGGATTAGATATTCCTACCTGAGGTCGACCACCGATGCACCGCTACCTCGAGGACTAAGCTGGCACGCCTCGGGAAAATATGTCCCTTACCACACCCTTCAAATCAAAACACAGCAGCGCTTAACACTGCTGTTATGAGGCAGAGATGGTGTGGCGGTGGTGCCGTCGGAGTCGAACCACAAAGGTTCTACCACCTTCAAAATAAATAATCAAATATCTACCGCAACACAGCCGCAGACACGGCTGTGCCTCAAAAGATTGTAAAAAAATCTGTCTGTCTGTCACGGGCCATGTCTGATACGCTCAATGTCTGTAGTTACAATAATCATAAAACGAAGCGACGTCATCTGATACATAGAAGCAGTTCTTGTAGAAGTAAAAAATGTATTCAATAAATCTTAACAATAAACCATTTAATATTAAGTTTATACACATAACGATAGAGCGACCAAATTTCCTAAAAAAATATAAACTTATATCAAAGTATGGAAATGTGAACTTATATCAGTCGATATTAGAAATATTCGTTTTAAATTTCAATCACAATAAGTACACGAGTTGTTAATACGACACATCGGGCAGTAGAAAGAGATGTTCGGTTCAATTCGGCCGTTTATAGCGCTGTCTCTGTCATACATTCCACGTGACAAGTAGAATAACTTATTTTAATCAATTCTAATTTACGGTCTTCCTATCTCCCTCTCACTCATTCTATATAATGTGTGAAAGAGATGCATATACATAAGTTCTGTTTTGGATACATTTTTATTGAAATAAGTTACATAGTGCGCACAAAAATAATGTGCGAAAGAGACAACGCTCTACAAAGACTGCGAAGGTACCATCGTCACACTTATTAGTCATCGTCTTTAGTGTCATATTAACACCCCTAAGTGCATTTAGTACGTTAAAATAAAATTAAAAATCAATTCTTGCGCAATTCCAGCGTATGTTCGCATCTTACCTACTAATTACAATATAATATAATAATAATAATTAATAGAAAAATATTAAACTGGGACATATTTACACGGGAGTGTTTCGAAGTGCCTCAGGTTGTAATATGTAGAATATATGTGTAGGGTTCCGCACCCAAGGGGTAAAAACGGAACCCTATTACTAAGAATCCGCTGTCTGTCCGTCTGTCACACGACCTTATACCTACAACCGTCTTCACATTTTTTGAGTATGTGTATTATTAAACTAATATTAATAAGATATAAAAGGGGTTGAAAATAAATAAGGGCCATATAAAAACCGCTATTTTTCGACATTTTTTGTTTTATCTATGAACCGTAATAGGTAAACAGTTCAAATTTACAATGCATTTACTTCTATGGCTGCTATTATAACAAATACTAAGAATTAAAATTAAATGAATTAATTAATGAAAAAAATTCGATGTATCGGTAGCAGTGGTTTTCAAACTTATGACCTATGACAATTCAACTTTTAATCGGACGTTTTTAGAAATTAACTCTAATTCATCACAGTAAACACGTAACTTATTAAATTAAAATACATTATATGTCACGTGTAAATGCGGTTCGAAAATAACTGGTTGAGAACCAGTGGCCGGTATATTGTACATATTACAACGTTCCCTACAGACTAGCGCAGGGTAGGTATGGATAGACAGATTGAAGGATATATTTATGGTTTATATAAATGAATAGCATTTCAGTTTTAGTTATATAAAGTCTTAATAATTCATAGTTTCTAGTGATAATAAATAATAATGTAATAAAACGCGAAAACATATAATGTAATACCCTAAAATGCAGAAATATATGTGTTAATTTCAATATACACGATATTATTATGATTATAAATTTTATTAATTTTCAGGGTTCCGTACGGAACCCTATTACTAAGCCTCTGCTGCCTTTCCGTCTGTTATAGGGCTCTATCTCTTGAACTATAATAGATAGACATTTGTTTTTTTACAGAGGACGTATAACAGTGGCCGCTATAACAACAAATAATAAAAATAAAAACGTATGAAAATTTTGGTGGTACGGTACCTTATGTGCGTGTTCGAAGCCAATTATTTTTTTAAATCTCGCAGGTATGCAGTTTTTCTCATTCCTTCGCCAGTAAAGCAAGTGATAATTAATTTCCAATACGCCAATTCCAAATTTTGAAAAATACCTGCCTGGGGATTTGAACCTTGAACCCCTCGATCGAGAGGCCGAGTTTGAACCACCAAGCTATAACAATTCTTAGTTTTCAATCAATAGATCCATTCCATACCCACCCTCTTGTAACATGAAAAATTACGAAACCGTGTGATCAATACTGAGTCTTATGTCTAGCGCATTACAGTACAAAATATTTACAGTGATCGTGCGTTTACAGCTAACGATGGCGATGCGACCGATGTCGTTACGACTCACGACTTTTTTACTTAAAAATAAATGGTCCTTCGAAGCGAATTTTTAATACTTAATCAAATTATTAAATTGAATCTTGTATGACCGTTTAATCATTAAGACAGACAAGATACACACATACATTAGTGGCGGCACCACCGCCACACCCATTTCTGCCTCATAACAGCAGTGTTAAGCGCTGCTGTGTTTTGGTTTGAAGGGTGTGGTAAGGAAGATATACTTTTCCGAGATGTTCCATCTTGGTCTTCAGAGGTCGCGGCGCATCTGTTCCCAACCTCACGTAATCATCTAATCCTATCTGAGGTTGATTACAGATCTCCGTGGGCGGCAGTACCCATAGTATTTGTTTACTGCTTCTATATGAAATAAAACGAGCATTCAGTAAATTTAATGATAAGCTACTGCCACCCATGGCAATCTGTAATCAACCCCAGATAAGAGTCCTCCCTCAGGTCGGCCACATATGCCCCGCTACCACTAAGGACTAAGCTGGAACGCATCAGTTAAATATGTCTTCCTTATCACAAACTTCTAACCAGAACACAGCAGCGCTTAACACTGCTGTTACTAGGCAGATATAGGTGCGAATAACTCAGTGGGGCATTTTTAAGGAAATCTATATGTAATTGAAAGTTTAGCGACATCAGTATCTCCAGTACAGACAGTCAGTATCTAGAGACAGTATCTCCCTATGGGCTAGGTGATGTCCGGACAGCAGCCGTGCTCCGACAGTCTTAGTTCGGAGCTTGTATATATACAAGATATTTGTAAAACTTCAATAGCGTGATTCAGAAAAGAGTTAAATGTCAAAGAGAAGTCTATTTAAATGTAGTTGTAAATCGTAACAACAAAGAACGCGCCGCCATACAAACGTACTGTACAGTACAAAACACTAGGGCGTATAAAATTTATTATTTCGTCAATTATTAATAACAATTAATCGTAATCAATTAAATATATTATACAGATGCCTCGCTGAGGCGTGACGTCATTACATAGTATATAGATGGAAAAATGCGAGTGTGTTCGTGCTGCAAGAGATTGAGCATTCGGTTAACTAGTGATGTGTCATGAAAGATTGTATGTACTTATCAAAATTGGTCCTTCGAGCCGGATAACAGTTTTATGACTGAAAAAATGATTTTTGATATAGTAGAAGGCAAAATTTGTCCATTTTTGGTTTTAAATTATATCTTAGTGCGGTTGTAAGCGGCTGGATTGATTTCGATGAAATATTGCAACACGAGCACACTGCCGCCATACAAAATCTTACTTAACTGGCTATTTGACTAGCTCTTTACAAGTTTAGAAATGCAAACTTATGTTACATCTAATAGAGTACAATGTCCTTCCATTGATACCAAGTTCCTAGGCAAGTCATATAAAATTGTTCTTTCAACTAAATTTACAAATACAAAATAATATCAAAAGAAAACTTATAAAAATCATTGTTCGTTCGAACTTTAATCTTATTTTAATAATTAATTTATTAAGAAATTCGAATAAAATTACAATATAAGTCTACAAGAAATACAAAAGTTTGGTGCCTTGTAAAATAGCAAATATCGGCATGATGACAGCTTTCGAAAGCACCTTCTATAATGTAGGTACGGATTTCCAAAAAAAAACATATTATTTCCGCAAATATTTATGTTGTTACGCAAATAATTGCATTTTTTCTATTTTGAATTATGCGCGGCAACGCTCGCATGTGTCATGGCGTCCGTGCGTGACGTCACGCCTCGACATTGCTTAGAAACGTTCAAGCTATACGATGAAGTGAGGCGTGACGTCATTCGCTTCGATTATCGTTTTAGACAAAATAGCCGACTTTCTTTAAAATATAATGAGTCTGAAAGTTTATTTTAAAAGTGAACTTTTTTTTTAAGTCCGTTCAAAATATTTTCGTCACCAATTTATTACTGTCCCACTGCTGAACACGGGTCTCCTCTCATAATGAGAAGGTTTAGGTCATATTCCACCGCGCTGGTCAAGTGCGTATTGGTAGATTTCCTACCTTTAAGACCTTTTGTTTTGAAGAACTCAGGCGTGGAGGTTTCCTCACGATGTTTTCCATCACCGTTATAACCAATGATAATTCATTTCTAATACGTACATTTTGAAAAATTTGGGGTTTAAACCTCGGACTCCCTTATTTAAAGGCCGCGTTTCAAACTCTACCACTGCTTTTTCAATACTTTCCACTAAAACTATTTATTCCTAGATTCCATAATACTGTCATCATGCCTATTATTAACGCTAACTCCATTTACATTTAATAATTAATTATTAATAATTAATTCGTTAAATTTGTCTAAATTCTTATCGAGTTAAGTTGAGACGCTAAGGCATAAAAGGGAAAAGATTGTTCTTAGGCCCTTTTCCAAAATAGGGCGTGGTCGTTAGGCCTTGAAAATGTGATTTTTATTTATTATAGTTTAATGCCCGCTAGCACCCAGAGTTGTGGGTCCACGTCATAGTAATTTTCTGATATTTTAACCTCCATTAGATTAAGTTGTCTTCGTAAATGAATTCATTTTTACCATGCTTCATTATTTATATGTAAATAATTATAGTTTAAAAACTAAAAACCATGCTTTAATCGCACAAGGAAAATCGTTAATGATTAAGGTCTATTATTGATCAAATTATTTAAATCGTATATTGTCACCGGTTCTTGATACTTGTTCAAAATTTTAAATTAATCGGACCGTTCAAAGTAGGTAAAAATCGAGTTCAAAGATTCCGTTACATACTCACAGGCCTATTGTATTCTCAGGTTTTTAGACATTAATATAGTCTACTATGTCGTTTTTCTGGTCTTCTAAAGTCACAGTTAGTGTCAGTCCTTCACCCGTGCGTGGTGTTTACATATTCGTCAATGTTCGTGAAGTTACTTTGTGGATCCCGACGTCATTTGGGTGCGGTGTTCACATAATAGTCTCTGTTCAGCAAGTTGCTCTGTCCCGGTGTCCCTCGTGCGCGGTGTTCACATATTCGTCACTGTTCGGTTGTTCGGCGGACCCCAGTGTCACGGGCGGTGTTTATACATGTGTCACTGTTCTGCCAAATCCTCGGCAGAAACCGGTATCGTGGGCGGTGTTTACATTTTGGTCAATGTTCGGCAAGTTACTGGTCAAATCCCGGTGTCAATCGTACGCGGTATTCACATATTCGTCACTGTTCGGTAAATTCCCTCGCGGACCCTGGTATCATGGGCGGTGTTCACACATTCGTCACTGTTCGGCGAGTAGCTCGGCGGGTGTCGCTAGCAGTGGAACTGATGCTGCGTGATAGCGGAGAGGTCCTTCATGAGCCCTTCCAGGTTCTGCATCTCGCGCTGCAGTCGCTCGGTGGAGCGCGAGGGAGTCAGCGGCTCCAGCTCGCTCGCTGAACCACCTCCTAAGGGAACGGGACAAACATACTATATTATATACCTCTTAAAGTTGGTAGAACCCTTAGTGTTTACGCCTGATAATAGTCTGATAGTAACACAACATTTCAACGTAGTTTTAAAATGCGTGCAATTTTAATAAGGCGTTTATTCTACCTAAATTTTTTCTCTCTCACACATTTTGTAACCAGTCGAGTCAACATCGCTCTGTAAAAATATATTTAAAATCAAGTAATAAAAGTGTTAAAAGATACCAAAGGTATTTTCATTGTGTCCGCTGAGGTACAAACACTTAGTACAGAAATAGGAAACATTACAAAGGTTCTGAAGGTGGTAGAACCCTTAGTGGTTCGACTCCGGCGGCACCAATGTCACACCTATTTCTGTTATAACAGCAGTGTTAAGCACTGCTGCGTTCTGGTTTGAAGTATGTAAGTGGTAAGAGAGACATACTTATCCGAGGCGTTCCAGCTTAGTCCTCAAGGGTAACGGCGCATCTGTGGCCGACCTCATTTAGGAATCTAATCCTATAGTGTTGATTACAGATGTCCATGGGCGGGAGTATCCACTTACCATCAGGTTGACTGCTTGCTCGTCTGCTACTCTTAAATTATAACAAAACTAGGTATCGCTTGTGTGCGCTCGCTGCTAAAGCAGCTCGCGAAACGGTTGTCTTCTTTAGTTTTGCGTGCAAATTTTTTTTACATTTTTTCCCCTATATTGAAGTTTTATTCATTCTGTTTGGGGCTGTTCGGAAAAGATATGAGTTAATATTTGCAAAATACCAAGAATGGTCGTGATTTTTTTGTCTATAAGCCATACATTTTAAAGATATAATAAGGAGACAAAAGCTTGAAATATTACATACAAAAATGCATATGTATGAAAATTATTATTTCTTGTATGACAACACTAAAATATTTTTTTACCAAAATGTCTTAACTGTTAATATCAACAAACGCTTCATACATTGGAATGACCTCAGAAGGAAACAACAGCTTGAAATATGGCATACAAAAATGCACTTGTATGAAAATAATTTTTTTTTATATGGCAACACTGAAATATTTTCTCACCAATTTATACAGTCTAAAAGTACCATTAAACGCCTCATACAGAAAACTGACATTTAGTGATGCTGGGCATGGTGGTAGTGGTCTTTAAAGGGAGACAACAGCCCGAAACACCACATACAAGAATACATATGTATAAAAATTATATTTTTTGTATGGCAACCCTAAAATATTTTTTTATCAAAATATGTAGAATATTAGTACCTACATACGCCTCATACATTGAAATGACATCAAAAGAAACAACAGCTTGAAATATGACACACCAAAATGCACTTGTATGAAAATTATTATTTTTTATATGGCAACACTGAAATATTTTTTCCACCAATTTATACAGTCTAGAGTACCCATTAAACGCCTCATACAGAAAACTGATATTTAGTGAATGCTGGGCATGATGGTGGTGGTCTTTAAAGGGAGACAACAGCCCGAAACACCACATTAACAAAATACAAATGTATGAAAATTTAATTTTTTGTATGGCAAACACTAAGATATTTTTTAATCAAAATGTGCCACAATATTAGTACCTACAAACGCCTCATACATTCTCTAATGTTACCAATACAAGACAACAGCTTAAATATTACATACAAAAATACATATGTATGAAAATTAATATTTTTTTTGTATGGCAACACGAAAATATTTTTTTTACCAAAATGTGCAGTCTATTAGTACATACAAACGCGTCATACATTATAACGTTGTCAAAAATTTACACAGCTGAAATGTGACATACAAAAATGCACATGTATGAAAATTATTATTTTTTGTATGGCAACACTGAAATATTTTTTTACACATTGGTACAGTCTATAAGTGCCATTAAGCGCCTCATACAAAAAAATGACGTCAAATGGTGGCAACAGCTTGAAATCTTCGATAATCCTGTAGAAAATGCATTTGTATGAAAACATTTTTTTTGTATATGGCAACATTGGATTTTCGATTTTTTACATAGGGTCCATTTGAAATAAAAAATATCTCCCATACATAACTTATATGCTCTGTCTACGGTTTCCGCCCAAGTACTCAAAAAGGGAAAATCGTGAAAAAAAAATCTGTACCCCTGTGTTGCCAGTTGATTAAGATGAAAATGGTCAAATGTCATTACGGCACCCAAAAAAAATAGTCCTGTGAAAAAAAATCATTAAAAATATTTCTCCTTCTACTTTTTACATTTTTGAATGAAAAGTTCCAAAAAATGTATGAACGATGAAATAAAAAACTTTACTTGGCAACACTTCGAGTCGAGCTCCATGACCGCCCGATACAAAGCGACTCGCTCAAATGTTGCCAACCTCAAAATATTTCACTTCGAAAAATGCATTTTTTCGTACATTTTACAAATGGCTGACATAAGGTGCGCAATCTGATTAAAAAAAATAATATTGCCATATGATAAAATTGAGGATACAATCCGGCCAATAAATCAAAAATATCGAAAAAATATTAATAAAACCACCGCGCTACGACCCCACAAACACACCTCGAAAAATGAAAGATTTCAAAGTCAAATATCTCGGCGGCCATCTTGTTTTTCCATTTTTTTCTAATTTTATCGTAACAGTCGTCCCACAATTAGCCGAAAATAATACCAATCTCAGGTAGGCGCGCAGAATAAAAAAAAAGTTGAAAATCGCAGGAGGGCCGCCATCTTGAATTTTGTATGTTTCCCATTTTTCCTATAACCACCATAATATACCGAAAAAATATTTCATACATTATTACTACCCCACTACCCCCACCAATAGTTTAGGCTGGGCTACTCGAAATGTCAAAAAGTGAAAAAAAAAATCTAGCTCCCAGTGTTGCCAGTTAATTTGGATGAAAATGGTCAAATGTCATTACGACCCCCCTAACAAATACCCATGTAAAATATTTTCATTAAAAATGTTTCTCCTTCTACTTTTTACATTTTTGAATGGAAAGTTCCAAAAAAGTATGAACGAAGAAAAAAAATCCTAAACCTGGCAACACTTCAAGTCACGCTCCACAACCGCCCCATACAAGGCGATTCGCTAAAATGTTGCCAACCTCAAAATATTTCACTTCAAAAAATGCGTTTTTTCATACATTTTACAAATTGCCTGACGAACGATCCGCCATCTGGTTAAAAAAATAAATAAATCCGATTTGGTAAAATTGAGCATACATCCGAGAAAAAAAACGAAAAAAATCAAAAAAAAATTAAAAAACACATCAGTGCCACCCCGCGAACACACCTCGAAAAATGAAAAATTTCAAACTCAAGTATCTCGGCGGCCATCTTGTTTTTTCAACTTTTTCTAATTTCATCGTATCAGTCGCCCTCAAGTTAGCCGGAAACGATACCGATCTTGGATAGGTGCAAAATAAAAAAAAAGTTGCCCAATCCAGCTCGGCCGCCATCTTGAATTTTGAAAGTTTCAGATTTTTCCCATAGACACGGAGGCAAATAAAAAATTCCACTCATACATCAAACCCACCCCCCACCACTCCTTCAGGTCGAGGAAGTCGATTTTTCGTAAAACTGAAAAAAAATTCCTGCGGCCAGTGTTGCCAGTCGACATCGACGAAAATGGTCAAATGTCATTACGACAGCCAAAAAAAATATTCCAGTGAAAAATTTTCATCAAAAATATTTCTCCTTCTACTTTTCATATTTTTGAATGAAAAGTTTGAAAAATTGTAAGAGTGGGGAGAAAAAAACTTAAACCTGGCAACACTTCGGACCGAGCCCCACGACCGCCCCGAACAAACCAAATCGCTCAAACGTTGCCAACCTCCGAATATTTCACTTCAAAAAATCCGTTTTTTCGTACATTTTACAAATCGCCTAACAGACGACCCGCCATCTTGTTGAAAAAATAAATAAATCCGATTTGGAAAAATTGAGGATATATCCGAGAAAATTAAAAAAAATGGCAACAAAATATTAAAAATCCCAAGAGATACGACCTCCCAAAAACACCTCGAAAATTGAAAAATTTCAAACTCAAATATCTCGGCGGCCATCTTGGTTTTTCATTTTTTTTCAATTTCATCGTAACACCCCCCTGAATATTATTCGAAAAAGAAACAAACATCAGCATAAAGTCAATAAATGAAAAAGTTAAAATTTTAAATCGGCCGCCATCTTGAATCTATGGCATCTCATATTTTTCCCTTTGCCTCGGGGGGGAGAGGAGAAAACCCGCCATAGACAACAAAGTCGCTCCTCGCCGGCATCATGGAGAACGGCATGTCAGTCAGTCAGTGGTAAGTTCAGGATTATATATATATAATAATAATAATGTAAATAAGCCTTACCAAGCTGTAGCCGGTTAGGCAGGTGACCGGGCGAGGAGTTGGCGCTCTTTTTGTACGGAGACGTCTCTCGCACGCTGCTCGCTGGAAACATACAATATAGTATTGCTCATATTGTTCATGTTGACATAATTGTGTTGTGTTGTCGTGTCGTGTGTCGTGTGTCGTGTCGCATATCGTATCGTGTGGTGTTGTATCTTGTCGTATCGTGTGTTGCAACATCGTGTCGTGTGTCGTGTGTCGTGTCGTGGGGTGTTACGTACCCTTGTTGTCCGCGTCCTGCATGGCGAAGCTGTGCAGCGGGTGCGCGCGGCGCGGCAGCGAGCCGGCGGCGGGCAGCGGCGAGCTGCCGTGTGTCGTGTCGTGTGTCGTGTCGTGAGGAGTGACGTACCCTTGTTGTCCGCGTCCTGCATGGCGAAGCTGTGCAGCGGGTGCGCGCGGCGCGGCAGCGAGCCGGCGGCGGGCAGCGGCGAGCTGCCGTGTGTCGTGTCGTGTGTCGTGTCGTGAGGAGTGACGTACCCTTGTTGTCCGCGTCCTGCATGGCGAAGCTGTGCAGCGGGTGCGCGCGGCGCGGCAGCGAGCCGGCGGCGGGCAGCGGCGAGCTGCCGTGTGTCGTGTCGTGTGTCGTGTCGTGAGGAGTGACGTACCCTTGTTGTCCGCGTCCTGCATGGCGAAGCTGTGCAGCGGGTGCGCGCGGCGCGGCAGCGAGCCGGCGGCGGGCAGCGGCGAGCTGCCGTGTGTCGTGTCGTGTGTCGTGTCGTGAGGAGTGACGTACCCTTGTTGTCCGCGTCCTGCATGGCGAAGCTGTGCAGCGGGTGCGCGCGGCGCGGCAGCGAGCCGGCGGCGGGCAGCGGCGAGCTGCCGTGTGTCGTGTCGTGTGTCGTGTCGTGAGGAGTGACGTACCCTTGTTGTCCGCGTCCTGCATGGCGAAGCTGTGCAGCGGGTGCGCGCGGCGCGGCAGCGAGCCGGCGGCGGGCAGCGGCGAGCTGCCGTGTGTCGTGTCGTGTGTCGTGTCGTGAGGAGTGACGTACCCTTGTTGTCCGCGTCCTGCATGGCGAAGCTGTGCAGCGGGTGCGCGCGGCGCGGCAGCGAGCCGGCGGCGGGCAGCGGCGAGCTGCCGTGTGTCGTGTCGTGTGTCGTGTCGTGAGGAGTGACGTACCCTTGTTGTCCGCGTCCTGCATGGCGAAGCTGTGCAGCGGGTGCGCGCGGCGCGGCAGCGAGCCGGCGGCGGGCAGCGGCGAGCTGCCGTGTGTCGTGTCGTGTGTCGTGTCGTGAGGAGTGACGTACCCTTGTTGTCCGCGTCCTGCATGGCGAAGCTGTGCAGCGGGTGCGCGCGGCGCGGCAGCGAGCCGGCGGCGGGCAGCGGCGAGCTGCCGTGTGTCGTGTCGTGTGTCGTGTCGTGAGGAGTGACGTACCCTTGTTGTCCGCGTCCTGCATGGCGAAGCTGTGCAGCGGGTGCGCGCGGCGCGGCAGCGAGCCGGCGGCGGGCAGCGGCGAGCTGCCGTGTCGTGTCGTGTGTCGTGTCGTGAGGAGTGACGTACCCTTGTTGTCCGCGTCCTGCATGGCGAAGCTGTGCAGCGGGTGCGCGCGGCGCGGCAGCGAGCCGGCGGCGGGCAGCGGCGAGCTGCCGTGTGTCGTGTCGTGTGTCGTGTCGTGAGGAGTGACGTACCCTTGTTGTCCGCGTCCTGCATGGCGAAGCTGTGCAGCGGGTGCGCGCGGCGCGGCAGCGAGCCGGCGGCGGGCAGCGGCGAGCTGCCGGCCACGCCGCCCGCGTCGCTGCTCAGCGAGTCGCGACTGGGGGAGAGGGAAGACTTTTTTTGAATATAAGAGTAACGAGAACGAACGAGAGAGAACGTACGTAAATAGCCACTAACATATGGACTATTATCTTAAAAAAAAATTATCGACAAAATCCACATTCACATTATCTAATCAGCAAATGACATGACATGATATTTTTAATCCATTTAAATATTTTTTTTTTTGTTACACATTAATCTACACTGGTCCACATGGTCAAACAACAGTAATACAATACTAACTGCGTATAGTGCCCGAGCGGTTCGTACGCGACGTAGTGTCCGCGTTCCCGCTCGCGCGACGCACACGCGTACACGTCGCCGCCGATAGTGACGCCGGGACCGACGCCCACACCGGCGCCGACACCCGCGCCGACTGCCGGCGCCGAACACGCCGCGCCTAGCGGACACGTGCCCGAACCACCTGTGTACCACGACAAACATGTCATTAAAATATTGTATTTTATACGGGGTGAATTGTTCAAGTGAGTTTGAATGGTGAAATTAGTAGATGGTGATTATGTAATAAAAAAAACTGCAAGGAATTTCGAGTATTATTCGTGTGTAATTTTATATGTTGTGAGCTACAGATTTATCAAATGAACATTATTATGATTTTGATATAAAAAAAAACATTTGTTACTCATTACTTCCCAAAGTTTAATATTACTTATAAACAAAACTATCCGATGGCTGACGAATGCATGTCAGAGTAAAACTTAATGAATTTAAAAAATCGAATAATGCAGTTATAGTTTCATCAATCTGTCTGTGTGTGTATATATAAGTGTCTCCTTGCGTGCGTGTCTCTGTCTCAGTGTGTGTCTGCCTGTGTCTATGCGTGTGTCTGTATATGTTGTGTATGTGTCTGCTTATGTCTCTCTTTCTATATGTGTTTGAATGCGTACGTCTGCCAATGTATATGCGTGTGTGTGTATGCCTGTGACTGCCTCTGTCAGTGTGTGTGTCAGCCTGTATCTGCGTCTGTGTGTCTGCCTGTGTGTGTGTGTGTGTGTGTGTGTGTGTGTGTGTGTGTGTGTGTGTGTGTGTGTGTGTGTGTGTGTGTGAGAGTGTGTGTGTATGCGAGTCTCACAGGGCGCGGGCGGCGGCTGGTGCAGCGAGCCGAGCGAGGACTGCGGGGAGCCGAGCGGCGCCACGCCCGCCAGCAGCGGCGTGCTCTGCAAACAACACGGCACCACCGTCACACAATCATATACCAAAATAAATTCGATCTGGTGCCTACATCACCCTTCCTTCATCGCACCACCATCGAATTATGTCTTGCATTAAAGAATATCTCTATGATTTTTGTTATCAGACTTACATAAATAAATTATAATGTTGCAATTTATAACGATAAATATTTATATTATTCTTGTTAATCAAACTAAAAAATTAAAAATAATTCTTAAATTAAGAATAAAATTACTGTCGAGAATTAATGCTAAGGTTCGGAAAGTATAGGATGCTTTATATCAATTCTCGTAATAACATTTACTAACATATTAAAACATTTACTAACATTATAAAGCACGTACATAACACTTTAAAGTACTTATAAAAATGACTTCTAAAACATTAAAAAAATACTTTTCACATTTTTGGTCAACATACCTGATCAGGCATGTGTCGTCTCCGCTCGCACGTGGACGCACAGCCCACGCCCACGCCCACTCCCATGCCCGTCATGGCTGTAAATATCCAACATAATATTTTAATTCTACATAAAAATAACTTTCTACATCCCAACATTACGATTCCCTGTGTCGTGGGTGTCATGGACACATACAAAGGACACCAACACCCAGACCTAGAAACTTAGGTTATTAGATTTAATTAGATTTTTTTTTATTAAGACCTTTGAGCGTGACCATCGGCGTGTTAGCCTATTGTTTCGGCCCGTATAACCGAAAGGTAGAGAGGGCCATGGGAAGGTGGATGAGACCGTTGGCTAGCCGGGAATCGAACCCAGAACCTAAATTGGTGATATGGTGATCGTCTAGCGAATCGACAAAAAATCTAAAATTTCTAAAACATTTACGTACATAAGCGTTTTTATATAAAAATCGATATCCACAAAATAAGCATCTACATTAAAAAATTATAAAGATGACGCATGAATAAAATATGGAGTTCAATAAACAAAAAACAAATAAAAATAAAAAAGCAAAGTGAATGAACCTAAGTATTCGGAGCGGTAGTCGTTGATGTCGCAGCGGCGGGCGGCGGGCGACGCGCGGGCGGTCGGCGGCTCGTCGCTGCCCGCGGACGGCGAGCGCGCCTCTAGCGCACGAAATCAACGAAACAATAATATGTGTGACATAATAAATGTGCAACGCAAAATTAAAACGTGCGGTGTAGCGTACAGTTAGCTTTTATACGCACACTGTGGACAATATACATACAATGGCAAATAATAAAAATATAATGGTAATAAAAATAATTATGAATACGACTCTATAGCTTTTAGAAACAATGTGTAAAATGTGTGTGTGTGTGTATGCCAATACGCGTGCGCGCGTGTAAGTATGTTTATGTATGTATCTGTGTGTGTATGTGTATGTGTATGTGGGTGCGGGTGCCGGTGTGCGTGCGGGTGCCGGTGTGTGTGCGGGTGCGGGTGTGTGTGTGTGTGTGCGGTCACTCACCGACATACGTGGGCACCATGCGGCGGTCGAGCGAGTGCATGTGCGTGGCGTGCTGGTGTGCGTGCGGGTGCTGTGTGTGTGCGGGTGCGGGTGTGTGTGTGTGCGGTCACTCACCGACATACGTGGGCACCATGCGGCGGTCGAGCGAGTGCATGTGCGTGGCGTGCTGGTGTGCGTGTTGGTGCTGGTGTGTGTGCGGGTGCGGGTGTGTGTGTGTGTGCGGTCACTCACCGACATACGTGGGCACCATGCGGCGGTCGAGCGAGTGCATGTGCGTGGCGTGCTGGTGTGCGTGCGGGTGCTGGTGTGTGTGCGGGTGCGGGTGTGTGTGTGTGTGTGCGGTCACTCACCGACATACGTGGGCACCATGCGGCGGTCGAGCGAGTGCATGTGCGTGGCGTGCTGGTGTGCGTGCGGGTGCTGGTGTGTGCGGGTGCGGGTGTGTGTGTGTGGTGCGGTCACTCACCGACATACGTGGGCACCATGCGGCGGTCGAGCGAGTGCATGTGCGTGGCGTGCTGGTGTGCGTGCGGGTGCTGGTGTGTGTGCGGGTGCGGGTGTGTGTGTGTGTGTGCGGTCACTCACCGACATACGTGGGCACCATGCGGCGGTCGAGCGAGTGCATGTGCGTGGCGTGCTGGTGTGCGTGCGGGTGCTGGTGTGTGTGCGGGTGCGGGTGTGTGTGTGTGTGTGCGGTCACTCACCGACATACGTGGGCACCATGCGGCGGTCGAGCGAGTGCATGTGCGTGGCGTGCTGGTGTGCGTGCGGGTGCTGGTGTGTGTGCGGGTGCGGGTGTGTGTGTGTGCGGTCACTCACCGACATACGTGGGCACCATGCGGCGGTCGAGCGAGTGCATGTGCGTGGCGTGCTGGTGTGCGTGCTGGTGTGTGTGCGGGTGCGGGTGTGTGTGTGTGTGTGCGGTCACTCACCGACATACGTGGGCACCAAACGGCGGTCGAGCGAGTGCATGTGCGTGGCGTGCTGGTGTGCGTGCTGGTGCTGGTGTGTGTGCGGGTGCGGGTGTGTGTGTGTGTGCGGTCACTCACCGACATACGTGGGCACCATGCGGCGGTCGAGCGAGTGCATGTGCGTGGCGTGCTGGTGTGCGTGCTGGTGCTGGTGTGTGTGCGGGTGCGGGTGTGTGTGTGTGTGCGGTCACTCACCGACATACGTGGGCACCATGCGGCGGTCGAGCGAGTGCATGTGCGTGGCGTGCTGGTGTGCGTGCGGGTGCTGGTGTGTGTGCGGGTGTGTGTGTGTGTGTGTGCGGTCACTCACCGACATACGTGGGCACCATGCGGCGGTCGAGCGAGTGCATGTGCGTGGCGTGCTGGTGTGCGTGCGGGTGCTGGTGTGTGTGCGGGTGCGGGTGTGTGTGTGTGTGCGGTCACTCACCGACATACGTGGGCACCATGCGGCGGTCGAGCGAGTGCATGTGCGTGGCGTGCTGGTGTGCGTGCGGGTGCTGGTGTGTGTGCGGGTGCGGGTGTGTGTGTGTGTGTGCGGTCACTCACCGACATACGTGGGCACCATGCGGCGGTCGAGCGAGTGCATGTGCGTGGCGTGCTGGTGCGTGCGGGTGCTGGTGTGTGTGCGGGTGCGGGTGTGTGTGTGTGTTGTGCGGTCACTCACCGACATACGTGGGCACCATGCGGCGGTCGAGCGAGTGCATGTGCGTGGCGTGCTGGTGTGCGTGCTGGTGCTGGTGTGTGCGGGTGCCGGTGTGTGTGCGGGTGCGGGTGTGTGTGTGTGTGCGGTCACTCACCGACATACGTGGGCACCATGCGGCGGTCGAGCGAGTGCATGTGCGTGGCGTGCTGGTGTGCGTGCTGGTGCTGGTGTGTGTGCGGGTGCCGGTGTGTGTGCGGGTGCGGTGTGTGTGTGTGTGCGGTCACTCACCGACATACGTGGGCACCATGCGGCGGTCGAGCGAGTGCATGTGCGTGGCGTGCTGGTGTGCGTGCTGGTGCTGTGTGTGTGCGGGTGCCGGTGTGTGTGCGGGTGCGGGTGTGGTGTGTGTGTGCGGTCACTCACCGACATACGTGGGCACCATGCGGCGGTCGAGCGAGTGCATGTGCGTGGCGTGCTGGTGTGCGTGCTGGTGCTGGTGTGTGTGCGGGTGCCGGTGTGTGTGCGGGTGCGGGTGTGTGTGTGTGTGCGGTCACTCACCGACATACGTGGGCACCATGCGGCGGTCGAGCGAGTGCATGTGCGTGGCGTGCTGGTGTGCGTGCTGGTGCTGGTGTGTGTGCGGGTGCGGGTGCCGCGCGGGCTCGTACTCTGCGGGCGGCGCGCGGGCGAGCGTCAGTGTGGAGGACACGAGCGCACTCGGCGCGTCCACACTACCCGCTGATACTGCAAGGAAAGAAGGTTATTGGTACTTCATTACATTAGGAAAATCTTAAAATAATTAAAATTTTATTTTCTGACTTTTTATTAAAGAATTCTTAAATGCCAATCAACAAAATAATTTCTATCGTTTAGTTTGGTAAGGAAATAAATTACAAAACCATCGATACAAAGTGACACGACACGGCACGAAATGTAGCGTAACGTAACACATTGTATCATATTTTATAAGTTAAAAATAAAATTTTCTACAAAGGCAGAACAATTCACTAGACAACTTCATGGTGTCATAAATATTTGACGGTTTTGAAGAATAAGTGGTCTAAAGTATAAGTTCAAAAATAGTAAAAAATGTTTACTTTTACTGGCAGAGCTATGCAGACTCTTGTCGATGTGTTTGAGCTCCATCTGGTCGTGGTGGATCCACAAGTCCGGCGGCTTGATGGCCGCGGACGCTGACGCCTTCTGGTATGTGCTGGGGGAGCAATATATTTGAAAGTTAATATATTTTTTTTTAATATGGTAGTAGCAGACGAGCATCCACCTGAAGGTGAATGGCTACTGCCGCCCGGGAACCTCAGATAGGATTCCTACCTAGGGTTACCCACAGACGTTGACCTCAGGTACACTGCGCGCTCACCGCTAGCACCGCGCACGTGGTGTGTGTGCGGCTCCAGGGCGCGCGGTGTGTGTGCGGCTCCAGGGCGCGCGGTGTGTGTGCGGCTCCAGGGCGCGCGGTGTGTGTGCGGCTCCAGGGCGCGCGGTGTGTTGCGGCTCCAGGGCGCGCGGTGTGTGTGCGGCTCCAGGGCGCGCGGTGTGTGTGCGGCTCCAGGCGCGCGGTGTGTTGCGGCTCCAGGGCGCGCGGTGTGTGTGTGCGGCTCCAGGGCGCGCGGTGTGTGTGCGGCTCCAGGGCGCGCGGTGTTGTGCGGCTCCAGGGCGCGCGGTGTGTGTGCGGCTCCAGGCGCGCGGTGTGTGTGCGGCTCACCTGGTGTGCGTCTCCAGCGGCTCGTGCGCGCGGCGGCACAGAGCGAGAGCGCGAGCGCGGCGGCCAGCGCGAGCACCGCACCGCCGCCCGCGCTCGCCCACAGCCACGCGGACGTCGCGCCCGGCAGCCCGCCGCCCTCGCCTGACTCTGCGCACACACGGAACAGACGTCACACACGGTCATCGTCCTACTACACACACAGTCTTACGGGCGAAACCAAACCGACGTTACGGCTCCGTAGAATCCATTTTTAGCGAAACTTTTAACATAACAAAAACTTGGATAGTTAATTGTATCAGGCGTTACTTTGTGGTAGCGATGGGCGATTGTTGTAAAAAAAAACAATCGAATAAATCGACAATCGACGGAATCAACAATCTATTGTCGATTTGTTCGTAGTTAGAAAAAAACAATCGAATAACAATCGACGTTCAAATGACAATCAACATTCGAATAACAATCGACGTACGAATAACACTCGACATACGAATAACAATAGACGTTCGAAAGACAATCGACGTAAGAATAACAATCGACGTTTGAATGACAATCGACGTTCGAATAATAATCGACAACCGAATATAAATTTAAAGTAACGCAATGCAGCGGGAAGCGCAAGGAGCAAGAACGCGTGAGGGCGGGTGTCTTGTACTGTGTGTAGGACTCCTAACTTTCTTTTAGTACATAATGGACAATTTTAGTTTAAGGACGCGCTGCATTCGTCAAAATGAAATATCGCAATTATATTTTTTCACGAGTTTACTGTACGCTGCATTTTATTACGATAATTACGTAATTTAGAGAACTCGTAATTAAAATAATATTAATAAACTGACTGACTTATTTAAAATGTATAAAGCTTGCGTTTCGCTGCAACGTTACGTGATGTTAAGTGAGATGCAGTCTTGAATAGAACACGCTTGCCTAGAAGAAGCCTATTAACCCTTGACTTGAATCCCAAAAAAAAAGGTCGTATGTACCAGGACACAATCGTTACGCCCCTAACTACAACACGTGCAAGCAACTCACCAACAGCGGTGGTATAGGTGATGGTGGGGCTGAAGGGCCCGAGCCCCTTGGCGTTGCGCGCCTGTATCTTGAACAGGTAGGTGGTGCGCGGGCGCAGGCGGTCCACGCGGCTGCGCGCGCGGTCGCCCTGCACCTCCAGCGCGGTCCACTCCTCCGCAGCGCCCGCGCCGCCGCGCTGCACCGCGTACATTATCACGTAACCTGCAACACATCGTGAGACTAAAATTAAAATGATTCATTTTATTAGGTAACGCAGCGAAAAATTCTGAAAGTAGGAAAAGTTACAAGACCGATTTTGATAAAAAAAACTAAAACTGCATCATTAGTTTTTTAAAATATCTTCTTCCCTAGCCGGGAAACGAACGATTCATTTCGAAAAAAATTCACCCTCTATATTATTCCACTATTTAATAATGTCGCTTATAAGGATCAAATTCTGGGAAGTAATGATAAATGACAAACTAAAGAAAAGCCTCAATATGAAGAAAATACATATTTTTTCATATTAATTTGGAAGTTAAGTTCCCGCCATTCATTGATTTATGCAATTTAAGTTTTTATCAAAATCGGCCTTGTAGCTCCTTTCAGCATTTTTCGCTAATCCTTATAGTTTCGGATTTTGCCCTGAAGGCCTAATTAAAAAATCACCCCGTATATTTCAATAAATAAAAAAATGTTATTATTTTCTCACTTAACACCTTCTTTTACTTATCCTTCCTATTCCCTACCTCATCCACCAGTTCTCATCTATGAACTCCCCGACAATCTTATCTTTGTTTCTCCTCTCTTGCCCTACCTTACCCCTCACCTTTCTCTTCCTTGTCTTTGTCTTCTCTATAGTGTTATCTTATTTAATTTTTCCCCACTTTGCCCTAGGTCCCCCGCCAAACCTTTTCTTGTACTTCCTCACGCCGTTTCCCCAAAACAGCACCTATCAATGAGCAGTCTATTGGATACGCGCGGCGCGGAATCTGGATCCCCTTAGGGGTCAGGGGTCGGGGGGACAAGCGAGGTGTCACCAAACACGCCACCTACGCGACGGCGCCCAGGCAAGGTCGATGGCGAGCGCGGCGGGGGGCGGAGGCCGGGGGACACGACACCTACCCGCCAATAGTCCGTTGGGTCGCAGGGCGGTGCCCAGATGAGGTCAATGGCCCTAGCTCGAGGCGGGGGGCGGTGGTCCTGTACCTACCCGTCAGCAGTCCGTTGGGTCTGAGTGGCGGCGCCCAGGCGAGGTCTGGCGCGGGCGCGGGGCGCGGCGGCGGCGGCGCGCAGGTCGCGCGGGGCGGAGGCCGGCGCCGCCTCCAGCGTCGTGTTGCTCGCGATCATCGACCAGGGGGACTCGCGACCGCCTGGGGGACAGGGGGACACGTGAGGTTTATGTAACGGACATTATTATGATGTGCAGATCAAATAATTACTGTTTTTTATAATGTGCGTCACCTATTGAGTACTTTGTCTATGCTTATTTTCATTTAATCTATTGAAATATTACATTTCAGTTACAATAGGGAATATGCAAGTAATTTAGATAACAAAAATTGAATTAATCCTATTCAATAAAACTATCAAACGTCGATAAATATATATACAGCACAGTCCTGTATTTGTTTTAGATACAGGTCTGTGAAATACAGAGTATTTGTATGAAAAATTGTAACATTTTTTATAAAACAATATACTAAATACAAAATTACAAACATGTAATAAATGCTGCCTGAGAAATGCAATATTTTTCCTACATAATTTCTAGACAAAAAATAATTAAATCTCCATAAATACACAAAATAAAACTAAATATAAATGACCATACTGACCCTTGATCAACTTAACAGCGAACTCATAGTGCGTGTAGGGCCGTAGTCGTCGAGCATACAGTTGAGGTCCGTGGCGTTGTAGGTGCGGGTTCGACCCCCGGCCGACGAGTAGCGCACCACGTACCGACGACCGTCTGTTGCGGTCTGAACACACACACAATAAATAAAATAATAAATTATCTCTTAATTAATTTTAATTTCAAGATAATAGAATCTGTGGTTATGTAGGGTTGATTAGAGATGTGAATGGGCAACAGTGGCCAGCATCAGGTGGACTGAATGTTGAAGAAAATTTGAAGTTAAAGCGAGGTGATATAGACTGAGTAGTAGTTTTTTAAATAATGTTTTTATTAAATAGTATTTGGAAAAATAGTGTTCAGTATATAAGCATGAAATAAAAAGGTACCTGTCCTTTGGGTAGCGAGGGGTCCGTCCAGTACACGACAGCCGTCGTCCCGCTCAGCATTATGACCTGAAATAATATTTAAAATTGTGACCGCTATAACAGCAAATACTAAAAATATCTTTAAAATATATGGGGTCGCCATACAAGAAACTGCTATTTTTCGGTGTTTTTCACTTTATCTATGAAACCATCTATCTCATTCTGAGAGGAGACCGAGCAGAGTTGATGACGGATCGTCTCAAAACGGCCGCGTGTTTTTCCACCGCCTGTCTCCTGAGCGACTACATTAGTCGTAACTTATATAACCGCGCTCATGCGCGGGCGTGTCGTCGTCGGCGTCGTCGCGGTCATAGGGGTCGTCGGGGTCGTCGTGACCAAGTACAGTGACGTCATCCGTCGTACCTTGAGTCCGATGGGCGGTATGAGCGCGGGCGTGTCGTCGTCGGCGTCGTCGCGGTCGTCGGGGTCGTCGGCGTCGTCGGGCTCGTCGTCGTCGGGCTCGTCGCCCGCGTCGGCGCCGCCTCGTGTCCGCACCGTCGCGTACACCGCCGGGCCCAGGCCCAGCGCGTTGCTCGCGCGGAGCGATATCACGTACTCCGAGTTGGATTCTGGTGGGAATATTGATAGTTAATGACTTCATTTTGTTTACTCGGCGTCTCCAAAGCACATATTATGTAAAATACAACAATCTATGTTAAAGAAATAAATATCTTCAATCTTTTTTTATTTTTATTATTTAAAACAAATGGGATGATTTATTTAAAAAAAAAAACATAGTTAAAATATTTAATGTATGGCTCTAAATTATAAGGCTGAAAATATACCTTTGACGTTTTTACTATTATAATCTGAGTTTTTTATATATTTATTTTATATTTTTATATACTATAAAATTACAAAATAATCCATAAATTAAAAGTTAGCAGTATCAATTAATTCATTATTTTAACATTTTTTTGTTGACTGATCGAAAAATATTTATTTCGTAATAAAATATATCTGCCGATATTTTGAATATAGGACAAATCGACTGAGTTTCATTACATATCTTTGATGATGCGTTCGATTTAGCAAGTGACAATTTTCAATACACGAAATCACCGCGACCCAAATCGGCATACAATACACTTGATCTTCTCGCCGAGCCCCCAGCCGGCCAGTGACCCCTCCCCCTCCCCCCCTCCCCCCGGCACACTCACCCAGCCCCCGGATGACGTGCGAGTGCAGGTGCGCGGGCAGGTCGCGCGCGTGCTCGTCGGGCACGCCGAGCCCCCAGCCGGCCAGTGACCCCTCCCCCTCCCCCCCTCCCCCCGGCACACTCACCCAGCCCCCGGATGACGTGCGAGTGCAGGTGCGCGGCAGGTCGCGCGCGTGCTCGTCGGGCACGCCGAGCCCCCAGCCGGCCAGTGACCCCTCCCCCTCCCCCCCTCCCCCCCACACTCACCCAGCCCCCATGACGTGCGAGTGCAGGTGCGCGGGCAGGTCGCGCGCGTGCTCGTCGGGCACGCCGAGCCCCAGCCGGCCTGACCCCTCCCCCTCCCCCCCCCCCCCCGGCACACTCACCCAGCCCCCGATGACGTGCGAGTGCAGGTGCGCGGGCAGGTCGCGCGCGTGCTCGTCGGCACGCCGAGCCCCCAGCCGGCCAGTGACCCCTCCCCCTCCCCCCCTCCCCCCCCCCCGGCACCTCACCCAGCCCCCGGATGACGTGCGAGTGCAGGTGCGCGGGCAGGTCGCGCGCGAGCTCGTCGGGCACGCCGAGCCCCCAGCCGGCCAGTGACCCCGCCCCCCCCCCTCCCCCTCCCCCCCCTCCCCCGCACACTCACCCAGCCCCCGGATGACGTGCGAGTGCAGGTGCGCGGGCAGGTCGCGCCGTGCTCGTCGGGCACGCCGAGCCCCCAGCCGGCCAGTGACCCCGCCCCCTCCCCCTCCCCCCTCCCCCCGGCACACTCACCCAGCCCCCGGATGACGTGCGAGTGCAGGTGCGCGGGCAGGTCGCGCGCGTGCTCGTCGGGCACGCCGAGCCCCCAGCCGGCCATGACCCCGCCCCCTCCCCCTCCCCCCTCCCCCCGGCACACTCACCCAGCCCCGGATGACGTGCGAGTGCAGGTGCGCGGGCAGGTCGCGCGCGTGCTCGTCGGGCACGCCGAGCCCCCAGCCGGCCAGTGACCCCGCCCCCTCCCCCCCCTCCCCCGGCACACTCACCCAGCCCCCGGATGACGTGCGAGTGCAGGTGCGCGGGCAGGTCGCGCGCGTGCTCGTCGGGCACGCCGAGCCCCCAGCCGGCCAGTGACCCCGCCCCCTCCCCCTCCCCCCCCCTCCCCCCGGCACACTCACCCAGCCCCCGGATGACGTGCGAGTGCAGGTGCGCGGGCAGGTCGCGCGCGTGCTCGTCGGGCACGCCGAGCCCCCAGCCGGCCAGTGACCCCGCCCCCTCCCCCTCCCCCCTCCCCCCGGCACACTCACCCAGCCCCCGGATGACGTGCGAGTGCAGGTGCGCGGGCAGGTCGCGCGCGTGCTCGTCGGGCACGCCGAGCCCCCAGCCGGCCAGTGACCCCGCCCCCTCCCCCTCCCCCCTCCCCCCCACACTCACCCAGCCCCCGGATGACGTGCGAGTGCAGGTGCGCGGGCAGGTCGCGCGCGTGCTCGTCGGGCACGCCGAGCCCCCAGCGGCCAGTGACCCCGCCCCCTCCCCCCCTCCCCCCGGCACACTCACCCAGCCCCCGGATGACGTGCGAGTGCAGGTGCGCGGGCAGGTCGCGCGCGTGCTCGTCGGGCACGCCGAGCCCCCAGCAGGCCAGTGACCCCCCCCCTCCCCCCCTCCCCCTCCCCCCGGCACACTCACCCAGCCCCCGGATGACGTGCGAGTGCAGGTGCCGGGCAGGTCGCGCGCGTGCTCGTCGGCACGCCGAGCCCCCAGCGGCCAGTGACCCCGCCCCCTCGCACACTCACCCAGCCCCCGATGCGTGCGAGTGCCAGGTCGCGCGCGTGACGCGAGCCCCCAGCCGAGCCAGTAGCCTCGCACGCGAGCCCCCTCCTCCCGGCCCTCTCCTCCCCACCACACCGAGATCCAGTCGCGGCCGGCACGCGCTGAAATGAAACGTACTTTTTTAGTTAAAACTTCTCATGAAGTCATTCTTGCAACTGACTAGATTGAAATCGACCGACAGGTTTAGAACAAAAGGAAAAGATATAATTACCTTTACACATAATGCAAAGAGGCGGTACTAATTGACGAGCGGCGAGAGCGTAGAAGAAGGGTTTGAAGTAAGGCAAGTAAGGAAGGATGTGGTATATGTCGGAGGCGTATGTACTCACTGACGAGCAGCGAGGGCGCAGCGTGTGTGTGTGTATGTCGGAGGGATGTGTCCTCATCGACGAGCGTCGAGAGTATAATTATGTGTTGTGTGTGTGTGTATGAGGGGGTGTGTACTCACTGACGAGCGGCGGCGGCGCGGCGGGCACGGCGGCCTCCCCGCGCTCGCGGCCGAGCGTGCTGGCCGACACCCACTCGCTGAACGGGCCCGAGCCGTTCGCGTTGATCGCGCACACGCGGATCTGCGGACAATGAACGATGCCTCTTTGTCAATATTATTATTCCATAATTACTTTGTTATAGTCCGCGTAAAACTGCTAGTCCGCTCTGAATATAGAAATGAATCGCGTCGCCATAGCCAATCGTATGACTCCACACAGAGTTGCTCGCAACAATAGTGCATTTATGTATAGCGAAAGGCTGTAATAATATATTAAAATTCATTCTAAATTCTAATTCAGATTTTCAATGAAGACCGTATCGCTTGAAACAAGACTTTCGAAGATGCAGCATAATCCCAAAGATAAATGATCAAAAATATCGGCATTGGTTTTTTTTTACTTTTCGTTTTTCTCACAAAATATTTATATTTATATTACATACTTATATTATTACTTAAATTTATTTTGTATCTTGATCAAATGTTTAAAACGTAATAATAAGATTTAAATTATTGGTAATTTTACTAAATCGAACATACCTGATAAGTAGTAGCAGTATCGAGTCCTCTCAGTTCAGCGCGTCGCGCATCAGCCGGCGTCGTGAGCGACTCGGCGCGGCGTCGCTGACCCCCCGCGCCCCCCTGTCCCCCGGACCCCCCCGACCCCCCCGCCCCGCCGGGCAGCGGGCCCGGTGCGGCCCCCTGCGCCGGCCCCGTGGCGCGGTACCGGATCTTGTAGCCGGTGAGCGCGCCGCGGTGCGACCGGGCGGGCGGCGCCTCCCAGCGGACCAGGATCGACTGTGTACCACACGTGATATATCAGATATGAAAAAATACTTTAAATGTAAGTAAAATTATTTTTGTAGTGTATTTAAGACCTAGTTATAGTCTTACACACACTACATTTATATTAGATTAGATTTTATTCAAGCTGTAAAATTAGGATAAAGACAGGCTTAAATTTCATATTTTTATTCAAATTGTAACAAAAAATAAACATGTTCTGTTTCTTTTATTATTTTTATTTCCCTCCTTATTTTAGAGTGCGTGTTTGTGTGTGTTTGAATTGCCTATTATTACACAATCACTTTTTTGTTAGTGAAGCGTTAGGAGAATCGCTGAGCTACGCTCATTACGCAGTCCACGGCGGGTAGCAGATGAGCTTCGTAGTGTATCAACAGCGGACTGTCACACTCATATCCTCTGTCGGGGTGTCATGTTAATTACATGAACTTACTCTTTGAAGGTGGTAGAACCCTCTGTAGTTTGAATCCGGCGGCACTTGCGCCACACCTATGTCTGCCTAATACTAGTAATGTTAAACGCTGCTGTGTTTTAGTTGTAGAGTGGTAAGGGATATACTTACCCAAGGCATTTTAGCATAGTTTTCAGGGGTAGCTGCGTTGTGACGCATTTGTGGGCGACTTCAGTTATGAATCTAATCTTATGTAGGGTTGTTTGCAGTTGTCCATGGGCGGTAGTCGCTTACCATCAGGCGGATACTTACCATGCACGCTCGTCTATATAAATAAATAATAAATAAACGCTTTCTACACTCACAGCTCCACACTAGGTTTCCCTGTTTCGTGGGTGACATGGACACATACACAGACAAATACACAAACACCCAGACTCAGAAACAGGAATATAAATTCATAATTTAGATATCTGTCTGGTCGGGGATCGAACCCGGGACCCTTTGCGCGTCAGACCGATATGGTGACCGCTCCGCCACGCGGGTCCCTTTGCGGTAGTAGCCACTTATTACGAGCGGCGAGGGCGCAGTGTGTGTGTATGCGGGAGAGGCGTGTACTCATTGACGAGCGGCGAAGACGCAGAGTGTGTGTGTGTGTGTGTATGGTGTCGGGTTGTGTACTCACTGCCGAGCGGCGGTGGCGCGGTGCGACGGCGGCCTCTCCGCGCTCGCGCCCTTATTACTAAGTGGACTGCATGCTCGTCTACTACTCCTATAACTATTATAAGCAACATACGGTGTCACTAGCGGCCTGCGCGGTCTCTGTGCGATAGAAGCCACTTACCATCAGGCGGATACTTACCATGCATGCTCGTCTATATAAATAAACAAACACCCAGACCCAGAAACAGAAATCTAAATTCATCATTTAGATGTCTGTCTGGCCGGGGATCGAACCCGGGACTCCTTGCGCGTCAGACCGGTATGGTGATCGCTCCGCCACGCGGGTCGTCACGTCTGCTACTGGTATAATATTATAAGCAACATACGGTATCGCTGGCGGCCTGCGCGGTGACGTTCCCGGGCGGCGCGGCGGGCGCGTCGCTGGGCGTGGCGGCGGCCAGCTCGGGCGAGGCGGCCCCGCCCACCGCCGCCACGCGCACGCGGTAGGCCGCCGCCGCGCGCAGCCCCGACACCTCCGCCGACAGGCCCTCCGCGAACTGGGTCTGCTCGCGACCCGACTCCACCTGGGGACAGTAGTAGGGACCTCAGTAGTATAGTCCGCGCCAAATTTCTGGTCAGCTCTAAAACGCTTGCACGCAAGTGTAATCAGCGAGCCAATGCGATCGAACAAAATTACAAGCATATATACTAATCCAGCTGTGTACCCGTGGGCTAGAGCGGGCAGAAGAAGGTGCTAAAAATAAACAAAGTTAAAAGGGGTTAAAAATGGCCTGCATTGCTTCAAGAAAAGAGTAGTACGCCCCTTGCCACGTTTTTATTGGCTCGACTTCGCGGGGGCACTTCTGTACCCCCAAATTACGCCCAACATTAATATTTTATCTACTAATGACCAAGATTTGAAAATTTCAATCAATAAATATTATATAATTTCAATATTGGTCTATTTTTTATACAGCACCAGAGAGTTCGGATGAGAGTGCTTTCAGAGGAGAGTTATTTTTATACCTTTTTTATTTACCCTCATGTCAACGATTGCATAAATACCTCAGAAAGTTGATCTATATTTCACACGTTCTTCGCAAAAAGTAACGGGTAAACTGAACCGTTAAGGGTCACCACGAGTCCGTGTCCGACGGAAAGTTGTTTTAGATGAAAAATCCTCGGCGATTCCTTCAGCGAGTAGTGCTATTAAGGAAGGGTGACTTAGGCCCCACATCAAAGAGTTTCTCGGAAAATTCACAAAGACTAAGGTGGCATAATTATGTTAACAGGCTTAAGAGTTCAAACCATTAGGAGATCGTACCATTAGGAGATCGTCGTCGACGTTTCAGTAGCACCCACCTCAGTGTAGAACACCTGGTACTTGGCGGGCGGGGCTCCGCCGGGCGGCAGCGGCGGCGCGGCCCACGTGACGCGCAGCGCGTGCGCGCCGCGAGCGCCGCGAGCCGCCGTCGCGGCGGACCGAACGACACCTCCTCCTCCGGTGTCGACACCTCCAGCAGCTGCGGGAGGACAATGGTAGTGTTAGTGTGCGCCCGTAAGAAGTATAGACTCGGTGGAAATGTAGCATAGAAAATAATTTTAGTTATATTGTTCTCTTTGGTATTTATGATTATTATTTTTTGTTTCTTTGTAATTATGATATAAATAAAATAAATAAAAAATACGTATGGCACTCGGAGACTGCCGCGGTAAAGCTATTGCATAGCATTTTTTATGCTATGAAAACGCTCAGAAGGAATTCCAGAAATACAATATATTCTTCCATAATCATCAACATGTACATTAATACATCTTTATCCACTATTTTATCATATCTCCATTATATAAGACATTGCAAATATCAGCTGACATTTTATAACTCCAAGCAAGACTGAACATTCTAAAATATAAAAAATGTGTATTACTGCCATCTGTGTTCAAGTTGACGAATTAAGGTTATCAAATAAAATAATAAGGAATGTAAAATAATACTTTATTCAATTATATCCAATATCCATATTTTTCTATTGACAGTCAACAACTCGGTTGCCTGGAGACTTGATATCCTGTTGGACATCAAGTTGTATCCGACACCACCAGGGGCGCCGGCAGCATTTGGTCAAGGTGACGGCGCACCAGTATGCCATTTTCAGTTCTGACTTCATAATGGAGTCTACCTAATCTTAGGATGACGACTCCGAACTCCCATTTAACTCTTGGGTTGGTGTAACTGCGGACTTGTACCTTTTGTCCGAACTCCTTCGTTGGCGGTGCATTGTAATGTAATCTGGATAGTGGGGCGGATTTCTTAAATAAGGCATGCATATAGGTTCTTACCTCTCTGCCGAACATTAACTGATAAGGTGATAACCCTTTTGTATTAGGTGTACGTCTCAAGCGTGCCTTGACAGTTAACAGTTTATCAAATAAACTTCCGCTCTTGCCGATATAAAAAAACATTCAGGAATACCTGAATGTTCTTTTATATCGGCTAATAAGCCGATTATTTTCTTTTTGTACATTCAAAAATTTAAATTTTAGTTTTGTATATATTTCTTCAAATTCGTACCTGTATTTTATTTCCTCTTCTAAATTTTCTTCTTCTGTAAGCCATTCAATTTTTTCTTGAATCGCGTAGAATTTGTTCAAATTTTCTTGTAAAGAATTCAGTCGTATATTTATTTCTTCATTGTCAATTTTTTCTATTCCCGAAATGTCATTTTCGGTTCGTTTCATTAACCCATAGTAATGTGGCTCGTATTTTCTTATTTTTTTTTAGTTCATTCGACATCTCGTCGCCAATATCAAATAAAATAATAAGGAATGTAAAATAATACTTTATTCAATTATATCCATATTTTTCTATTGGTGGTACCTGCGTGTGCGGCGAGGCGGCGGAGCGCGTGTATGCCCGTGCGCTGAAGGTGTAGGTGGTGTTGGTGGTGGTGGTGGGGGTGGTGTGGTACCTGCGTGTGCGGCGAGGCGGCGGAGCGCGTGTATGCGCGCGCGCTGAAGGTGTAGGTGGTGTTGGGTTGCAGCGCCGCCACGTTCATCTCGCGACGTTGCGCAGGACCGCGGGACACGCGGGAACTACACGACGACAACAACAACAACAACATTATCATTATCATATCAACCATCTCTACTATCATGAAGAGCATCGCCACAGTATAAGGCATCGCATTGTAAGCATGATGACAGTATAAACGTCTGGCTAAAAGTAACGCGTACTTTAGCGCCGCGCCAGGCGTTATTTACGCCGCCTTCTTGGACGCCACACCGACTACATCTACGCGACGCTAAATAACGTACTCATTTCATAATCGTCACACAGGTATCACATATCTTAGTTAGTTTTTGGACAATAAGATTCGCTATTTAAATATTGAGTGATTCAGATATGGAAGAATTATTAAATTTGTGTACTTGGTTATCATGAGCATGGTGTGCGACTGACGTCATGCCTCACACGACGAACGTTCCTAACGTGGAAACTCACTCTGGGTGCTATTGTTTCCCTAGCAAGTCACTTATTTCAGGTTAGTTAGTTGTAAATTTAATTTAAACTTGTAACATTCGGTTTAAATTAAATACATTTATAATAATAAATTCGGCCTTTTTGTATCCTGGCTGCTGCATCCTGACGTTATACATAAACACACACAAACAGTACATTTGTAAAAAAAACTACTTGCAACATATAAAACACTTGAATATTTACTAATAAAAAATTAAAATACCCCTCACCGTTCACTCCCCTTGACGCTGTACACGACCGCATAGCCTGTGATCTCTTCCAACTTGTGCTCGGGCTCTTCCCAGCTGAGCGTCACGAACCTATGCTTCACTATAACCGCTTTCAACTCCTTAGGCGCGGAGACTATAGTCCCGTTCACCGGCTTAAGGTCGTCTATATAGTCGTCGGCAGCGTGAAAGGAATAATCGACGTTATTATAATCGTACTCCAATGGCTCGGAGGTGTAAGCCGAGGAGGTTTCGCCGAGGTAGTCCGGTTCCTCTGGTGCCTCGATCAGGCTGTTGAATATGTCGTGGGTACCGTTCGGGTGGTTCGGGTGGGGGACAGGTTTGGGTTCGAGGTTCGGTTGGGACATACCACCCGATTTTGAGTCTGGAATGGAATGAACGAAAACGAAAAGTGAACGAAAAGAACCAAAAATAAAAAAAAAAAAACAAAAAAAAGGAACTTAAAAAGTAAAAAGATAAAAACGAAAAAACATAAAGATTGACGAAACAAAAAAATAATAAGTAAGCAAAAAACCTTGTCATGCCAAAAACTTGATAAGTTAAGGAGAACAACACATATTTTTACATGTTACCAGAAAATAATGTATGTAATGAAAAATTGCAATTAATTTAAAGTTCCAATTCTCTTTACCATATTTTACTGAACTAATTCGAAATATTGTTTCATACTTTTTGTGACTTCTACTATAACTCGATCATATTATTTATTATTATTTAATTATTTATAAGTTTTTGTACACGGAAAAAAAACAATTATTAACAGCAAACATTATGAAAATAGAGTACAAAGGACTGCTTATTTCAAAATGAAATCTCTTCCAGCAGCCCTGAGATCGGAATGCATATTCATTCATATTCATTTATTTGCTGTTAAATGTGGTACAATCTGGGTTGGTAGGAATATTAACAATTTTCCTCACACTTAGCTTCAGAGAAGCATGCAAAATTTTAAAAATACATTATAATTATATTAATATTGATTACATTACATTTTATTATACAATCTGGGTTATAACATTTACTTCATGATAACAATTATTAAATTTATAATTGTTATCATGAATTGAATTTAGATAGATTTTATTTATAAAATAGCAAATGAGCATGCAGTCCACCTGATGGAAAGTAGCTACTACCGTTCATCGACATCTTTTCTCACCCCGAAGTAATAGTTTTGTCCGAAGTCGATACACATATGCGCGGTCCCTGAGGACTGAGGTTTGAATGCCTCGGAAAAGTATGTCTTTCTTACCACACCCTTCAAACCAGAACACAGCAGCGTTTAACACTGCAGTTATTAAGCCGAAATAGGTGATGCGGTGGTCCCTTCGAAGTCGAAGTTCGAACCACAAAGGCTTTTTCTATCTTCAAGGGATTAATTACGATGTCCATACAGCAGCCACTTATCATCAAGACTGCATGCTAATTTGTAGTATAGAAATAATTGGCTAAGTACGAGTCGAATACGCATACGAAGGGTTCCGTACTACACATACTCTGTAAAAAAATCAAGTATATATCTATTACGGATCAAGATATAGAGACCTTTGACAGACGGACAGACTGCGGACAGACTGCACTTTTTACATTGTATACGGAACTCTAAAAAAGAAGTTTAAAGAAACAGTAGTTAGGTGTTCCCAAACAGTGAGTGACGTCACCTTCCTCCGGCGGTAAGACCACGAGCCGCAATGCCGCAGTGGCGCTGCCGGCGGGCGAGGAGGCCGAGCACTGGAACACCCCTGCGTCCACGGACAACACGCCCTGGATGCGGAGCGAGGTGCTGTAGATGGAAATATATTAGAAATGTGAACTCTCGTAGGTAACAGAAATTAGATTTCACGTCGTACATTGCTAAATATTTCTATTTTGAAGCAATTATCATTTTGTGTGTGTTTATTAATTTCATAAATATAGAGATACGTGTGCGAGCAATGATATTTCGTAATATATTTTTGTGTATGAGTTTTTTTCTGACGGGAAAAAGACAAAATTTTTGGACCCCGTATGTCTGGCTTGGCTTGGTAGTTACTTGTACTAAAGTACCCCTTCTCATGTTTTTACTTTCGTTGCTCCTTCAAAGTCTTAGCTATTTCCACCTACTGCTTGACTACTAGCCGTCCGAGTTCTATCTCTCTCTTAGATACGTAGTTCCTCGACTACTCTTATCGTCATAGGTGTTTTTTGCGTTCCATGCCGCCTTTGTCTTTATCATTGCTGACACTAACTTTTCTGGCTGCATCTTACACTTTAGTATTGTTTTCTACTTCGTCCTGGCCACTTCCAATCATATATGCAGATCGGGCAATCTTCCTAACATTCCTAAGACTAACTTTGCTGGCTGCAATTGTTCTCTATGTGTGTGCTTGTTTGCGCGCGTGCACACGTGTGTGTGTATATGTGAGTGCACGCGATACACGAGGGTGTGCGTGTGTGTGCGCATGTGTGTATGTATGTGACTGCACGAGACACGCGGGGTTGTGTCTGTGTGTGTATGTGAGCGCACGTGACACGCGGGGCTGTGTCTGTGTGTGTGCGCATGTGTGTATGTGACTGCACGTGACAAGCGGGGCTGTGTCTGTGTGTGTGTCCGCGCGCATATGTGTGTGTATGTGACTGCACGTGACACGCGGGGTTGTGTCTGTGTGTGTGTGTGCGCATGTGTGTGTATGTGTGCGCACGTGTGTGTGTGTGTGTGTGTGCGCGTACCCGTCGACGAGCGCGATGTCGTGGTGGTTGGGCGTGAGCGGCTCGCCGTCCTTCAGCCACGCGGTGACGGGCGGCGGGCGGCCGCGCACCGCGCAGCGCAGCGTGGCGTCGCCCGCCGCGCGCGCAGACACCGCGCGGCCCCGCCGGGAGCGTCACGCGGGCGGGCGTCTGCGGAGAGGGGGGGGTGAAGGGGTTACAAATCACATCTCTGCTTTTCATCAATAATCGCAGAACTCAAAACAGTTAATTTTACAGGAGATCAAAAATTAAAATTAAACATTGTTTTTGTCTTTATATTTTTTTGAAAAATGCAGTAATAAGTAATGAACATCTCTGATTTATATATTTATTATATCGATCACTAACGTTATTATGTACATGTGTTTAAATATTTAAAACAAACAGAAATAGATATCAATTAATCTTAGGGATTGAGAGGCGTGTTTCTGTGTTGAAGTCTTTATTATAAGTGTTTAATATCACTCATACACTAACTTATATAATATATGGCTCAGCTCTACAAATCTTATTACAGTGGGCCCCATCAATTCATCCACCGCAAAAAATATTAGGTTTGGCACTAAAATTATGCTTTTGTAGCTCTACAAATAAAAATTCAATTAAAAATTGCGCTACACGAAAATGACAGAAGACAGTAATTTTCAAGTAACAACTATTTAAAAATATCATATATTTAATAAAATCCAACAATTAATAAGTTTCTTTGTCCACTCTGAAGTCGTTGCGCGCAGGTATAGGTCAGGTCAGAGAGCCAATCGGGTCGAACACAACTACAAGCATATACTCCGTAGCAACGTAAGGGCACACTTACGCAGCTATGTGACCGCGGGCGAGAGCGGGAGCGGGGGATAGTAGAGGCCCGCTAATATCTACAATTTGTTGTTGCGACGCGACTCGATCTGACTAGAAGTTTGGCGCGGAGTATACCAACACCCAACCCAGGGCACTGACCATGACATGCAGCTGCGTGGAGTGGTCGGCGGAGTCCAGGCGGTTGGTGGCGCGGCAGGTGTAGGCGCCGGCGTCCAGCGCCCGCGCCGACTGCACGCGCAGGGAGCCCGCGCCGACCAGGTAGAAGCGCGAGTCCAGGTCGCTGGAGACAATAACATATAAATATAGCTTCTGAAGCGATTGTCATATACAGAGTGATTTAAAAACGACATAAAAATCGACTGCAGTAAGTTAGCTGTTAAACGATATTCTGGCAGAAATACGATATTCTATTTTAACGCGTTAGCAAAAAATACAAATATTGAAAAAAACCCGACACATAATAAGGAGTGATTAAAAAAGAACATAAAATCGATACCATTAAGTTAGCAGTAATATTGTAAATTTCAAGAAAGAATTATGATATGATACAATATGTTACAGCGTGTCGTGTCGTATCATTTTGTATATTTTTACTTGTACATGTCGGTACATGCACTTCTTTATTTTTTTATTAAATACGCCAAATACTTATAGCCATTCTGTGCATACATTACTTATACTCGTACACGCACGATTTTTATTAATTTTAACCTTTTCACAAATCAGGATCGACCACGTTTTGCCCGCTGTTGCGACAACTAACATATGACGTACTATTGTAGCACTTTTTCGTTTAATACTACTTTTATTCCGAACGTTTCTACACTCGACATCCATTGTAGCTGTGTAGTGTACACTTACTTGAGGTCAATGGCGACTCCGTTGTTGAGCCACACCATCTCCGGTTTGGGGTTGCCGACCGCCGCGCAGTCGAATGTCACCGATGCTCCTGTAAGACGATAAATGATTTCATAAAAATAATTGGTCAAGTGCGAGTTGAACTAGCCTACGGAAGGTTCCGTACCATCAGAATTTTCATATATATTTTTTATTTTGAGTATTTGTTATAAATTATAGCAGCCACTTAAATATATACATTATAAAAAAAATAACGGTCTACTTATTGCGGTTTAATAGATAAAGCGGAAAATAACAAAAATATCGATTTCTTGTATAGCAACCCCTTGTTATCTTCAGGACATTTTTATTTTTATAATAGCGGCCACCATTATACATGCTCTTTAAAAATTTCAAGTACCTATCTATCTATTACGGTTCAGGAGATACCTTTAGAAGGCCTTTGACAGACGGAGAGACAGCGGAGGCTTAGTAATAGGGTTTTTACCCATCGGCTACGGAACCCTAAAGAGCCAGCGCGTACCTTCCATGACGGTGACGGGCTGCGGCGTGGTGATGAACCGCGGCGCGTACTCCAGGTTCGCGAGCTCCGTGTTCACGCGCACGTCTATCTCCGGACCCGTCCTGGAAACATATACCAGATTATGTCACCTTGGTGTCAAATGAAACTTTATGACGCATCCACACGCTTGGCACTTGCCGCAAAATCCAAACCTTTACAAACGTTTGCACACGTCGCAAGTGCTCGCGGCAAATTCCATTGATTTCACAACAAATAAAGTCAAACACTGTACCTATACACACGTTTGGATTTGTGATGGTTTGGCAAGCGCATAGCATGTCTCTTATATAGGTAAGCAGGTGTTTGAGTATGTGCACTAAATTTTTTTCTCATTTCTTCTTCTGGCTTCGTTTATTTGTACCTATTTGTAGGTGTGAATCATGTTTTAAATTTATCTATTCGTGTTTCAACGCGTGTGTTCGTCAATGATTTATCTGTGTTTGTCCCTGTATGTGTGTATATATCTATCGCACTTCTTCTGTCTCGCTCTCTTTCTCTGTCTGTTTCTGTGTGTGTGTCTGTGTGTCTGTGTGTGTGTCTCTCTCTCTCTCTCTCTGTCTGTTTGTGTGTGTTTGTGTGTGTATCTCTCTCTCTTTCTCTCTGTCTGTGTGTATGTGCGCACGTGCCTGTGCTGGCGGTGGTCGGAGGCGAGCGCGACGCGGCAGCGGTACGCGGCGGCGTCGTGCGGCCGCAGCGGGTCCAGCTCGAGCGCGCCGCTCGCGGTTAGCGTCGCGCGCGCTCCCTCCAGACGCACCGGGATGCCGTTCTTCAGCCACGTCACCTGACACACGGGAACATCAGAGGTTAGAAACTACTGCGTCATCTGAACGCAACGATCTTCAAACTGAAATGAGGCTACGAACTATTACGACATGTGAAAGAAAACAAAGTTGAAAGTAATAGGACATATCACGTAATCAACTCCGACAAACTGGGACACCTCCAGAAGTAAGATACTTAGATACTTACATTGATTTTAATGCACGTGTTTCTCGGGTAGCGCGGACGCATCTATCACTCATAAGATCACGCATCCGACTTCGACAAACTCGGGCATCTCTAGAAGCTAAATTACACCCACATTGAGCTTCAAGCTGGGCCATACATGAGTTGTTTGGAAGATGTGGGTACACCTGATCCCAATGTCACACGACCAACTAGAACCTTCTAGAAGCGAGACCACTATATTTATACTCACATTGAGTTTCAACACTGGCGGCGGCGCGTGCATCCTCGCAGCTCCATACACACGTCGCATGGGCGGCGTGGACGCACTCAACACTTCCAATATCAAACCAACTAGAACCTTCTAGAAGCGAGGAAATTTAGTGATACTCACATTGAGCTTTAACACAGGCGGCGGCGCATGTAACCTCGCAGCACCATACACCCGACGCTCGGGCGGCGCGGGCGCACCTAACACTCCCAATGTCAAACCAACTAGAACCTTCTAGAAGCGAGACCACTATACTTATACTCACAATCAGCTTCAATACAGGCGACAACCTCGCAGCGCCATACACCCGTCGCGTTTAGAGAACGTTTAGTGATACTCACATTGAGCTTTAACACAGGCGGCGGCGCGTGCAACCTCGCAGCACCGTACACCCGTCGCTCGGGCGGCGCGGGCGCGGCGGGCGCGGGCATCACGCGCAGCGCGAGCCGCGCCGGCGCCGCGAGCCCGCACGGGATCAGCGCCGCCGCGCCCGACACGCCCGATATCACGCGACCGACCTCAACGAACTCGGGCACCTCTGGAAGTGGGCGGGAGTCGAAATTACGACGAGTGGTTCTACTGTATATATTTATTTATTAAAATCAACCACGATTATTACATTTATATGTGCCACAATTAACTTAAGAACTAGGTATATAGTTAACAATAAATGCATAATCACTCATAGGTCAAAGACTCCTTATAAGCATACAAAAAAAAGTAAAACGTAATAATAAAAATAAAGACATAAGGGTAACATACCGTAATTCGTCGTATAACCAAATGTTTATGATTTGATGAGTCTTATATTAGTAGACTAGACTTAGTACTAGGAATGTTATCAATCTATGTAGACTATTGTATCATTGTATTCTAGTTCAAAGTGTGTGATATTGCGGGATAACTTATAAGGAAATTGGAATATTCTAATTTTTTTTCTAGCATTAGGTTAGCAGTGACGATATTTATTCGCGAAACATCTACGGTCAGCCCCTCACTAGTACAGCACAGTAGACTCACCCGCGAGAAACACGGTGGCGACCCTGGAGACGACGGTGCCGACGCCGTCCAGCGCCGCCACGCACTGGTACTGCCCCGCCAGCGTCGCCGACATGCTCTCTATCACCAGGGTGCCGTTGGGCAACTGCTTTCTGAAAATCAGACAAATTCTCATTAGAATTCATAGTTTAAAAGTAGCGAACAAGCAGGCAATTCATTCGATGGTAAATGTTCCGCCCGTGGACATCTAGCATTTTTCCGGGCCGCGAATGTAATGCTAACGCTTCTCGTAACCCGGCACCGCACAGAACCAGAACCCCATGTAATAGCACTTCGCGAAGACGTTCATTGTACATTTCACACATCCTTGGGGAAATGATGGTGCAAAGTAAAAAGCATAGGTTCACGAGTCCTGTCGAAAAAAATGATGAGGTTGGATAGACCTTTACCCTTTGCTCCTTTTTTACCACCAGTCTGTTTCTTCTACTTGATCGTCAGCACCTTGTTGTTCGTCCTATCTGTGTGTAGCCCTATCAACGTACCTATAAGTGTCATCAGGCGGTAGCGAGTGGTCCCTGGTGGGCGGCGCGGCGCTGCTGTGTCGCCAGGAGACGCGCGCGCCGGCCGCCGCGCCGCACGCCAGCGCCGCGCGCTCGCCCGCGCCCACCACCAGGTCTGACGGCTCCACGGTAAATTTAACCAGCTGCTCGTCGTCGCCACCTGGAAATAATATAGTGAACGTTAGATTCTATTACTTTGGATATCGTTACCTGTTTGGCAAAGGGAGATCTCCCGCCGTGCTAGGCAATCATGCCCGGGGAGCGGCTGTGTTCCAACATAGCTCTACATTTTTCGTTAAAGAAAAAAATATATATTACAAGTTTCTTTATAGACTAGCCATGTGATATGAAGTTTCTTTTGCCGCTTCTTCTCTATAAACCAAACACCAAAGCGGTGGATGGTTCTGGACGTTCATAAAAAGTTCTGTAGAATGTAAGTTGAATAAATTATTTTCATTTTAATTTTACTCGTCATGACCTTCTACATTGGGTGGTTAAAATAAACATCTATTTGACAAATGTATACTTGCAAAATTATGTAATATTGATCTCATGTACGAAAGATCTGGGATTCGAATCCCACCATTAGCCATAAATTATCACTTGCATTAACAGTGAAAGAAAACCTTCCTTACTCCCAGCCCAAAACTCCATACGAATTTTGTAAGGAATCGTCTTAAAAAAAATATTTACATTTCGTGCATACAACTCCCAAACCGGGTCCCATCTTTGATCAAAAATAAAAACGTTAATAAAAATAAAAGCTTCGCAAACACACTAACCCTTCAATGACGGCTGGCGGCTGTGACACGAGGGCCTCATTCATTACCGGGCTCCTGTGAGGCCCGCGAGGCCCTCGAGAGGCCCTTGTGCCGAAACGCGTTAAACATAATAAGGGTTTTTTTTTAATTTTAGACCCTTGTCTCATGACGACGTTTGAAGGTTAATGAGGCTTTTAAACGTTACGAAATAAACTTTGCGGAATACTTGATTTCATTTTTTGGTATAAATAAACTATTGTTTTGTATTTTTTTTTTAATTTTGAAGTAAAATCTTTTTAGCGGCATTGTGCACTTATTGTGATAGGTAAAAGATGTTAAACTCGCGTCAGGACACGTGGCCTGATCGAAAATTCGTAAGACGACAAGGCAAAATGCAAAACTTGTCACTACTTCCAGTACTCCCGGAGTCCAAACCGTTGTTTTTTATCAATGTTATATTATCTGTGATGTTAGCAAAGGAGTAAATGTCACGTGATGTCAACGCATACTAAAATAAGGATGAAATTACTGTATTTTAATTTGATACTAATATAAGACCTATAGACATAACTTTTATGACCATCAACTACTCTTTGATTTACCTCATGTACGACTTCAGTTGTTCCTGCGGTCGGTTACAACATACCAGTCGATGATGGCAGTAGCCACTTATTCATGAGGCGGATTGCATGCTCGTTTACTTTGTTACATAAAAGATATCTTTGAATACCACCGCCACACCTATTTCTGCCTCATAACAGCAGTGTTAAGCGCTACTGTGTTCTGGTTGAAAGAATGTGGTAAGGAGACATACTTTTCCGAGGTGTTCCAGCTTAGTCCTCAGCGGCAGCGGCGCGTCGGTGACCGACCTCAGGTAGGAATATCTAACCGGATGTCAATGGGCGGCCGTAGCCACTTACCATCAGGTGGACTGCATGCTCGTCTGCTAAATTATAAAAAAAAATATTGTACGTCTTTGTATAAGACACGACCTTTACAATCCATTTCTACACAAGCACAACCGGGAAGCTGTTTAAATATATTTTTAATTCCAAAAAACCTTCCATTTTATATAGATGACGCGATAAGATCCTTTGGAGTAATTTTCTTTGAAATCGCACTTTATTGTCATATAAATTACAACTTTATCCTGTGATAAAGTAAGGATGTTATGGTTTAAGGCCGCAAAGGATTTCTGAAGATTTAGATAATTTCCTTTTCATCCATTTTGTTGAGTTACAATATAAAGCGTGTATAATAAGTGTAAAAAGTCTGTATTATAAAAGTAGCAAATGACAATAAGTCCACTTCATGTTAATCGGCTACTGGTATGGTCATCAATACCATTTTATATAGTGGTAGCAGACGAGCATGCAGTCCACCTGATGGTATAGTCCGCGTAAAATTGCTAATCCGCTCTGAATATAGAAATGAATCGCGTCGCCATAGCAAATTGTATGACTACACCTGCTCGCAACAACTTCAGAGCGGACTAGCAGTTTGGAGCGGACTATAAGTGGCCTCTACCGTCCATGGACAACTGTTATCAACCTCAGTTATTATTAGGTAACTTTCGGACGCGTAACGCAGCAAATTAAATGAAAATGCGTTGGAGCGAAATAAGCAGTGATAACCTAGTGTTTTAACCTTGGCCTAGGATTGAGGGGTCCGAGGATCAAAACTAAGGCACATATCTAATTTTTCAAAGTTATGTAAGTAATACCCCAATTAATTATCACTTGCTTTAACGGGGAAGAAAAACATCGTGAGGAAACCTGCATACCAGAGAGATCTTAAAACAAAGTTCGTCAAAGGTATGTGCAGTCTCCCGCGCTGGCCAAGTGCGTATTGGTACGGCACTTGGCCAGCGCGGTGGACTATGGCTTAATCATTCTGAGAGGAGACCCGTGCCTAGCGGTGCAACAGTCAATGAGATGACGTCGGTGGATTAATATAGTCGTTAAACACGCGTCTCTAAAACGTGGGACGCCAAAAGCGTGAAACTGAGCTAAAAGTACCAAGTCTGTCAGCGCTGCAAAGCCGTGTAATACACCGAAGGACATCACAGAACCCGCAACATATTCCATTTCAATACAAACAAACAAACTCCAACAAAACCAACCGTAGCTCGCGGTGTGGAAGTGTGTCATTATTTTCGCGTGGAAACTGTGTCATGCTCTCTCATATTAATCAGGAAAATGCAAACGCACCGCTTTTTTATTAAAAAATATTTTTATGAGCTTCCACTAAACGATGACTATTTTTTTTTTTTGCGAAAACAGATGCATCCCGTAATTACTGCACCACCCGCGGGAAACACAACGAAATTATGTTGTTGCAAAAATTTTAATTACGAAAATTTGTTTTTCAAAAATCCTCACGCTTAACTTGTTTTAGTAAAAATTGTTATACGAAATAACAGTTTTTGTATATGTTACTCGCTCACACATTAGATGAGTATATATTGAGCGAGCGAGAGATGGATAGAAATGTTGCAATTTCCGTATAAAATCTTAAAACAAGCGACATGTTAATATTTGTTGATGCAAAAATTACAAAAAAAAATGTTTTTAATAAATCCTCATGTTTAAACTGCTTCAGTAAAAAAGTAATAACGGCTTTTGTATATGGTTCTCGCTCACACATAAGGCGAGTACCACGCGAGTACATGCATCAGTGAGCGAGAGGTAAATAGAAATCATCATTCATCTCATTAAAACAATCGACATGTTTAAGGTTTTTCATTATTCAGAACGATTTTGTAGACGTTTAATGTTAATATCAATTTAAACGAACAACCCAAAAAAAAAAATGATTAAAAAATTCCGTATCAAATTCTTATATTTTTTGTCCATAGTCCCCGTTGGGACTCAAACTTTTTATTGTAAACAGAAATCGCCTGCGCGTGCGCATGATCGACCCCACTGCACCCGATAAGGGTAGCGAGGGGGAGATCAATACACATCATTATCTGAAGAGCCGTACAAACATAATGACAAATATCCTCAGGTAGCCCCTTATACGTAGAGTTCTTTTAAATTGTTGTGTACTTGCTGTGGCGCCTGGTTTTGTTCACGTTTATCTTTTTAATAAATAAGTTGACTTTTGACAAGTTAAACAGACGAAACCCCAAATGTATTGTAAATGTAGCCCTGATTTAATAATTAAGTAATTAATACCCGCCGTTATTAATTTTCAATCTATCCAATGCGTTGCCTACAAATTTAACATTTGACCATTTCTTTATATTGGACGTTAGCCAAAAAATATGAACTTTATTGTCCATATTAAAAATGTGGTACAAAAGGTAGATTAATTCTAAATACTGGATAGATTGAATACGTTTTTAACGGGCATTACTAGTGTAATCTATCATTACTGAAAATGAATGGATTTGACACACGTCCACCATCATCATCATGATGAACCCATTACTGTCCCACTGCTGGGCATGGGTCACCTGTCAGAATGAGCAGGATTAGGCCATAGTCCACCGCGCTGGCCAAGTGCGAATTGGTAGACTTCACATACCTTTGAGATTTTTTTTATAAATCTCTCAGGTATGCAGGTTACCTCACGATGTTTTCCTTGACCGTTTTAAGCAAGTGATAATTAATTTCTAATACGCACATAACTTTGAAAAATCAGAGGTGCGTGCGTGGAATTTGACATACATCCATAACTTAGTTACTTCACACATTTGGTTGAACGGCACCCTAAGGGTCACCGAACACAATACATGATTTTGAATGTAAACAGCACGATCATCGACTCGGAGTCTATTTGTTTAGTTCGTCCTCAAGTACGACAGATGCTCGATCAGGTAAATATTTTTTGTCGTGTCTGTTGTCACGTGTCCCGGTGTTGTTGATAGCATGTCGAATGATGTGTCGGTCGGATGAAGTATGTTTGTATTTGTAACCACATGAGGCAGTAGGAAGGTAGAACCTCTTTGTGGTTCGACCCCGGCGGCACCACCGCCACACCTATTTCTGCCTAATAACAGCAGTTACAAGCGCTGCTGTATTCCGGTTTGAAGGGTGTGGTAAAAAAGATATACTTTTCCGAGGCGTTAGGCTTAGTCCTCAGGGGTAGCAGGGTAAAGAAGTATACACACTACAGCGGCGCATATGTGACCGACCTCAAGTAGGAATCTAATCTTATCTGGGGTTGATTACAGATGTAAATGGGCGGCAGGAGACACTTACCATCAAGTGAACTGCATTCTTTCCTGCTACTCCTATATTATAAAAAGCAGATATCCAGTGGTGCGGAAAGGTTATTACAGGGTAGTAGGGTAACATAAAACAACCTTTTTTAATCGACAAAGTTCATCATTGACACGTTACAGTATTCACGCGGTGCCGCCAGGTGGCGCCAGGCTCTTCTCTATGCATAGAATAAGCGAGTGTAACCTGAAACTCTACTCGACTCTACTATTGACGGATTCGTTATAAGTTTAACAGTTGTTATGCGCATAATAGCTGTGCCCGATGGTTTTACCCACGTTATAAAGTTTAAATACCGTAAAGGTTTAATGGTATTTTTTTGCACGGAACCCTAATTATTTTTCTAAAATAAAAGTAGCCTAAGTTATCCCTCATAACATCAGCTATATTTCAATAAAATTTCCGTCCAAATCGGATCAGCCGTTTCGGAGATTAGCCGGAACGAACAAGCAGACGGACAAAAAATCAAATTATTATTGATATTTTTTATTTTTTCTACCTTTATACTTTCTACCTTTATTTTTTCTACCTTATATAATTTCATATTGTTACAAAAAAATAACGGGTTGTACTCCGGGAGTGCCGGCAGAAGTGAAAACTTGAATATTAACTTTGTGCATTTTTGATATTTTGGAATGGTTAGGGAATCATTTTGCACGAATTGCTTTAATTATCAGTATAAAAGTAATAATAATAATAATAAAATCATTTATTCGCAGAAGTTGTAGCCACATGCACACATACATAAAAATAAAAAAAATAAAAACACAATTATATAAAAATAGACAACCACAAAAATAAATGATAATTAAACACAATAAAACCTAAAACAAAGTATACAAAATAATAACTTAAATACAATAACATAAGAATTTTATAAGTAAGTAAGTACAATCAATTATGTGGTACAGGCGTAGGCATACATTTTCGACGCGGTAGAAAGAGAGGGAGATACTTCCTCTCCTTATCCGCGTCGGCGATATACTCGCGGTAAGTTTAACATTTTTTACCCTTCACAGAAAGTGCAAAACACCGCCGCCAACAAGCAGTTTTTACTTCAAAAAAACGGGTATTTTGACAATACAAAGAGTCACTTGAACCTTATTTGTTTGCAAAGATTATTTGTACCGTATTATTGTATACACAAAACACAATTTTAGCAGACACCCCCTTCCTTAAGGGGGAAACCTTCCCCCTCTACCTCCACTAATATGAATACTAATTAGTAAACTAAACACAAATGAACACTAAATTTAGTTAGCAGCAAGTAATCTGTAATGTATGGAATATGGAATGGCGAAGTACTGTGCCCTTCAAACTGTTATGCGGCTAAGTTTAACAGCACCCTCTCGGCGCTGGTATTAATTACGTTGAGAAACTTCTTGAATATGTTACGTTATATTCGCTAATCTGCATTAACTTATCTTAGTCTAGGAATATAGGATATAAATCGCTAATAGGGTTGAAGTGTTTTTATACATAATATAAAAAAAACCGCAGATGATGCAGTCCACCTGATGGTAAGTAGTTACAGCCGCCAATGGACATCTGCAATCAACCCTAGATAGGATTAGATATTCCTACCTGAGGTCGGCCACAGATGCGCCCCAACCCCTGAGGACTGAGCTGGAACGCCTCGGAAAAGTATGTATCCCTTACCACACTCTTCAAACCAGAACACAGCAGCGCTTAACACTGCTGTTATTAGGCAAAAATAGGTGTGCCGGTGATATTTAAAGAGTCGAATTACACGTGGTTCTACCACCTTTAATAGGTTAGGATGGCGTTATTGTATACAGGATCAGCCAATACAAGATATCGACTACAACATAAACCAACATAAAATTGAAAAAACATAAAAAATAACCAGCAAACAAGCAATCAACGCTTGGTGGAGCCTTAATGCAGCCTTAGAACAATAGAGATAAAGTAGTGAGGTGCACGAGCGACCGGGGATAATGCGGGGCGCTCCCGGAGCGGGATTAAAGTGGAGCAACAATGGAACTGTGTCAGCGAGACCCACCCATTGTCCCACTGCTGGGCACTGGCCTCCTTAGTAGGGATGCCGATCTGAGATCGATTAATCGGAATCGATCTTTTGGACCAAAAATCGATCATTTTAATCGATCTTCAGTAATGGATCGATTCAGTGAAACGATCTTTGAAGCCAGAAAATCGAAATTAGATTTTTCCGTAGTTGAGCATTAACAATCGATGTTTGGAGAGTCGATTATTTGGGCCTCGATTTTTTTGTGGATCGATCACACGATTATCACACTTTGATTTAAGAAACGATCTTTTTCGGAGAGAATCGCTATCCCTATTCCTCAGAAGCAAGCAGAAGCAAGACTTTTGACAAATTCCGCACGTGATGCGTCTGGTGATGGGCTTTAAAGTGGAGCAACAATGGAACTGTGTCAGCGAGACTACGCTGCTTCGGTATCCACCCATTGTCCCACTGCTGGGCACTGGTTGCTCAGAATGGTATAGTCTGCGCCAAACTTCTAGTACGCTCTGAAGTAATTGCGTGCAGGTTTAGTTAGGATATACTCCGTAACGTCAGGGCACAATAACGCAGCTTTGTATACGTGGGCGAGAGCTGACAGCTGATGGTGCCGGGGGGACCCGCGCTGACTTCGTCCCGCTAATATCTGCAATTTGCTATTGCGACGCGACTCGTTTGAGCGGACTAGCAGTTTGGCGCGGATTTTTATACCTACGGGTTAGCCGTAGTTATATCAATATGCACTTGTTCAGCGCGGTGGACTATGGTCTAATCCTTCTCATTCTGAGAGGAGACCCGTGCCCAGCAGTGGGACAGTGATGGGTTGACAATAGATTAAGATGGAACTTTTACGTCAATGTGGCTAATGCCGCCCATGAACATCCATGATCAACCCTAGATAGAATTACATATTTCTACCTAAGGCCGGCCACAGATGCGCCGCTACCCCAGAGGACTAAAACGCTTAGGCTTTATAAACTTTTAGGCTGGAACGCCTAAAAGCATGTCTCACTTACCACACCCTTCGAACTAGAACACAGCGCTTAACACTGCTGTTATTAGGTAGAAATAGGAGCGGTGGTGCCGCTGGAGTCGAACCTCAGAGGATTCTACGACCTTCGAATCGTAAATTTCCTTAAAGTTTTGACGTCGGAGAATGATCTTTTTACATACAAAAGTTCAAATATTTTTGTCGAGCGCCACACAACACCAACCAACTAATTGTTTAAAAAGCTTACACGTGCATCGTCTGTGTATGGTAAGTGATTGAAAAAATAAACGGGAGTTTTCCCGCGCGCCGTAACATGGTCGACATCAGCTGAGCTCGGTATGCTGTATATCCGATGATTGTACACTTGTTTTATTAACAGCGATAAACGGGCGAGTGATTTTTTTTTTATGTAGAAATGAAAACATAGTACCTTGAAGATGTCTGTCTGTACATCCGTCATAGCCAGTTTACTACGAATCTAAATTATTTTTAATTTAGACAGCAAGCAAGCATGCAGTCCTTCCGATAATAAGCCACTGCCGTTCATGGACACCTGTAATCAACCCCAAATAAGATTGCAGCCCTTAAGTCGTCACAGATGCTACCACTGTCCCTTTAAAACAAAACACAGCACTGCTGCGATTATACTGAAACTACTGTGATTGTGGTGGCTCCAGACTCGAACGAAGTGTTCTATATTTCTACTAATAATTGCTATATCCATTTCTGCTACATCAGATGATTAACACAGCTTACACGTTCGTAGCGCAGTTTTCAGAGTTCAATTTCCGGATAGGCTGATTCCTAAATGACGAATTTATATTTCTGTTTTCGGTCTGGGTGTTTGTTTAATTATACATACGTAGCAACTATGTTAAACGAAGAAAGTGACAACGATCGTAACAATCGCAGTTGACAGCTCATCGCATACCCGCGCACAGTATAACAACTCTATAAGAATGTGGCTTTGAGTGGAAATGGGTATTGCGGCATTTTCTCGTTACGTGCCCGGCGCGGAGGTTTCCACCTGCACGCGCCTCAATGCTCAGGACAAACTATTATTTTCTATCTACACCCAGTATAACAACTATTACCTTTTATATTGAAATAGCAAAGGAGCCTTTAGTTCAGCTGGAGAAATTTTCTGTTCTGTTAATTATAACAATAAAAAATAATGCCGTTATTAAGCCCGATATGATAAGACATATTTATGTTTAAATTAAACTCTTTTATTAAACACTGTAGCTACACATTGCATACGAAATGCAGTTTTGAGATGCGATGCTTGCTTGTAGAACAGTTCGTGGTCATTTGATAAGTTTAATTAAAAAAATGTTTATATTTATCAAAACATTTTAAGAAGCGCAACTTCTTCATAAAATTTACTCGTAAACGTTTATTTTAATTAACTTAAAAAATTTACAAGTTTAATAAGAAATCGAGGCTTATAGAAACTCTGAAAATGATATAAAAAAAACATATTTTTTAATGATCTTATAAGCCATAATATCTGATCCGTTTTAGGAAGTACTGAAGTAGTACTTCCTTAAACGGATAAGAAATGACCGTATAAAGAAAAAAGTAGGAAAGGCTCATATCTAAAATGTGACGTCTATAAATTCTGCCAATTACATATAACCATTATTAATTCGGATACAAGACCTGCATTTACTTCTTTATTATAGCTACACTTATAAACAACTACTAAGTATCGTAGCTATACTACTAAGTGTTACCGGCGCGTTACGTTGTAATTTGTACGGTGTAACAGAGTTGCATTCAAACAAGTGTGTCGCCCTCATTATGTAAATGTTCGGCAATACGACGAACGGCGTTGAGATCACGACAAACATTTCTCCGCGCTTATTTGACATGTTTACATAAAATTGTAACACATATATGGACTACTTCATATCTTCATTTCCTTCTAATTTGTTAAATTCACTTCAAAACATTAGAATATTAAAGAAACCTGAAAGTAAGATTCAAGAAGAGAAACATTTATCGAAATTATTTAAAAAAGAAAAATTCAATTATTTAAAGAAGTAAAACTTCTTCATGAAGAGTATTTGTCGTAAAAAAGATAAAGATAGTCCTATCTAAGATATCCCTTTATAGACACGTCAATAATTTATAATTATTATTAATTACATAAAAAAACATCATGATTTAATCTCTCCATCATTAGAGTTACACTTGTATTAAACAACTTCTAAGTATGGCAGCTACACACTACACTAAGTGTTACCGGCGCGTTACGTTGTAATTTGTACGGTGTAACAGAGTTGCATTCAAACGAGTGTGTCGCCCTCATTATGTAAATGTTCGGCAATACGACACCGCGGCGTCGAGATACGGGTCTTGTTCGACAAACAGTTTGCGCTTATTTGACGTACTTAGAACTTACTTAGAACTTCAAAACTGAAAGTTTAATGGAAAGAAGTGTAACTTCTGTATATTTTTTGTAAGGAGATTTTTTTATTTTAGAAGAAAGTGTGAAATCACTCTGTCGTAACATGAACAAGCATCCCCGGCTATATACAGAAATTTAAGAAATGAATGCTTACATAGATTCCCACCGTGTGTCCTTTTTCACACAACAACAAATCAAATAGTCAAAGGGTTCTACAATCTCGAAGGTGGTAGAACCCTTTGTGGTTCGACTCCGGCGGCACCACCGCCACACCTATTTCTACCTAATAACTGCAGTGTTAGGCGCTGCTGTGTTCCGGTTTGAAGGGTGTGGTAAGGGAGACAGACTTTTCCGAGGCATTCCAGCTTAGTCCTCAGGGGTAGCGGCGCATCTGTGGCCGACCTCAGGTAGGAATATCTAATCCTATCTGGGGTTTATTACAGATGTCCATGGGCGGCAGTAGCCACTTACCATCAGGTGGACTGCATGCTCGTCTGCTACTCTTATATTATAAAAAAAAAAAATGCATTCGTGGGCTCATGCACAACTTTGATAAAGATCCTCACATGATCAAATGCATAGTTTACGATTCTATAAAGGCCATACAGACAAACATTCATTTTATATGTATAGATAATAAGAGAAAGGCTATTCAAAATTAATTTACGCTCAGTTGAATGAAGCTAGCGAAAAACTGAAAACTTCATAACTCTTTCTTTAAATTCTCTTTTATAATAACTCGGTGTACAAAACAAGAGTAAGCTCTAAGAATGATGAATAAAGAGAGTAATTAAAAATAAAAACCAACGAGTTTATACATAATGTTTTTTTAATTACTCCTTTAAACTATCAATGGTAAAGTGACATGAAGAAAAATGAAGACAGTCCTGGGGGAAATGCGAATCTAACTTTATATTTGTTTTACAATTTCGAAAATCCGATTGCATAAAAAAATTACATGTAGAAGAAAAGTAATGTACAAGAACCAAGCAGCACTTGATGCTTGATGCATGAGCTGGTGGTGTAAAACAGCAGAACAACGGACCATCTCCACACCTTTAAAGGTGGTAGAACCCTCTATGGTCAACTCCGGCGGCACCATCGCCACATCTATTAACAGCAGTGTTAAGCGCTGTTTAAAAAGCTTGGTAACAGAGAAATAATTTTCCGAGGCATTCCGACTCAGTCCTCAGGGGTAGCGACGCGTCTGTGTCCTCAGGTAGGAATCTAATCATATGTGGGGTTGTTTACAGATGTCCATGAGCGGTGGTAGCTACTTAACATCAGGGGTTTGCATGCTCTGCCACCTATATTATAAAAAAACCACACCAAAAAATCTCGTCTCGAACCTGGATCATAAGTGTGTGCCAAAATATCTACTATCTTCATTACTCGTAAAGCTCCATCCCATTACCATAACATGGGATCGTTGCACTCATTTGAACGCTCCTCGCGAGCTGCGAGTCGTTTACGCTGAGCTGCCCTCAATACCTTCCGTCTAATTACTTGTTTGCAAATTAATGATCCCAGTGTTTGCCTAGACGGGAATTTTCTGCATCTGCTGCAACACATTTATCTTTGCCACACTGTCCTGGTATAATCAGTCAGGCATTTTGTTGGAATGGTTTATGTTTTGGCATCATTATGTTTTGAGGTTGGCCACAGATGCGCTGCTAGCCCTGAAGACTAAATTGGAACGACTCGATCCAGCTTAGTCCTCAGGAGTAGCGGCGCATCTGTCGACTTCAGATAGGAATATCTAAGCCTATGGTAGCCCCGGAGTCGAACCACAAATAATTCTGCCACTATTGACAGAATTCGTAGATAAAATCCTTAAACGTTAGTACTGGGATCCATCTCTCTGAATAAACAGGTAGAAGTTAGATTAAGTTCACGTTGATCTAAAAAAACATTGCAATTTATCTGTGAATGTAAAAATCACAAATAAGGCCAGAGTTGCGCTAATTAGGAAATAATCATGACCTGCAGACGGATACGAACTTAGAAAAAATGTCATTTATTTTATATGGAATGAATTAACTAAATGAAACTGTGTACCATCTATAATTTCCAAGATTTGATTTGATTTCTCTGAAGGAGGTAGAACCCTATGTGGTTCGACTCCGGCGGCACCACCGCCACACCTATTTCTAACTAATAACAGCAGTGTTAGGCGCCGCTGTGATCCGTTTTGAAGGGTGTGGTAAAGGAGACATACTTTTCCGAGGCGTTCCAGCTTAGTCCTCAGGGGTAGCGACGCGTCTGTGGCCGACCTCAGGTAGGAATATCTAATCCTATCTGGGGTTGATTAGAGATGTCCATGGATGGCAGTAGCCACTTACCATCAGTTGGGCTGCATGCTCGTCTGCTACTCGTATATTATAAAAAAAAGAGAATCTGTTGTTCCTGCGTGAGGATCACTTCGGCACAACAATTCTGTTCCGTTGGTTTATAACTTTTGATTATTTCTGCCTAATAACAACAAGCGCTGCTGTTTTCCGCTTTGAAGGGTGTGGTAAGAGGGATATACTTATTCGAGACGTTCCAATTTAGTGCTCAGGTAGTCCTACTAGCACCGCATCTGTTGCCAATCTTAGGCAGGAATTCTCTTATCTGGCTAGAAAATGAGCATACAGTTGGCCTGATGGTACGGTGCTACTGCTGCTCATGGCTATCTGTAATCAAACCCAGATAGGAGTCCTGCCTTAGGTCCACCACAAATGTGTTACTACCTCTGTGGACAAAGTTGGAACACCTCCATTAAGGATACCCTAACCACATCATTTAAATCAGAACACAGCAACGCTTAACAATGCTGTTATTAGGCTGTAATAAGTTTTACCAGAACCAGATTTAAACAACTTCTAAGCACGTTCATAAGTCTTATTCGCGAGATATTTAATATTCTGTTGTCGAGCGAGAATCTGTTGTTCCCGCGTGACGCTCGCTTCAACAGAACTTTGTTGTTCTATACCGTTCGTTAATAACTTTTGACAGCCCATTCATTAGACCAGGGGTTCCCAAAGTGTGCGCCGCGGCGCCCTGGTGCGCCGTAGAAAGTAAAGAGGGGCGCCGTGAGTCGATCCTCTAATTATTGGACACCACAGATATTGGCGTTTTGGTTATCGATTCAAAATGAATATCCAAATTTAACATCCAAAGCATTCAATCCGTTCATCATCCGTTCCATCATCCGTTCATCAAATTCATTCCGTTTGCAACATCATATCTATGTGAAGCTGGGTTTTCAGATGTAGCTGTGATAAAGAACATATATCGCTAAGAATCAATGTGGAGCAAGAAATAGGAATAGCAGTGTCAAGTGATATTCCCCGCTTTGAAAAACTGCGCGGAGATCACTTAGCTCACCCTTCACATTGATTTGACTGAATAAATATCGTATTTTATTTTTGTTATCCTCAAGTCTTTCTTGTTGTTTTCCGTTTAAATTATTTTATAATAACGTATTGTACAATTTCATATTGTGGTGTTTTAAATTCGTTTCGATCAACCTAAGGTAACTACTATTATTGTAGTTACCTATTTCTTTCGACTGTCTTCTTCAAATAGTTAGCTAGGACAAGGCACAGGGCGCCGTGAAAGAATATTAAACTTGTAACTGCGCCGCGGGTTACAAAAGATTGGGAACCCCTGGATTAGACAATAGCTACTATTTTCGTTGAATGCAGTATTTAGGCAAATATGCGAATGATTTGCGTTATTAGCCGAATTCTTCATCAATTCATTACTGTTGGGTAGAGGCACGGATTTATAAATAGTTTGGTATAGAATTTCTCTCAGAATGAAAATGGTTCCGTCAGTTTAGCCTATTACGTGATTACCGCTGAAGTCTTCATTCGTCTTTAACCCATTACTGTCTCACTGCTAGGCACAGGTGATCTCTCAGAGTGAGAATAATTAAGCCACCACGCTGGCCAACTTTTATTCTTTTATTAACTAGCAACTTATAGTTAATTTCTAATATGCCTTGCATATTATTAATTAACAATCACTTCCTTCAACGGCGAAGAAAAATATAATAAGGAAACCTGCATACCTGAGAAATCGGTAAAAAGTTCTCAAAGGTATGAGAAATCTACTAATATGCACTTCGCAAACGCGTTGGACTATGGCCTACTTCTTCTGATCCTGAGAGGAGACCCATATGCAGCAGTGGGACATTAATGAGTTGACGACCACGAAACGCAGCAAGTCGCCAATACGTAGTGTCGTATCGCTGATACGAAAACGCGAGCCGCAATAAGTAGTCTACTAGAGCCAACTAATAATTAGTAATTACATCCATAAAACTTTCCCCAGGACTTCCTCGATCAATCTTCGTTGATTTAGAAATACCATTCGACCCAGAAGAAATAAGTAAAATAATGATGTCCATATCGGAGGCGAGCGGGTGCAATTATACAGATGCCTACAGAGCGGGCCGACCTGTTTCAAGGGTAGGGATGTTATTTATATCATAGACCTAAATTATCGATATTTCAAGCGATATACCGATAATTTACAACTTGCTCTGAATATTCAAGTAGGACATTTTTTTGCATAATTTTATAAATGATTCAGAAAATCTGATATCTATATTACAATATTTTTCCGATATGATAAAATCATATCAGCTGTGGATCAATATCTTGATTTTAGGGTTGAAATTATCGATAATTTTGAATATATCGTTGCATCCCTATTAAAAGGCGTCAGTGAGAGCGGGTGAGGATGAGCTTAACACTTTCGGTGCTGCAAACATACCCAACAGAGTTCATTATATGGCACATACCTGCTCCATACAAATAAAAACGACGTTTATAAACGTTCAACACTGCTCACATGTACTAAAACACACAATCTGGAACAACCGTCAGTACACGTCAACGTTATTAAACGTTCCTCACACGTGTTTTTTTTAAATTACTAATACAAAGTAACAATGGATTATGACGTCAACGCCTAACGGCGCGGGTGACCCTGGGTTACTCTCGACGTCTCCAGGCAACGGCGCGGGTGACCCTGGGTTACTCTCGACGTCTCCAGGCAACGGCGCGGGTGACCCTGGGTTACCCTCGACGTCTCCAGGCAACGGCGCGGGTAACCCTGGGTTGCTCTCGACGTCTCCAGGCAACGGCGCGGGTGACCCTGGGTTACTCTCGACGTCTCCAGGCAACGGCGCGGGTGACCCTGGGTTACTCTCGACGTCTCCAGGCAACGGCGCGGGTGACCCTGGGTTGCTCTCGACGTCTCCAGGCAACGGCGCGGGTGACCCTGGGTTACTCTCGACGTCTCCAGGCAAGGGCGCTGGTGACTCTGGGTTGCTCTCCACCTCCTCAGGCAACGGCGCGAGTGACCCTGGGTTATTGTCCATCTCTTCTGAGGGTGATACAGGAAATTCCGCAGAATTTAGTGAAACAGTATCCGCATTTGCACTATTTTCTCCACTGTTGTCTTGGTCCGGTGTATGCTTCCTTTTTTTACGTACTCGACTGTCAAAAATACTTTCAGAGCTGTCAGAGTATCAACATGTTTACGTTGATTTTGGTATCGAAAATATTACTTATCAGCTTTATTCAAGTCGAAAGTTATATGTAACTAATATCTCAGATAAGGCGAATTGCACATAAATCAATTATATAACTAATATGCACAAAATATTCATAAAAAAACTTACTTTCCTCGTGAAATTGCACGTTTCAAAGCGTCAACGGCGATAGGGCCTCCCGCCAGTGACACACAAGGCGACTGAGTATGGCGAATGTTGCACGGGGAGACGTAACTAGAAGTTGTGCATGTGTGCGTAGGTAGCAACGTGTGCGTGATAGTCCTTCACAAATTGATCAACAGAATTTTGTAGTATGGCGGTAGTGGTCTAGGAAACTTTGGCGATACGGCGCAATGACGTAACTACCCTATAACCTTAAGAGCCGCCGGCGCTATTGGACGTAGCGTCAAAAAAATACTTTTTTTTTCTGACGTCGGTGCACGTTGTGCCATATCACATACATAGATTTTGACGTGATAAAACGTTGCACCACCGAAAGTGTTAATAATGTCGACATTATTTAATATTATGTTCAAACGTTCAGAATTTATTTAAAAATACAATTTCTCAACTAAAGTTTACGGTGGTTCGAACTACAGACGCTCTGTGATTCGGACCACCGTCACATCAATTTCTGCCTAAAACAGCAGTGCTAATAAGCGCTGCTGTGTTCTGGTTTGAAGGGTGTAGTAAGAAAGACATACTTATCCGAGGTGGAAACCTTAGTCCTCAGAGGTAGCGGCATTAGCTATGAATCTAATCTTATTTGAGGTTGATTACAGATCTCCATGGGGAGCAGTAGCCACTTACCATGGTGGACTGCTACTCTTATATGATAAAAATGGCCATTAAAACCACACAAACTAAAGGGAAATCTCAAATGACAGTGGTTTAAAGCACATGTTTCTAATTAGCCAGTTCTCACGTACCACCTCGCTGCTGCTGACGGTAATGATGTCCATACCACTCCACAAGACGGACCACTACAATTAAAAGCCCAGCGGCTAGACCGAGCGACTTGTTTGTGACAACGGTGCCAGTGTTAGCGAATCGTAAAACTTAATATTTCGACATAAGTAAAGCACGTTGTGAAAAAAAAGTTGGTAATACTTTTTTTGGCGTTTGGAAAAGTGATGAGAGTGATTTTTACAAAAACCGACAGATTAAAAATCCACACTTTAATGTTTGTGAGTAAATATTACAAGTTTTGCAGAGATAAAAATTAGTAGGTGTACGATAAATTTCTTGTGCTTATTTTGTATCAGTAATGTTGTATTTTTTTTTGTTTTGTTGAGCTTATCACAAGCGTATAGATACACGCACTCTTTTTTATTAAGTACGCTAAATAAATATAACTTAATTTCTTACGTGTGTACCTAAATCCAAATACGCCTTTTTAAAATAATGCATTTTGATGTTAAACACTGCACGTTTATTTTGGATGTTAATTTATACTCTACTCTTGCTCTGAAAAGTGACTTTTCAACAGCGTTCCACTGTTCAACGCTATAGATAAATCTTGCGACATTTTGATCTTAAACATGATGTTTATTTTGGATATTTATATTCTACGATTACTCTGAAAAGTACTTTTCAAAAACCAATATAGGTCTGTGTTTCCATTGTTCGACGCCGCTATAGATAAATCTCGCGTAATCAAACCGCTCCCGCTCCCGCTCCGGCTCCCGCTATCACCAAGCCCATACCCCAAGTGCTATTAATAATAGTTGTCTACAAACAAGTGTGGGCTCACAAGTTCACCACATATACACACACACACACACAACCACATACACACAAGTACATACTTACATATACATACAAACAAACATACATAAATACGCACACACTTACATACATAAATACATTACACACGTTCGCAGCTACACATTTGTACATGCACACAAAACAATGACACACCCGGCCTCGAACCCGGGACACAGCGTGGAATGCATCGAGCGCGGCCGCTACGCTCATGCGCGTACGCAGCGCGGCCTGCGGCCGGTCCCTGCGCCCGCGCCCTTCCCGCGGCCGCCGCGCCCGGTCGCCAGTCGACTCACGCACCTCTCTCGCGCGCCCGTGTCGCTCGGCTACCAATACCTGCCGCTATTCGCTCGCATACGCTTCACACCATTCACGCGCTTATCGCCTTCATAATTAGTACTTGTTTCGTGTGTGACTTTCGTGTGAACGTTCTAGAACTATCGTGCTTGTGCCTAATTTTTCTTCTGATTTCCTTATGCTTTCTTGTGCCTGTTGTGACTTTCCTACGCTTACTGTTTTCACTCCTTCTGAACTGTGTCTTTCTGTTAATTGTATTCTTTCGTGTGTGTAGTAAATGTATATCAAACATTTCGGTGTTTCGTATTGAGAACTTTCCATTACCTTGCCACCCGGACACTTTACGCATTGCTACCTTACCTACACTGGTGACCCTCTTCGAGCACTTAAGAAGAAGCAGTAAGCCGACGTTTAATAATGTCCGATAGCAGCGACATGCATTCAGCCGGCGCAAGCCACGTTACCAAACGTTGCCGCCCGCAAAAACCGCGCGGTTCTACAGAACGCGAGACGCCAACAGCCGATGCCGGCAAAATGAGTTTGAAAATACCGCAATTTTCACCGGATGATCCCGAAATTTGGTTTGCCCTACTCGAGGGGCAATTTGAAAATTTGGGCATAACAGACGACAACACCAAATATAATCATGTCATCACCAACATCGAAGTACGACATGCCAAGACGGTGAAAGATATTATCGTGAGGCCTCCTGCTAACAACCGCTACGACAAAATTAAAACGGAGCTGATACACAGGCTCTCGGCTTCCCACGAGAAGAAGGTACGGCAGCTGTTGACCCACGAGGAGCTTGGAGACAGGAAGCCAACCCAGTTCCTCAGACATCTCCAAGACCTCGCCGGACCATCCGTCCCGGAAGACTTCCTGCGTTCCATTTGGAGCAGCCGGCTGCCGCATAGCCTCCAAACTGTGTTGGCATCGCAGCCCTCCTATTCCCTCGACGAGTTGGCAGACCTGGCCGACCGAGTCCAGGAAATGACTTCTCCAGCATCATACCAGGTGGCAGCAACTTCGACATCAGGGCCTTATAACAGTTGCCGTGGCGAAATAGCCGAACTTCGGAAGATGATGGAACAGCTGTCAACTAAAGTCGACCGACTCACCGGGGACTCATGCGGTTGTAAACATAGTTCGCGATCACATCGTCGTTCTTCAAGGTCCCCCTCTCGCAGCCGATTCAGATCGCAATCCAGTTACCGACGACAGCCACTGTGCTACTACCACTGGAAGTACGGGGAGAAGGCGAACAAGTGCCAGACGCCTTGCGACTATCGGGCGGGAAAAGGGAAGAGCAATCAGTAATGGCGACTAACGATTGCTCTAACAGCTCAGGTCGCCTGTTCATCAATGATAGGAAAACGGAAACTGAATTTCTGGTCGACACAGGGAGCGACCTTTGCGTTTTCCCCCATTCTTACCTGCGTGATCGTCGAGCACCAACTAGCTACAAGCTCTCCGCAGCCAACGGGTCATCCATTGCAACATATGGGTTCCACCACCTGAATCTCGACCTGGGACTCAGACGCAACTACCCGTGGCGCTTCATAGTGGCGGACGTGACCAAGCCCATAATAGGCATAGACTTTTTGTGTTACTTTGGGTTGGTAGTTGACTGTCGCAACCGACGCTTGCTGGACAGCACAACATGTCTTTCTGTCTCAGCAATTGTAGCTTCTGAGCATCAACTTTCATCGGTAAAGGTATTGACCGGCGACACTAAATACAATGACATACTGACTGACTTCATTGACATTACTCGACCAGCTGGTACACAACGTACGATTCCTCACAACACGATACACCACATACGTACCACATCAGGCCCCCCAGTTTCTTGCGCCCCACGCCGCCTAGCCCCCGACAAACTTCAAATAGCCAAAGACGAATTTAGGTCTATGTTGGATAACGGCACAGCTAGGCCGTCGGAGAGCCCATGGTCGTCACCACTGCATCTGGCACCTAAAAAAGATAATGGTTGGCGTCCATGTGGCGACTATAGGATGTTGAATGCGCGGACCATACCCGACCGGTACCCCATCAGACACCTGCACGACTTTTCTCACAACCTTGCAGGATGCCGCGTCTTCTCAACTCTGGACTTAGAGAAGGCGTACAACCAAATACCGGTAAGTGCAGAGGATGTCCCTAAGACCGCAATTACCACCCCATTCGGCTTATACGAGTTTCCCTTCATGACGTTTGGACTACGGAATGCCGGCCAGACGTTCCAACGATTCGTTGACGAAGTGACCAGAGGTTTGGACTTCGTATACTGTTACTTGGATGACTTTTTAATATTTTCCAGAGACGAAGCCGAGCATAAACACCACCTGAGACAAGTGTTCTCTCGGCTCAAGGACTACGGCATGGTCTTAAACGTCTCTAAATGCGTTTTCGGCGTTCCCGAGGTAACCTTTTTGGGTTACCGAATTTCGGAGAGCGGAACGAAGCCATTAGAGACGAAAGTGCAGGCCATACGTGACTTTCCACCCCCAAAGGACGTGAGGTCACTTAGGAGATTTCTGGGCATGATTAATTTTTACAGGCGATTTTTGCCTAACGCTGCCCAGATCCAAGGACCTCTCAATGCCCTTCTAACGGGGGCGGTCAAAGGATCAGCACCAATCAACTTAACCGGCGACGCTCTGAAGGCTTTCTCGGACATCAAAGAAAGCCTGTCCAACGCGACTTTACTGGCGCATCCGCACTGTAGCGCTAAGCTCGCATTGGTTACAGATGCGTCGGACGTTGCCATTGGTGCGGTCCTTCAACAGCTACAAGATCACGTATGGCAGCCGTTAGCATTCTTCTCTAGGAAGCTTAGTCCTTCCCAAGTAAATTACTCGCCTTATGACCGCGAGCTACTCGCCATCTATGAAGCTATAAAATACTTCAGACATATGTTGGAGGCAAGACACTTCATCGTCTATACTGACCATAAGCCAATTACCTTCGCATTCCATGAGCGGAGACGTAATTGTTCACCTAGGCAGTATAGACACCTGGACTTCATATCCCAGTTCACTACCGATATTAGGCATATCTCTGGCAAGAATAACATCGTAGCCGATACCTTGTCCCGAGTTAGTGAACTGGAAGCTCCAGTTAACCTTGCCGATCTTGCACATAGCCAAGCAACAGACGAAGAGTTGGCCGAGTACCTCGCGGACAACTCATCTCTTCGACTCGAGAAGGTGGAATTCCCTGGCAGTTGTATTCCCTTGTACTGCGACACCAGTACGGCGACTGCCAGGCCATTTGTCACCAAAAACTTTCGGAAACAAATTTTCCGAAGTTTGCACTCCCTTAGCCACCCCGGTGCCAATGCTACTGCGAAATTAGTAGCCGAACGCTTCGTATGGCCCGGGGTACGAAAGGATTGCCGTGCCTGGGCTAGAACTTGTCTAGCCTGCCAGCGAGCCAAGGTAAGCCGACATGTGTCCACACCATTGGGTACTTTCAGCTTACCTCGTGCCCGCTTCAAGCAAGTGCACATTGACCTAATTGGTCCCCTCCCAGTCTCACAAGGCATGCGGTATTGCCTAACGGCTGTAGACCGCTTTACCAGATGGCCCGAGGTGATGCCTATTGCCGACATCACCGCCGAAACAGTGGCAAAGGCTCTCCTATCAGGCTGGATAGCCAGGTTCGGATGCCCGACAGATATTGTTACAGACCGCGGCCAACAGTTCGAGTCCGCGCTGTTTCAATATCTGTCCAAAACTATCGGCTTCCGACGGAAACGTACCACAGCATACCATCCGGCCTGTAACGGCCTGGTGGAACGTTTCCACCGACAGTTAAAAGCAGCCGTCACTTGTCATGCAAGTAGCAGTTGGACGGAGATCCTGCCTCTGGTGCTTTTAGGTATCCGTAGCGCCGTCAAAAACGATCTTCAAGCGTCCCCTGCGGAACTCGTATACGGTGAGCCACTAACCCTTCCGGGAGAATTTTTTAACCCGAGCGCCCCAGATACTACAGACTTATCTGACTTCACTGCTCGGTTGAATTCATTCGCCAACAAACTTAAGCCTGTTGCAGCCTCGCGTCATAACACCTCCAAAATATTTATTTTTAAGGAGCTAGCGAACGCGGAACACGTCTTCCTTCGAGATGACACCTCGCGTCCACCATTACAGCCAGTATACACTGGCCCAGTCCAGTGGTCCAGTGTAGGTAATGTAGCAATGCGTAAAGTGTCCGGGTGGCAAGGTAATGGAAAGTTCTCAATACGAAACACCGAAATGTTTGATATACATTTACTACACACACGAAAGAATACAATTAACAGAAAGACACAGTTCAGAAGGAGTGAAAACAGTAAGCGTAGGAAAGTCACAACAGGCACAAGAAAGCATAAGGAAATCAGAAGAAAAATTAGGCACAAGCACGATAGTTCTAGAACGTTCACACGAAAGTCACACACGAAACAAGTACTAATTATGAAGGCGATAAGCGCGTGAATGGTGTGAAGCGTATGCGAGCGAATAGCGGCAGGTATTGGTAGCCGAGCGACACGGGCGCGCGAGAGAGGTGCGTGAGTCGACTGGCGACCGGGCGCGGCGGCCGCGGGAAGGGCGCGGGCGCAGGGACCGGCCGCAGGCCGCGCTGCGTACGCGCATGAGCGTAGCGGCCGCGCTCGATGCATTCCACGCTGTGTCCCGGGTTCGAGGCCGGGTGTGTCATTGTTTTGTGTGCATGTACAAATGTGTAGCTGCGAACGTGTGTAATGTATTTATGTATGTAAGTGTGTGCGTATTTATGTATGTTTGTTTGTATGTATATGTAAGTATGTACTTGTGTGTATGTGGTTGTGTGTGTGTGTGTGTATATGTGGTGAACTTGTGAGCCCACACAAGTACAACCCGTCAATAAGCAGCTCCAAGAAAAAAGGAAAATGGAAGAAAAAACCCGCTTCCGTCGCACTAAACCCTTTGTTGGTGCTTCTTATTGCAGGGGCATAGTGTTTTAAAAAGATTGGAACTGTTATATCTTAGTGGTGTTTGTTAAAGAAAACAATATCTTATTGGACCAAACTAAGAGCAGTAAACAAATAGTCCACATGGTGGTAAGTGAACATGTAACACATAAATATGTGTAATAATCAACTTCAAGTATGGTTAAAACCATACCTACAGTCGATTATCGATGCTATTCTTAAGGATTAAGCTTGAATTGAGCTTGTAAATTATTATTTAGGCTATTGCCTTACCACATCTTTCAACAATTCTGACTGCTGTGGCAAAAATAGCTGTTTTCAATTCCATAAAAAATGTAGACCGAACAAACGTACTACTTAGCAATTTTTAGCGACGTTTATTTCTAACGTCAAGCAGGTCACGTTTCTGTGTATGGATGTCAGCTGACTTTGTGTGTTAGACTTTTAGTCTTTACAGTGACGAATTATAATGCGACCAGTAAGTACCCTTACCATGACTTTTTACGTTTTGACAAATATGACTGTTTTGGTATTTGTTTACGTATTGGCCCATACTATTTCCAAGTTATGATATAATCCGCTAGGGGCACTGATTGGTCCATAAGTATCTGGGCGGAGCCAGACGGGGCCACGCGCCAAGAGGACTCCGGTTGCGTTCCTTTGTCGGTCGGTCGGTCGTATGGTCGGTCCATGATCGCGTAACTGTTTGTCATCAGATGGACAGCATACTTCAAACTAATAAAAAAAAAGTAACATAGTGGACACAATCTAATTAAAATAGATCAATATCAATCAATTTGCCCGTAACCTAACAAAAAGGGCCAATAACCAATTTACTCCAGCGGCCCTGTGAAATGAGAGCCTACCCCGAGGGCTGGTCGTTACATTAGCCGCGGGTCCTTACACGACCCTTTAATGAAATTCTCTACAACCATTACAGCTTTATGTTTCAGTACGCTTGTATTTCAGTTGAAATTGTATGTCTACGTATAAAAATAATTATTATTTGTTAAAAAATCGAAACTGAGATTGCTTTTAAAAAATATTGAACAACAAAACTTGTAAGTGGACCTCAATTATTGTGATACTATTTATATTATTATTTATTGCAATATTAGGCACTGCTGTGTTCCGTTTTGAAATGTGTGGTAAGGGAGACATACTTTTTTGAGGCGTATGTACTGGTACTGCAGTATGTACCATCCGCCCGCCCACAAAGGATGCGTGCAGATGCAAAATATTAAAAATATACACCACCATACATAACACCACCAACACGTGTTTCGCTCCAAAACTGAGCATCATCAGGGTAAGTTGACTCTACGACGGTTAATCGTTAAGTCACGAAGTACTTACTGCATGGTTTAAAATATATTCCATCATACATATTTGTAGCGGATTGTTGCGAAGTATTTTTAATCTTAACCTAACAATAATTAATTGCTAGCACATGTTATACGCAATGCCGCGCACAACGCTAGTTACATCAAACTCTTCATTTACCAGGCTGTCCCAGGACATCCATTTATAACAATTGTAGAACCATTCCAGCCTGAAGACGCAGTACGCCTACTTGACTCCTAAGGTTTAATTTATTGCGTTACTGTTCAGAACTACTGTACAGCACGCGGCTCTGCTCGTTTTGTTTTTAAAATATAATGTTAAGCTTATAGCTATAAAATAATTTGCCATGTACAGGTCCAACTGACATATGGAGGGTTCCGTAACACCAACTTTTTATTTTTGATGTGAAACATCTATAGCCGCACGTAAAACCGATTTCTAGCGTGGCGACGCGCCGCCACGCTATACGATGGTATATATATACAGTCTATATGCAGTAGTGTGTAAGGTGTGGCGACGCGTCGCCATGCGCAATCGAATTCAATAAATAGTCATCGTTATCTGGAAAAAAACTTTATATTTTATTTTTTCATTATGACATATTTAGTTCCTATCACAATATGTTCTTTTCTGCATATTACTTTTACAAAATAATGTCGATGTTTCACATCTGCCAGGCGTCCCGTGACGGCTCACATTTTTTTTTGTATGTGTCACTTTTGTTATCAAAACTGCTTATAGCTGCAATAACAAAATAAGCAGCAGAAGTATATGAGTTGCGAAAAATGCAACTATCTTCCTATTACGGTTTTGAACTTTGTTGTTATAGCGATCATAACAATACGAGCACACTACTCTGTAAAAACATCCCGTGTCTATCTCGGTTTAAGAGAGAACCCTGTGACAGACTTAATAATAGATTTAATAACAGGGTTCCGTTTTCACCTTTTGATTGCGGAACCTTAAAAACTAAAATATCTAGGTAATTATTATAAAAACAAAAAAATCGACTGCTTAAAATATAGCCAAGTCACTCCCACAATTTAAACGAATCAGCAACACTTCTCATGTGAAAAACCGTGTGTGCTGTAGACGCGCCAGAAATAAGATATACAAGTAACATTACCTTTCACAGTCGAGTAAAAACCTTAAGCTGTTACTTTTGACTGTCCCACTGCTGGGCAATATCCTCTCAAAAGGGTTCAAGAAGAACTTCACCTTCAGCTAATCAGGAACACGGCAACGGGCGACCCTTCTCAACAATGACGTCTATTTATAACAATACTACCAATTTGACGGGAACTTTCCAAATTCTCGCTCGAATGCTCGCTTATTTTCGGATAATGGTATTTACTTATGGGATTTCTTTTGTAATACCTTGAACATTTACCCTTTTTACTCGCTTTATATTAGCTTCACTTGTATGTTTGTCAGTGAGTAACTTCGTTTTTCAGTAGAAAGAGATCACCATACATACATCCTTATCTTACCCGGCATGTATGAAAGAATGAAATAGAATACTTTACTACTTTTTAGTTGATTTTATCAAAAAAGCGTGTTTTTTTAGTTTTTTGAACTATATTTATATAACCTTAACATGCCCTGTTAGTTTTTTTTAGTATGAGGGTCAACTCTTGCAACCGAATTTTAAACCTGACAACTTTTCACTACTGATAGAATTGAAATTTTGAAAATACAATTAGTGACGTCATTCTAAATCCAATATGGCGGTTCACCAAAGATAGCATACCATATTTTTATGTGTTTCTAAGTAATGGTTATCAAATAAAAGGCTTTTTGAGAATATGAAAAACAAAGTCACATTATTCAATTAATGAAAAGTTTAACAATTATTACATATATTCAATTTGAGTCAATTATTACTGACAGTAACTCAATTTGTACTGAAGATTCGCATTTCGCCACTCGCGTCTTAAAGGATTGCTAATTTATTAGATTTGAATCTAAATTGCTGTTCATTCCTATATTATACAGAAGTAGACACCTTTTCACAAATTCACCCCTTTACATGTCAATTAGACATACTGCTGTTATAGTAGGTTCCTATGGTACATAATTTCTAATAATACGAGTAATTCTAATTCTAATACTTATTAAAAATGCGAATATGACTTTATTTGTTAATTTGCTACACTTTCACGCCTTAATTAAATAACCGATTGTCATGAAGTTCTGAACACACTTTGTTAGAGGTTCTGTAAAGGACATAGGGTACTTTATATCCCGGAAAAAAGTAGTGTTCCCGAGAGATAGACAAAACCTCTGACCGATAGACCGCTAACCGCGAGGCGAGGGAAGCCGCGGGTAAAGGCTTGTTATTTAATAAATTAAATACCATAATACTATTCCATCATTTAAAACGCTAAAGGCTCTTATACACCAACAGCCTGCGCTGCCGCCGCCGGTCGCAGAATGTCGCGAGCAGGTGCTGGCAACCGCCACCGACTCTCGCCGACTGTCGGTACTGACTGCTAGCGACAGTCGGCGACCATCGGCTGTCGTTCTTGTATTAGCGTACAGTAGCTCGTAAGTTACCTCCCTATTAATAATTCGCTGTATTAAGTCTGTTCAAATAACTGTATTAATTTTGTAAAAGAGTTGATTACTTTTTAACGGGTGAACAGATTTTAATAAAACATGGCTGAAAACCACCGCAACGAAACCGGCTTTCAAATAGAAAATAATGCATTTAAATCGGTCCATCCGTAAACCTATAGAGCCCTCTTCATCAACCCATTACTGTACCACTGCTAGGCACGGGTCTCCTCTCAGAATGAGGATTAGGCCATAGTCCACTGCGCTGTCCAAGTGCGTATTGGTATTGGTGATCTAAAGACCCACAAACACACAAATAGACACAGAAACAAACATAAACTTATAACCCCTTTTTAGCAAGGGTTAAATAGGAACTATTACAATAGATAGTGTCAAGATAAAATTCGACGTGCTGAAGCCTTTATTCCATTTATCCGGGTCCCAAACCTCGCTATGCATCACTTACCCTACCCTTGTCAACTCGTCAATTTATAAGCCGTCGGAATTTTACAATCTTTTGGACTGTCGTGATAGTGTTAAGGATTTATTTTGAATAAAAGGTGTAGAGTTGTGTCTTTCGTCTGCTGGTTCTAGTGTCACACTTATTTGTGCGTTATAGCAGCAATGTACCGTTTCCAATTGAAGGAGGATTTATACGAATGCCAAATCTGACTTAGTGATCAGGAATAGCAATGCGTATAATAATGATTCAAATTAGGAATACTGATAGTTGGTTACAGAAGAAGTGGACTTGTTTACATGCTTGTTTGTATGCTTGTTTGTATTCTTGTTTGTATGCTTGTTTGCTGTTTGTTTAAAACAATCATATTCGTCCCACTGCTGGGCATAGGTATCTTCTCAAGAGTAGCGTTCAAACTTCAAATCATAGTACAGAATACTGGGGAAAAGCGTGACCGACCACAGCCGCTACCCCTGAAGACTAAGTTTGAATGCCTCGAAAAGTATGTATACCTTTTCGAGGCATTCAAACTTAGTCTTCAGTAATTCATCATATTTGTTACGAATCCAAAGGGCACTCGAATATATCCCAAAACCCTTCATCTCTACAAAGAAACACAAGAAAAACCCATCCCAATAGCACCTACAAGAAAATCACGTTACAGCAAACACCAAAAGGAAAAAACATAAATAAATAAGGAAAAATGACGGAACGCTGACCCCATTGTCCCCGCAAACACTATTTCTCAGTATTTGCTTCATTTATCATATATCTATACGTACAATATAATTCGCACGCACTTGGCAAACCTCAACAAACCGTCGCAATTGAAACGTGTGGATTGTGTTTGAGTTTATTTGTGTTTCGTGTTAGTAAAGATATTCGGATGTATACAGGTTGTATTTTATCGTGCAAAGTTCGTAAATTTAGTTAGGTATAATTGAAAAATGCTATAATTATTCATGGACATCATTTGAAATTTTAAAATTTCATTTACTAGAAAAAGACACCCTGCATTATGCGCCAAGTCGCTTATATGGAAAGAACAACATGATACATGACACACTAAAGGAAAAGTTTTTTTTAAGATATATATTAAATATAATGAATTACCTAGTCAAGTACAAACAATATTGTCACTAGATGGCGTTGTTTGTCAACATGTCGCCGTAATAAGCATTAATTATTTAAAGACTCTAAAGCTGGTCTTTATCTTAATTTACAAATAATAAGTTATTTAGTTAATTTCCGTACATTATACTAAAAAATACACTACTCTTAACGCGACAAAAGTATAACATCAAAACCATATAATTCCTGAGTTTAAGTGGCACTTACACCGCAGCCTACGACTATTTGTCAAGCCACATAAAGGCGTCCCGCACTGACGCTGTCACTCCGACGTCGGAAGCAGTTGGAAATTGCTCTAACCGCTCGCCGCTGACCTGCTTTTGATAAAGAAAAGAACTAAACTATATCTACACTATCAATATATTTCTTATTTCTTGTGGCGCGTTACAAGAAGCTATTTAGTGTATTTTAGCAAATGATAATGATGAAAATAATCAGTAAGGTTTCAAAATTTTTTATAGAATATTGTTTCATGTTATTTTTATATGTAAAAGAAGCATGGGATCTTTATTATCATTATTTTTAAGGTAAAAAATAAATTAAGTTATTGTGTGGGTACATACGATAATGTTATAGTTTTAGAAGTCAAAGTTACGCTAAAATCGCACAAGGAATATCCTGACGATCCTGATGAGGACAATGGGACAAAATTATTAAAATCGTGTATTGTCATCGTTTGTTGAATAAAGTGTGAATAATTCTCACCGTTCAAAGTGAGTATAAATCGAGTTCAAAGATTCCGTTACCTACCCAAATACATACAATTTAAGCTAATAAAAGCGTGGTAAAAAGAAAAAAAAATAACATTATACTAATCACGACGAATTGACACTTGTGCTTTGCTAAAATCGAATCGATAACTCGCTATTTCTACAATAATTGAGCATACAAAATATCCCAACCAATGATATCTAAACCAGTTTTCAAGTGTATGACAGTTAAATCAAGATGGCCGGCCAATATGTCACAACGTTAAGGTTCTCGCACACTCCGACGCCCGCACTCCGGCGACGGAAGCGCCGGAAATTGCCCGCAGCCACTGCTTGACCCAAATGTGTCGTGATGGACTCTATTAGTCTCGTTATACTGGTGGTTAAATCTAATGTCTCATTGATACTCGTGGTTACCGTCGAGTATCTCGCCGAACACATGTATGTAAACATTTGATTTCCGCTGGAAAACTTACAGCCAAGTCGGCCGAGTGTCGTGGCGAGTACCGAATAAACCCGAATAGACTAATATTATGTGTTATAACATTGGAGTAGCAAAAGAGCACGCGGTCCATCTAATGGCTACTGTCACTCATGGACATCTGTAATCAACCCCTGATAAGCTTCCTACCTGAGGTCGGTCATGAGTGCGTTGCTACCTTTGATGACTAAGTTGAAACATGTCACATAAGTCAGCCTTACCACAGCCTTCAAACTGAAACAACAGCGCTTAACACTTCCGTAATTAGGTACAAATACGTGTGACGGTGGTGCCTCCGTAATCGAACCAAAAACGTTTCTACACCTTTCTTGTAAAAAATATTGCTAAACAGTTCGCACCACAGCTTTCCTACAGCTCTAGTAACCCAGACATCTCGTCAGTGTCGTGTCAGCTCTCGTCAGTGTCAGCTCTCGCCAGCGCCCGCTATTGTCCATCAATCAGCCGTCGCTCGCGACAACATTGAGACATCCTCAGTAATGCCAGCCTGACATTTGTCGGGTTGACAAGTGCACGAGATTCTTATTAGGTTTCGTAAGAAATTCTAGCGAATCTAGTCGTTGATGGTTAGTTGACAAGAAGTGCCTTATTATAAGATTGGAGTAGCTGTTTACAGTCCACCTGATGGTGAGTGGCGTCTGCCGTTATATGAATTTTAGCCACTAGCGGTCACCCATCCAATACCCGACCGCGACTAATAACCGATGGTAACGCCTCTTGTATCAATTACCGTAAATCAAAACGTAACAGCACTTAAATACTACTAAAGTAAAGTTATACCTTTCCTCATTGAAGAACCCACATTCAAAGTATTTCAAAGACCCCTTTCAGAAGCTTGTAGGCCAACAGCTCAGAAGGTCTTTTGTCCCTTTCATTTGTAAGGAGCAAGGTGAGACGGCCACTTGCAGCTCAAGCCAGACTTGGTAAGAATTCAGGGGCTTTGTTATAATAATACTCCTTTCTTCCTTTAGGCTTTAGGAAACTATCCTGAGGGATCAACAAGTAAGTTGCATTCATCCTTTGAAAGTTCTTAAAATGATGGTCATGGTCTAGAATCGTAAAGTACATTCAACTATTATAGTAGACAGAAGATCGCGAGGAAAAGCATCCACAAATCAAATCAAATCAAATCAATTTTTTTAATTCAAAATAGGTTCTTTACAGAGCACTTTTTGAATGTCAAACTACCACCACTTCACAAGGTGTTTCGTTATGGAGAAGAAGCGGCGAAGGAAACTCCATAACACACATCTTTTAAAAAAAATGGATTTAACAATGTTAAACTTAACCTAATGGTACATGTGGAGCTGGAACTACTTCAGACCACACCGTTTTGTCAGTCAAATAATCACTTACTTTATAGTACGCTTTTTTACATAGCGTTTGTTTAACGAAATAACTTATTACCAATTGGTAATTACTAATGTTATTGTTGTCACGGTGATCTAATTTTTCCTTAAAATTGTCAGAAAAAAAATTAGAGTTTTTCCCAAATTTGGATATATTTCCAGAACTTTCAGATACCTGTTAGATACCAAGACTTGTTCATAATGTTTTCCGTCACCGTTATAGCAAGTGATAATTCATTTCTAATACGCACATATGAAAGAAGACTTCCCCTATCCAAAAATATTAAAATCCTTTATTAATAATCGATCTATCTATTTTTCCTACCAAAGATCGAAATTTGACAATGTCAATATGAAAAAAATCTTGTCGATAACAATTGATATGCAACACGTTGGACGGATCAATTATTGATAACACGCGTCAATCTGCTAAATATTTTCAGACTTCATTCCAGACTTTGTCACGACAACATCTCGTTCCTAACAAGCCACCGTCACCGTTATCAACCCCTATAGCCGTCACCCCCTCCCCCGTGACGTCACTTACCCACATTATGCAAATTGTCCGTTGGAATTACGTCTAGACGGTTTAGTTTATCTTTTGTGTTGTTAATCTTTATCTATCTTTTATGTTTTGGTAGCAGCAGTGCATATGATTCACTTGATGTTCCATTTGATAGGTGTGGTAAGGGAGACATATTTTATGAGGTTCAACTTATATTTCATGATGGTGGTAGAACCCTTTGTAATTAGACTCCGGCGGCACCACCTCCACACCTATTTTTGCCTAATAACAGCAGTGTTAGGCGCCGCTGTGTTCTGGTTTGAACGGTGTGGTAAGAGAGATATACTCCCTATTACCTATTTCTACCTAATAACAGCAGTGTTAAGCACTGCTGTGTTCCGGTTTGAAGGGCGTGGTAAGGGAGACAGACTTTTCCGAGGCGTTCCAGTTTAGTCCTCAGGGGTAGCGGCGCATCTGTGGCCGACCTCAGGTAGGAATATCTAATCCTATCTGGGGTTGATTACAGATGTCCATGTGCAGCAGTAGCCACTTACCATCAGGTAGTCTGCTTGCTCGCCTACTACTATCATGTGTGCACATGCGTATGGTGCATCGTGCTGCAGTAGTCTTCATTATTGCACTGTTATCAGTGTTTCAGAAATAAAACAAATCTGAAAGAGTATTTTTTTGATTAAATTATCAATTTGTGATGAGATTTTCACGCAGTTATAATCGACTCCACATGAAAAAAGTTGCTACTTTTAAAACTAAACATGATAAAAAACAGGAAATAGTTGAACTCAGTTGGTCCTTATTCAGCAATATTTACCTCTGAACATAAAGGTAAAGTACTAAACGGCCCCATTTAAAATTAAAAAAGAAAGTACTCTCAAACGACCATAAAAAGACATCTAAAGGGCTAAGAGCCCTATATTTCAAAACGACTCATCTTCAACACAAATACGCCCTTATTCCCTACGCCTTACAGAATATATTTGCACATAGAGGTTTATTAGCGCTTCCTGTAATGGACGACTTGTACGGATTATTTGGCCAAGTCTGAGTCCAACTCAGACACGGAGGGTTCCGTATCACCAAAGTATTATTATTATTTTTTCATTTTTAGCATTCGATGTCATAGTAGCCATAGAATTATTGCAATAAATGCATTGTGAAAATTATAGTAATAAATGCATTGTGAAAATTATAGTAATAAATGCATTGTGAAAATTATAGTAATACATGCATTGTGAAAATTATAGTAATAAATGCATTGTGAAAATTATTGCAATAAATGCATTGTGAAAATTATAGTAATAAATGCATTGTGAAAATTATTGCAATAAATGCATTGTGAAAATTATAGTAATAAATGCATTGTGAAAATTATAGTAATAAATGCATTGTGAAAATTATAGTAATAAATGCATTGTGAAAATTATAGTAATAAATGCATTGTGAAAATTATAGTAATAAATGCATTGTGAAAATTATTGCAATAAATGCATTGTGAAAATTATAGTAATAAATGCATTGTGAAAATTATAGTAATAAATGCATTGTGAAAATTATTGCAATAAATGCATTGTGAAAATTATAGTAATAAATGCATTGTGAAAATTCGAACTGACTACTAATTACGGTTCAATAGATAAAGCGAAAAACGTCGAAAAATATCATTTTTTTATGGCGACACCTTTTTATTTTTAAGTATTTCTATTTTTACTATTTGTTGTTATACCGGTCACCGCTATACATAATCTGTAAAAATGTAGTGTGTATCTATTACGGTTCAAGAGATAGAGTCCTCTGACAGACGGAGTCTTAGTAATAGAGGCGTATTAGGCCTTTGCATACGGAACCCTAATAAAAGATGGTTATACTGTCATTCCGACAGATGGCGCTGTATACATCAAACCTTAGTACGTAGAGCATGAAGTCTAGGGTTTAAGGGTTATGTTGGTAAGGACGATGCAGGTTTCATGATTGTTGTATTCAAAGGGACTAATGATAAGCCTACATTTAGACTTATATTAGAGAGAATTATGAAACTTGTTTCAATAAAATGATATTTGTATTTACCTCTCGCTCTTTTTCCTTAACGAGTGAACGAGAAAAATATAAAATCGTCTGTTTTGATCACATTATTTATTGAAACAAGTATTATATACGAACGCTTTATTTTACATCAGTTTAGCAAGTAAGCAATAAGGGGTAAATCTATTAAACCTTACTTGATTTTAATTATAACGACGAAAACTTAAAAGGTCATTATATATGAAGTGTATCAGTTCGCACTTGACCATCTCTGCTGAGAGACCTGCGCCCAGCAGTGGGACTATAAAAAGGTCGATGATGATGATATTGATGACGAATTTGTTGTTGATTATAGTGTTGATCAAAATATTGGTGAGATTGTTTTTGTCGATAAAATCGGTATTATTAACGTTGTTGATAATAACTTTGATAATAATATTGTTGTTGATGATTATGTAGATAGCAATGTTACTGTTGATGATGATGTTGTTGATGATAAAGCTATCGACGACTAACAAAACTAGTATATTATCAATTACGTAAGTTTTAAGACTTTACTACCTCATCCAACAGAAGAGAGAGTATTGTAGGCATCAGGCTAAAATCTAAATACTTAAGAGCAAGTTGTAACGTTTAACTCTGGTACCTAAATAATCGAGCCGTTAGTAGTCAGATCGTCAAGGGCTTGCGAAAGCGACCCGGTTAGGGTGGCCAGGGTGTAATATAAAACCCGGATATTACATTAATTATAATATTACATTAATTAAGCAATAGTGTGGTAGCAGTAAGTTTATAATCGGTAATCGAGAGTTGCATGTCGCTGAAACAAAAGACGAATCAACAGGGTTTGAAAATCGCGTAACTCCGGATTTACGTAAGTCGGGGTAGAGTAAGTCGGAGTAGCGTAAGTCGTGGTAGAGTAAGTCGAGGTTTTACTGTGCTTGCTACTGGCATTAAATGCGTTTTACTACATTAACAAAACCGGACAAACTAGATATATTCCTCCGGACATGTCCCCCCAAACACATGGCGACCCCACCCCCAATTGGACCAGATTCCGTCGATCGAGATAGTGTATCTTAATGTCTGTGTAAAGTGCTTAATTAATAGCCCCGGTGTCGAGCCGGAGTGTCGGGCTTGCGACACTCGACACTCGACACATTCGTGTTGTGTGCATCATTTGGTTTTAGACAGCTAGACCGATTTTGATGCTACTAATACATTTCTGCCGAATAATAGCAGTTTTAACAGTGCGCAGCGCTGCTTTATTTCGCTTTGAAAGATCTTTAGGGTTCCGTTTAAACAAAATCCCTTATACGATCACTCGTGCGTCTGTCCGTCTGTTTGTCGCTGTCAGTTTGCTCGGAAATTATTGCACCAAATACGTTGAAATTTTATACTCATATGCGTAATAAGGTTGTGGTAAGGGGGACATAATTTTCAAAGTTTTTAGTATTCAGGGGATTCAACGTACTTGTAACCAACCTCAGGTGATTCAAATCTCATTTATTCAAAATTAATTCAAACAGAATTCTTGCGCCGTAGACGGTTCTCAAAGAGACTTTTATAATAACCCAAAATTAACACAAAACTTTAAAAATATTTTTACTCTACATAAAACATAGTGCAAATGTTTAATTATCCTATAAAGAAATCCAGTAGTCCGAGGTTCAAATCCCAGTCAAACATCATATTTTTCCAAATTATGAGCGGATTAGAAAATAATTACCGCTTGCTTAACACTGAATGAAAATATCATGAAAACCTACACGCTTAAAAGTTATGTAAGAAAAAAATCTTAAAGGTGTGTGAAGTCTAATCTATACGTGGCCAGCGCGATGGACTGATGACTAAACTTTTTACACTTTGAGAAGAGACCAGTGCTCAGCAATAGGAAAAATAGTTTGACAGTGGCGGCAGTGGGTGTTTACCATCAGGGGGACTGCAAGCTCGTTTGATACTTCTATATTATTAAAATAATATAATTATAGTTTAAAAACTCAAAACCACGCTAAAATCGCAAAAGGAAAACCGTTAATCCTGATTCCTGACGAACCTGATGAGGAGAATGGGATAAAAATTTTTTTAACAAAAAATAAAACCGACTTCTATGTCACTACAAAGTAAAAAATAATTGAAATAAATGTTGGTTTAGTACATATTTCTGAAGTTGGCGCTCAATATATGTCGTTTGATAACGGCGTAAACAGCGTGTCCAATATGAGAATTTATCTGCGTGATAGTTATATGTGTGAAAGCACTAAATGGGTTATTCATGTAGTTTAGGCTGGAGGTACCTCTGCATCATCAGATCTAAGGAGTTGAAGGTCAAATTTTTCATCATATACCTCTGTCTAGCTACTTCATTACAACAAATGTCTAATCTATATACTTTACATGGGAGGCACCCCTGCATCATCAGGATTGAAGAATTGAAAGTCATATCTTCCATCATATGTCTCTACTCAAAGACCTTATCATATATTCGTAAGCTCCAAATGCCTAAGTTGTATGGTTGAGGCAGGAGGCACTTCTGCATTATCAGAGTTGAAGAGTAGAAAGTCAATTTTTCTATCATATATCTCAACTTATCGACTTTATTAAATATCCATAAGTTCCAAATGCCTAACTTGTATGGTTGAGGCAGGAGGCACTTCTGCATTACCAGGGTTGAAGAGTTGAAGGTCAAATTTTCCATCATATCATGATAACCAAGACACTCAATGTTCAGTTTAAGTTTCATGAGAATTGAGTGGGCAGAAGGTAAGTTGTCATAAAATATGTAAAAAGCAGGGGTAGTGATGATGAGTTCCACCCCATAACTTAAATTTTAATCATCAGAGCGTACTAATGTTAAGGTAGGAAAGTACCGCAACGAAACACCCTTTCATATGAAAAAAATAAAATTGAAATTGGTTAAGAAATATTCGACTTATTCAAGTTTATATGAAATCGGGTTTTTCCAATTTTCCGGGAAAACTGGCGGAAATTTTCAAATTTCCTCGAAATGGGACCCCCTGTGAAACTAGCCGCATACAATGGTGTATGAATTATGTCGATCGGTAGCGGCATCGCGAAAAAATCGCCGAACAAACATAAAAAAAAAATATATATATATATACGGTCGAATTGAGTAACCTCCTCCTTTTTCGAAGTCGGTTAAAAATTATTAAAATCGAGTATTGTCATCCAGTTCTTGATAATTGTTCAAAATTTTAAATTAATCGTAATGTTCAAAGTGGGTAAAAATCGAGTTCAAAAATTCCGTTACATACGTACATACAACCCAAGCTAATAAAAGCGTGGTAAAAATATATTTCATTGTTTTATTTTCAAATTATAAAAAAATAGTTCGCGCGCCGTAATCAAACCTCAAAGAGACCTTTAAAGTAACCCAAAATTAACACAAAAACTTAAAAAATTTTTTACTCCACATAAAACAGTACAAATGTTTGATTACCCCACAGGCCACAAAGCGTGCCCTCCGCGGCCTACTTGCCGGTCCACGCCGGAATATGGATATTGCAAATGAAAAGCGGCCAACAAAAGAAAATGGGAAAGTACCGCGCAATCATTGCCGTGTCTATCATGTTCTAGGTACTATACTATAGTTAATGGTAAATATTTTTTATTTAAATATGTTATTAAATATCAATATACGAAGAAAAAAAATGCATCCATTGTGTTACATACTTCATCATCATCATCAACCCATTACTGTCCCACCGCTGGACACGGGTCTCCTCTCATAATGAGAAGGATTAGGCCATTGTCCACCGCGCTGGCCAAGTGCGTATTGGTAGACTTCACATACCTTTGAAAACATTTTTTTAAGATTTCTCAGGCAGGTTTCCAAACGATGTTTTCCTTCATCGTTTAAACAAGTCATAATTAATTTCTAATAAGCACATAACTGAACCGTCAGAGGTGATCAAGAGGCCGAGTTTCTTAGGCTAGCATTGCTTACTGTACACTGGTACATGGTATAGTCCGCGCCAAACTCCTAGACCGCTCTGAAGTTTTTGCGCATAACTACAAGCATATACTCTGTAGCAGCGTTAGGGCATGCTAACGCAGCTATGTCCCCGCGGGCGAGAGCGTCCCGCTGATACCTACAATTTGCTATTCGACGCGACTCATTTCTATATTCAGAGCGGACTTGCAGTTTTACGCTGAATATACCATCATACATATTGGTACGAAGTAGTTTTAAATTTAATCCCAACTTATCACCATAATTGGAGCAAGGCCCGCTTACCAGAGCACATACTCCAACACTCTATGTAGAGCGGCGTACACAAAGGAAAGTGAGGCTTTCATTTTTAACGCCAGCTCATAACTCCCGTGGGAACTGGGCCACGCGGTGCAAAGTCAGGACTCTATACAATGGTAGGCTTTGTGACAATGATGTGAGTAAAGCATTCATGTAACGATGTGGTCGGCGCTGGTTTAATACGGGCTTGTCCACGCCAAACTACTAGTCCGCTCTGAAGTTGTTGCGGGCAAGTGTAGTCATACAATTTGATATGGTGACGCGATTCATTTCTGTATTCAGAGCGGACTAGCAGTTTTACGCGGACTATACAAGATTTGATCCTGGATAGGCAAATATTTATTAATTAAAATTTTGAAGTGTGTTAGAATCAGCGTTACAGATATACCTCTGTCGAGATCGAGGTTTGTTTGTTACACCGATTTCTAGCGGCTGACTTAAACATGTGGCCGATCATCCGTTCAGCCGTTCAAAAATGATAGAATTCTTAGTGGTTCGTCTCTGGCGGCGTCTCTGTCACCGTCGACCTCAGGTCAATTCAGGTCAGGTCTGTCAAAACGTAAAAATGTTAAGGGTGAACAACCCTTATCACTTAGGGGTATGAAAAATAGATAGTAGCCGATTATCAGACCTAGTGAATATGCATATAAATTTGGTGACAATCGGTAAAGCCGTTTCGGAGGAGTACGGTAACTAACATTGTGACACGAGAATTTTATATATAAGATATAGACGACGATATTTTGTATCTTCCATAATTAATACAAAAAACAACACAACGACGTTTTCTTTAAGTATTTATTCTTTTCGCATTCATACAAATAAACGTCAGCGCGAAGATAGAACGGCTAAGTAATTATCAATTATCAGTTCCCAGCGTCCTCATTAGCAGCGCGCATTTTTCTCAGGCAATCCCTTAAACCGGGGCGAGTCCCACTGGCACATTAAACTGCTCCCGGGGCGACAAACTTTGATGTAGGGATGGCGATCTGAGATCGATTAATCGAAGAATCGATTCTTGGGCCAAAAAATAGCAATAAAACTAGCCTACGAAGGTACGCGAAGATATTAGAATTATGTTAGTGCTTTACTCGTCGACATTGTTGCTAACACGCTTTCTACACTTACAGCATAGACAAATACATATGAAGGTAGAACCCTTTGTGGTTCGACTCCGGCGGCACCACCGCCACACCTATTTCTACCAAATAACAGCAGTGTTAGGCGCTGATGTGTTCCGGTTTGAAGGGTGTGGTAAGAGAGACATACTTTTCCGAGGCGTTCCAGCTTAGTCCTCAGGGATAGCGGCACATCTGTGGCCGACCTCAGGTAGGAATATCTAATCCTATCTGGGGTTGATTACAGATGTCCATGGGCGGCAGTAGCCACTTACCGTCAGGTGGATTGCATGCTCGTCTGCTACTCCTATTAAATAAAAAAAAAATCTTTCATCCCAGAAAATCGGAAGTCGATATTTTAAAGTTGGTTGAATGTGTTATATACATTTTTTGCAGACGTATACGTTATTCTACATTGCTTGTTTGGTCCAGATGACAATTTGTTTTCGCTATCTTGCCCTTTTCAGCTGAAAAGATCGAAGATAGATTTTTGGGAAATCGATTCTTTGGGCCTCAATTTGTGATTCGATTATTACACTTCGATTCGAATCGAATTGAAGAATCGATCTTTTACGGAAAGCATCTCCATCCTTACTTTGCTGAGTAGACATTTCGAAATTGCCTACTGACCTGATCTTTACCTAATGAAGTTTGTTTCGTGTCGTCAGCAGAAAGTCACGGAGTCAATCAGCACTTTGCTTTCAATTTTACTAACTTTTTTTTTATATAATATGAGATTAGCAGAAGAGCATGCAGTCATATCAGTCATGGACTGCTTGCTTGGCTACTCCTATATTTAAATGAAAATAGTCCACCTGATGGTAAGTGATTACAGCCGCCCATAAACATCTGTAATCAACCCCAGATTAGATTCATATCTGAGGTTGGCTGCAGATGAACCGCTACCCCTGAAGGCTAAACTGGAATGCCTAGGAAAAGTATGTCTCTCACCACACCCTTCAAACCAGAACTCAGCAGCCTTTAACACCGCTGTTATTAGGCACAAATAGGTATGACGGTGGTGCCGCCGGAGTCGAATCTACCACCTTTAATATTTTTTTTAAAGAAAAGAAAGAAAGAAAGAAAACATTTATTTGTAAAAAATACTACAACATTATGTGACATAAACAATAGGAAACATAACTTTAAAATCAAAACATTGCATTTTAAATATGTTGTAGTTGAAATACTGAAAAATATGAAACGAAAGGTTTCTCTATCTACAATTTCATTCACTTAGACAGTTGTGCTTTTAAAAGTACTTTACATTTTTAAAATGAAGTTAAAAGCCAGGAAAGCGGCGGAGGAAGGAGAAATCATAAACTTTGTTACTTACTACGAAGTTTATAAAAGAAAATAAAACTTAAGAAGTGGAAAATAATTGTGTTCATTTAGAATGTTCCGTGGCGTTCCGTTCGAAGATGGTAGAACCCTGTATGGTTCGACTCCGGCGGCACCACCACCACACTTATTTCTGCATAATAACAGCAGTGTTAAGCGCTGCTGTGTTCCGTTTTCAAGGGTGTGATAAGGGAGACATACTTTTTGAGGCGTTCCAGCTTAGTCCTTAGGGGTAGCGGCGCATCTGTGGCCGACCTCAGGTAGGAATATCTAATCCTATCTGGGGTTGATTACAGATGTCCATGGGCGGAGCCACTTACCATCAGGTGTGTGAAGACAAAAACAAACATTTTTACAGAAAATGTTCGTATAAATAACTAATACTTTGTAATTTACGTAACAAAAAAAAAGTAACAAGTATGTTAGTGCGTGACCAAAACTTTATTTACGCAACAATTTCAATTCTCAAAACTGGTTACACTTTCTTGTTAGGAGTGATCTATCTATCTCTTTGGAAGGTGGTAGAACCCTTTGTGGTTCACCTCCGGCGGCACCACCGACACACCTATTTCTACCTAATAACAGCAGTGTTTGGCGCTGCTGTGTTCCGGTTTGAAGGGTGTGGTAAGGGAGACAGACTTTTCCGAGGCGTTCCAGCTTAGTCCTCAGGGGTAGCAGCGCATCTGTGGGTGACCTCAGATAGGAATACCTAATCCTATCGGGGGTTGATTAAAGATGTCCATGGGCGGCAGTAGCCACTTACCATCAGGTGGACTGCATGCTCGTCTGCTACCCTTATATTATAAAAAAAAAAAAATCTACGTATTTTACTCATCTATGATGTAACTTGCATCGAGAGCAATCTCTAGCGAGCGCCCAGCTAAATAAATCAGTAGCCACCGAGTTTACAGCGAGCATAAAATGTGACAATACCGTGACGCTGGGAATTCCAGAACGTTCCAGACTCGCAAAGTGAGCTTTACGACCGACGAGCTTCAACAAACTTTGATACTTCGTGTATTCATGAAGGGGTTTGTCCTTTACACTGGGATTATTTCAACCAAACAAGAGACTTACGCACATTTTTAATAATCAATCTATTCAATTGTTGCCTAACGAAGACCTAAAGTTGACAATTGTTGCCTCACATAAATCTAAATTTGACAATTATTGCCTAGGAAAATTGTCAAATTTTGCAATAGTCTTATGTTGATTTTCACAAACGACTAGAATGCCCGTTAGTAATATTTGATCTATACAATTTTTGCGTAACAAAGTTTGAAATTTAACAATTGAGGTAGGCAAAAACTGTCAATTGCGAGCTTTCCTAGGCAAAATATGGACCCTGTAGTTCCGGGACCAGAATAGGGCTACGGTATCCCCTGCCTGTCGTAAGAGGCGACTAAAAGGGGCTTTCGGGGTTGCGGGCGGCAAGAGTGGGAGCTCAAACCGTCCAGCAAGCGACCCCGGGAAGGACAGCGGTTTGTGTGGTCGCAGATCGCTGTAATCACCAGGGGATGTGAGAGGAGCGTAAATTGCTCCCCCAGGGCAGAGCCCGATAGAAGGGCATCGCGTTAGGAGGACTCCGGTTGTGTTCCGTTGGAGATCCGGGAGTTCTCCACCAAACGCTGAGGACGGCCACCGGGGGGGTTTTAGTGCGGTAAAAATCCCACATAACCCGGTGACACTCCCATGGCGTCGGGTACCTTTTGAAGGTTTCCCCCTCGTCAACAAAAAAAGAAAAAAACAGACAAAATATGAAATAAATAAACTAAATTCCACAATCGGCCATTACACCTTAAATCCCTAAAGAATAAGTTAGAACCTAAAATTTACTAAAAGTTACCCTGTAAAGTTATGGTCTAACATGCATCGAGAGTAGTCTCTAGCGAGCGCCCAGCTAAATAAATCAGTAGCCACCGAGTTTACAGCGAGCATAAAATGTGACAATACCGTGACGCTGGGAATTCCAGAACGTTCCAGACTCGCAAAGTGAGCTTTACGACCGACGAGCTTCTACGAACTTTGGATACTTCGTGTAATAATGAAGGGCATTGTCCTGTACACTGGGATAAACTCGACTTTGCTTGCAGTTGACGATTGATTAACGCCTAATATTAATTAAATCTACCAATACAATTGTTGCCTCCCAAAATTGAAAATTTGGCAATTATTGCCTATAAAAGCTACTAAACATTTCCATATTTAGTAGGCTAAAACTGAACTAATCTTTTTTTTAACAACATTGAAGTGCCAATTGATCATGCAATCCACCTGATGGTCCACCACTGCCGCTCATGGTAACAGATACTTGTACATTGCTGTCACTAAGGCAGTCGAACCAAGTTTTAAGTTTTTCCAAAAATATGGTAACAAAACACGCTGAAGAACATTTCTTTTAAATTTAAATTTACTTTTCACTTAACTCCCAAGACAGATATGAATTAACAATACCATCTCTATCATTACCATTATTGAAAAATAAAAAGGATAAGCAAATTTATTCCCTACAAAATCCTGGCTCCAAGCGGTTGTCAGAACGTCTGGAATCCGCCTGGAATCTTGGAATACAAAGGATCGCAAATAGGGGCTGTATTACCGGGTATTGGAACTTCAGGCTTTGAGATTAAGCGAATCAGTTTGAAGATGTGCATTTGAAGTAGTCTTGTTGGGAACAAACGGATTTATATCAATAATATTTTTGAACTATTTTTCATTCTTTGGCACGAACTTCAGCATAAACGTATTGACGAATTTTGATTTAAGATGATGTTGGTTTTGGTTAATTATTAACTGACGTTACTACTTGATATACTACGTTATTACGAGTATTTTATCTACTTTACTACGTTAAGTAGATAAAATACTCTTTATTGCTCTCTTAACCGAGGTCGATTACAAGCGAGAACTAGCCAGCGGATCGAACATCAGGAGGACTTAACATCAGGTGGACTGCATGGTAATTTGTTATTTCTTTATATAACACTAGCTTTTTTCCCACGGTTACACTAGCGATCAAATAAAATTATTAAATAGTAATCGATGAAATTATTCATCAAATTATTGTATAATTTGATAGCATTGTCCCTAATCTCATAAGGATAAAATCAAAATATACAATGTCAGAATTTGTCGAGATGGAATAGAAATTATTTCGACTTTATCTGTCTCTTTACTTCATGCCCGGAACAGTACGTACTTTGTTACGGTAAGGGTACGCTATGTTCCTTTCTGAACCCCTGACAACGTGTGTATAAATTTCATGACAATCTCTTATGTACAATCATAGATTAGTAAAGATTACTCACTCCTAACAAGAAAATGTACCCAATTTTGAGAATTGAAATAGTTGCGTAAAATAGTTTTGCCACGTCTCCGTGCTAAAATGTCCCTAAAATATTTGAAATAATTCTTTATTTATTATGTAAATTACGCAGTATTAGTTATTTATTCGTAAATTTTCTCTAAAATAGTTTTTATTTGTCAAGAATTAAAAAAAAGAACTTACTAATAAGCCGTTTGTGGCTTCATTCAATTTCAAGGCGGCGAAGTATCTTTACTAATCTATGTGTACAATAGTTAGGGCATGAAAGTGTAAAAACAGACTCATATTTGCATTTGCACAATATTAGTTACAATTAAAAGTTGATCACCAGTTACTGCTTCAATTACAAAAAATATCTCAGTCCAATTCAAATCTTATTTTTGATCCACTTGACAAATTATCAGAGCGCATCGGATTCTAAGCGCACGACTGTCGATCGCTGTTGATGGATGGCAAAAACAAAATTAACAATCCCCCGATCGACCCTCGCTATCCCTGTTTACAGGGCCTCATTGCCGGCGAGTAACTCGAATCGTATTTTACTATCTTCCCTAAAACTGGTCGCCCATTGTCCATTATCGGATACTAACGCTTTAGCATTGATGTGGTTCAGAAACTCTGCATCTCATTCGGGGTTCAAAGGTTCAAATCCCAGGCACGCACGTCTAATTTTTCAACATTACGCAGTGGTAATTGGCTATTACCGCCCATGGACATCTGTAATCAACCCCAGGTAGGATTAGATATTACTACTACCACGGGCACAGATGTGCCGCTACCCCTGAAGACTAAGCTGGAACGCCTCAGAAAAGTATGTCTCCCTTATACACCATTCAAGCCAGAACACAGCAGCGCTTAACACTACTGTTTAAAGGCAGTAATAGGCGGTGGTGCCGCCGGAGTCGAACCACAAAGGGTTCTACCACCTTCAAAATTTCTTTGAATATTCTTGATTTATTTATATTATCGCTGGTGTTACAGCAAGTGCCTTACCAGGAATCGCTGAAAGCCGTAGCTGAAAGCTCTCAATGTTATTTGTGAAAAGACGAATGTTTTCTGATAAGTATTTTTCTATATCAGAATTTAAGCAATATTTTTTACAGAAATTGCTATAATAATATCTTTTTGACAGAGAGGGATACGTATATCACGTATAGGGATATTTTAAATAATTCGCCAAGTACGAGTCGAATTCACACATTGAGGGTTCCGTACCACCAACATTTTCATTTTTTTAACACGCTTTTACTAGCTTGCGTTGTATGTATGTATGTATGTATGTATGTATGTATGTACGTAACAGTAACGGAATCTTTGAACCCGATTTCTATCCACCTTGAACGTTCAGTTAAATTCAATTTTTTTTATTATAAACATTGGGTATTATAGCAGCAACTGAAGTAAATGCATTGTGAAAATTTGAACTGTCTACCTATTACGGTTTAAAAGATAAAGCTAAAAACGTCGAGAAATAGCGGTTTTTTGTACGACGACCCCCATTTATGTTATTTTTTTTTTTACTTTTAGTTTTTGTTGTTATACCGGCCACTATAATGCATCCCCTGTAAAAATTCAAGTGTCTAGCTATTACGGTTCCGGAGATAGAGCCCTGTGACAGACGGACATACGGACAGACAGCGAAGTCTTAGTAATAGGGCTCCGTTTTTACCCTTTGGGTACGGAACCTTAAAAACGGCGAAATAAACTCTCCAACATAGTCCATCTTACCCAAATTGAAACATACATACCCACTACCAAATGCACATAATTGATACAACTATACCAAACCTGTACGTATATTAGAAGACAATAAAAACCATCGCAGGCACCGTAACGACGTAACAGCGTCCCACGGGAAGAACTAGTTAAATATTTGATTAAGCGACATTCACCCATAAATCCTCATTATTAAGGGCTATATTGGGTTAGAGTAGTTACGTTAGGGTCGCACCCTCGCAAGGCAAACAGTCAGCGTTTGTGAAAATTTACGAAAGATGCGTTTTCTTGTCAAATCGCGTGTTTGGGCTTCGTAATTGGTTCTTTAATGATAATCGGAGGAACTCTTTGCGGTTCGGCTTTTATAAAATATAATGTAAAATTGGCTTCTGCCGTATAAAGACATTTAACCCTCGATAATATTATTTTATTTATTTTTTGGTATTTATTTAATAAATTTTGTACACAAACATCGTAAGATATCGTACAGATACTACAGATTTAAAGTACAAAGGATTGCTTAAACCAAAATGAAATTTCTTCCAGCAACCTTGGGACAAATTGTGCACGAAAGGCAAAATTAGTGTGCAAAAAAAGTAAATGATTATAATAAAAAACCTTTTATCTGAATTTGACCACAAATGCGTCGTTACTTCTGAGGACTAAGTTGGAATGCCTCTGATAAGTATTTTCTCTCACCACACTCTTCAAACCGGAAAATAACAGCGATTAAAACTACGCTTATTAGGTAGATATAGGTTTGATTTGAACTTTTTAAAAATATTTTTCAAAAATCTAGGTTTTCAAGGACGACATTTTTTTTCAATAATCAAGCAAGTGACAAATAATTTTCAAAAATCAACAGTTGGTCTAGGATTCGAACCACGGAATCGACGATTGAGAAGCAGAGTTTCAACCACTAAGCTATCACTTATAACATAACATTTCAACTATCACTAATTAATACCATTACGAAAAATGCTGAAAAAAATTTCAGCAGCGCGCTCTTGACATCGTTACCTGAAACAAAAAAACATCTTCGTTAACGACATCAAAACAAAAAAAATACAAACAAAAAATAAAATAAAATTAGGACATCTCGCATAACACATCCACATTGCAATTACAAGGGCAATAAAGGCACTTGTTGAAAAAATTACTTCATACATCATCCTTTGAAGCCGCCCAAAAACCACCCTTTTCCCTATTACTATACAGTTCAAAACCCTTTACACTTTCCGAATCGTCAATCAAGTGTGTATATGCAAATGTGACCCGTATTACGTGTGACATAAAGGTTATTTTCGTGTCAATTGTAGTTAATTGTAAAGGACCCCATGCAAACAGTGGCCATTACCGCTACAATGACACCCTGTAACACAGTGGCACACTTACCCCTGTAGTCATCTTGTATGGGGTGTGTTGACACAGTTCCGTAAGATATTGTATACTACTTACATTTAATATAATATAGGAGTAGCAAACGAGCATGCAGTCCACTTGATGGTAAGGCTACTGCCGCTCATGGATATCTGTAATCAACCCCAGATAAAATTAAATTTCTATCTGAGGTCGGCTACAGACGCGCCAGTACCTGAGAACTACGTTGGAACGCCTCGGAAAAGTTTGTCTATCTTACAACACCCTTCAAACCAGAACACAGCAGCGCTTAACATTGCTCTTCTTAGGTAGAAATAGGTGTGACAGTAGTGCCGCCGGCGTCTAACTACTGAATTCTATTACCTTTAATTCAATGGTAAGTAGCAACTGCTGACAATGGACATCTGTAATCAACCCCAGATAGGATTAGATTTCTACCTACGAGGGTGCGTTTTTAAGTCCGCGGAATGGCAGGGTTGGAGGGGGGATAGCGGGCTCGTTAAGGGCGGTACGTGTTAAGTGACTCATAAATAGTATAAATATAAAGTTTTATCACAATTGCATCATTAGTTTTAAAACTATCGACAATTAAACAACTCAATCCGGAAGAAAATTGGAAGTATGGAGAAAATCGAGCATCGCGCCGTTATAAAGTTCCTTACCAAGCAAGGAAAGTCTGTGCAAATCATAATGGAACAGATGTCATCGGTTTACGGGGACTCTTGCCCTGGAAAAACGATGGTTTACAAGTGGAACAACCTTTTTAAGCAAGGCAGGGATTCACTTGAAGACGACCCACGACCAGGACGGTCTGTTGAGGTGACCATTCCGGAAACGATAGCAGAAGTCGAAAAATTAGTACTGGAAGATCTCTAAGGCTCGGCTAAAGAAGAAACAGCTTGCAGAAATGGTTGGAGTATCGGATACAACCATTTTTAAAATTCTGCATGACCATCTTGGCATGACTAAGGTCAGCGCGCGGTGGGTGCCGAGAATGCTCACGCCGCCTCAGAAACAACAGCGCGTTGAATGTTCCCGTGCGTTTTTAAACCTCTGTGGAGAAGATAAGGATATTGTACTAAATCGAATTGTTACTGGAGATGAAACTTGGGTTTACCATTATGAACCTGAGTCTAAACAAGACTCCATGCAGTGGCATAAAAAGGGTACAGCACCTCCTAAAAAGTTTAAGGTGTCACAATCGGCCGGCAAACTCATGGCGACAGTCTTTTGGGATGCAGAAGGAATTTTGTTAATAGATTACAAAGATAAAGGTGTCTCTATAACCGGAGAATATTACGCAACAATCTTGGAGCGGTTAAAAGAAGCCATCAAAGAAAAAAGACGAGGAAAATTATCCAGAGGTGTCCTGCTGTTGCACGACAATGCGCCCGTACACAAGAGCCGTATTGCACTGGCTGCCCTGCATAAGGTGGGCTTTGATATTTTAAATCACCCACCCTATAGTCCAGACCTGGCTCCCAGCGATTATTATCTCTTTCCAAAAATGAAAAAAGAGCTTCGTGGAAAGAAATTTTCTACAGACGAAGAAGTAAAGGACGCAATTTCCTCGTATTTTTCCGACAAGGACAAAACATTTTTTTATGAGGGTTTAAATAAGTTAATACAAAGATCTGAAAAATGAATTCGTCTTGCAGGAGAATATGTAGAAAAAGAAAAATAATTTTGACATTTTATTTTCGCTCCTTGTCCCTCATTCCGCGAACTTAAAAACGTACCCTCGTACCTACTAGAATACGGCAGCGCTTAACACTGTTATTAGGCAGTAATAGGTGTGACAGTGGTACCGCCGGAGTTGTACCAAAAAGAGTTTTACCACCTTTAAAGGCGGTATACCACATTAAAGTAGAGAGTATGTATATAGATTTAGATAGAAATAAAAGTCAGCATAGTTCCACATCACAACACACTCAATATTACAAACACTCGAAACCACGGTACCCTAAAACCAAACAATAGCTAAGAAAAACCCTGACATCGATCCAAGGCCACCCCATCACATCGACAGAGGGTCGCGGGTTCGATACCTCGTTAGTGCACACGTGGCGTAGGGTGCATTCGGTGTAATTGGCTTGGGGTCATTTCTTATTAAATTTTGGGGGTTAATTTATTTACTTGCGTCGTTATGACTTTTAGAGTCAGGATTATAATAACATGTTTTTGGCAATATTTCGATATCGGCTCACTTACGGCACACACCTATTTCTACATAATAACAGCAGTGTTAAGCGCTGCTGTGTTCCGGTTTGAAGGGTGTGGTAAGGGAGACAGACTTTTCCGAGGCGTTCCAGCTTAGTCCTCAGGGGTAGCGACGCATCTCTGGCCGACCACAGGTAAGAATATCTAATCCTATCTGGAGTTGATTACAGATGTCCATGGACGGCAGTAGCCACTTACCATCAGGTGGACTGCATGCTCGTCTGCTACTTCTATATTATAAAAAAAAAAGTTACATATGATGTGACAATGTTATTCCTCAGGAACGCATATATCGGATATGGGTACAACCGATGGAGTTGGTTGACGGTAGCCATTTATCAGGTAGACTACAAAGCTCTTATGCTTCTCATAAATTGCTATGTAAACCCCTTTTTAAAAAGAAATTCTCACACTTGAAGGGGCTACAGTTCTGTTATAGTAGTAGACACTATCACTATGTCCATTCACAAAAATTCTTACGATCTGCAAAGGATTCACAGACATACTTTGTTTTAAAATATACCACCTTCGTCTATAAAATATTTGTGTAGTTTCCACTTGTTCTATGTAACTATATTAATTATCATCGAACATAAGGACCATAGGTTTTATAAATTTCTTCATTCGACAAATTCTCACGTTATTAGAAATATTTTGCCACAACGAAATCATCTCTGTCTGTTTATTAGCTTGACCTGTATGTATGTAACGGAATCTTTGAACTCGATTTTTTTGAACAATTACTCGTATCAAGAACCGATGACAATACACGATTATAATAATATTATCCCATTTTCCTCATCAGCATCGTCGGGAATCAGGATTTTCCATGTGCGAATTTAGCGTGGTTTTTAGTTTTTAAACTATCATTATTAAGATAGATTTTTCTGCATTTGATAACTCTCTAAATTTGTACATTTGGTAACGCACATTTACACGTTAAAAACGTCCATATAAAATTTACAAATTCATTAAACACAGAAGTCAAACAAAGGAACCCGACGCAGTCGAGTCGTTAAAAACGGGAAAACCGGCGCTTGGTTCCAACTAAATGAATATTCACGACAACACCACACGACATATCGACTCCGTTTCACTCCGACACCACAATCCCTGTGAAACAACTGTTTCACTAGATTCTATTATTTTTGAAGGTGGTAGAACAGTAGCGGACTAAGGTCGGAGGCCCGGGGCGGAAAGTTAAATGAAGGCCCCCAGTGTAAATAGTTCGCCTGTGATTCGGTAAACTTTTTTTCGCTAACTGATACATATCATAGATTATTTGGTTCCGACGAGCTTTTAGCAACTTGATTGGAGGACCCCGAGAATCGGGGGCGCGGGGCGGAAGGCTTAAGCCGCTAGAGTGGTAGAATCCTCTGTGAATCGACTCCAGCACACCACCGCCACCCCTATTTCTATAATAACAGCATTGTTAAACGCTGCTGTGTTCTGGTTTGAAGGGTGTGGTAAGAGACATGCTTTTTCGAGGCGGTCCGGCTAGTCTTCAGCGGTAGCGGCGCATCTGTGGCAGACCATAGGAATCATAGACTATGTGATATTGATTACAGATGTCTATGGGCGGCAGTTGGTACATACCATCAGGTAAACTATGTACTCGTCTGCTACTCCCATATTATAAAAAAAAACAGTAATCAACAAAATCGTTAAGTTTTCGCTTAATTACACAAGTTACTTATAAATAGCTGTTGAAAGGTCAACAGACAGTGAACCGGGTCCAGATGATCTCCGCCGTATCGGATGACAAACAGGTGTGGATGGTGTCGGTTGCCTCGTTATGATTACAGTTATTCAGTAATTATCACTATTCAAGTTATATCTTCCTCACACTTTTTAGGGTTCCGTACCCAAAGGGTAAAAACGGAACCCTATTATTAAGACTTCGCTGTCTGTCCGTCTGTCACAGGGCTCTAACTCTGGAACCATAATAGATAGACACTTGAAATTACAGAGGATGCATAACGGTGGCCGCTATAACAACAAATACTAAAAATAAAATAAAGTTGAATATTAAAGGGGGTCTCCATAAAAAAAACCGGTATATTTCGGCATTTTTCGATCTAACTGTTAAGCCTTACTAGGAAGACAGTTGAAATTTTTACAATCGGTTTACTACTATAACTGGTATTATAATATATACAAATAAGAACAATTAAACATATTTGAATGTGGTTATTTTATAAATATAAGCAAAATATGATGAACATTTGGTGGTACGGAAGCCTGCATGTGCGAGTTCGACTCGTACTTGGCGATTATTCAAGGAAATTGTGAGGCGTCACGCAAATGAACAGATGATGTTAGTTGATCAGTACGGGTTATGTTTCTCAAGCTGTATGTATGTATGTATGTATGTATGTATGTATGTATGTATGTATGTATCTTTCTTTGGCATGCTCTCCAGCCCAAACGGCTTGACGGATTTTAGGGACGGCTTGAAGGGAGACAGACTTTTCCGAGGCGTTCCAGCGTAGTCCTCAGGGGTAGCGGCGCATCTGTGGCCGACCTCAGGTAGGAATATCTAATTCTATCTGGGTTCATTACATATGTCCATGGGCGGCAGTAGCCACTTACCATCAGGTGGACTGCATGCTCGTCTGCTACTCTTATATTATAAAAACTCTTATATTATAAGTTTTTACCCTTAGGGTACGGAACCCTAAAAACTGATATGTGCTACGTAAGTATGCAAAAACCTTGGAATATATGAAACGATACCGTTACACACACAACATATCCTTTATCCCTTTCCATTCCCGTCAATGTTTATACAAATGCTCGGAACGCTTCGTCCAAACCTTTCACATGCGAATGTGATTTCGTCAGGAATTCCGAGATTTGAGCGCTTTCAAACGGGGATGTGTTGCTCGTATTACATTCCTACAGTCTCGTGCCCCTTGTATGTTATATGGAGGGTTCCGTACTAACAAATTTTTGTATTTTGATATTGTGAAAATATTGTGAAAATTTGAAATGTATACCTTTTACAGTTTAAAAGATAAAGCGAGATACGTGAAAAAATAGCGGTTTCTTGTATGGCGACCCTTATTTATTTTTAGTATTTGTTGTTATAGCGGCCACTGATATACATACTTTGTAAAAATTTATAGCGTCTATCTATTACGTTTTAAGAGATAGAGCCCTGTAACAGACAGACAGCGCAGGCTTAGTAATGGGGGTCCCTTTTTACCCTTTGGTTACAGAACCCTTTTTTTTTTTTGTTGACGAGGGGGAAACCTTCAAAAGGTACCCGACGCCATGGGAGCGACGCCGGTATATGTGGGATTTTTACCGCACTAAAACCCCCCCGGTGGCCGTCCTCAGCGTTTGGTGGAGAACTCCGGGATCTCCAACGGAACACAACCGGAGTCCTCCTAACGCGATGCCCTTCTATCGGGCTCTGCTCTGGGGGAGCAATTTACGCTTTTTACCCTTTGGTTACAGAACCCTACAAACAGTTTTTTAGTACTTAATCAGTATTCCCACACACACTTATCCACACTTGTTATTACACACACAAACACTGTTTTGAGTAATCATTATTACCACAGATATCATTTATAGTCAATGTCAATAATGATTCTGTAGTATTAAATTTGACCAATCCTTATCCTTACTAATATTATAAATCCGAAAGTAACTCTGTCTGTCCGTCTGTCTGTCTGTATGTCTCTTCTTCACGCCTAAACCGCTGAACCGATTTTAATGAAATTTTGTACAAAGATAGTCTGAGACCCGAGAAAGGACATAGGATAGTTTTTATCCCGGAAATCCCACGGGAACTAGGGATGGCGATCTAAGATCGATTAATCGGAGAATCGATCTTTTCGACCAAGAAGTCGATTATTTCAATCGATATTAGTAAGGATTGACTCGTAAACTATGCATTTGATCAAGTGATGATCTTTACCAAAGTTGTTGTCCATGAGCCCACGAAGGTTTCAGAGTGGGTACGACCAATATTAGCCAGATGGCGCCACTGTCATTCCAATGTATGTCATATTATTTCCTTTTAAACGCGGGCGAAGCCGCGGGCAAAAACTAGTCTATTTATAAAAATAGAAAAGAAATAAGACCCAAAAATACAAGAGTCAATAAACAAGACATACAACACAATAATTGAATCAGTGTTAGAACACAGTTCTAAGATAACAAATTAGTAGAACCAAACTAGTTTTCTCTCTTTCTTACTAATTTCAGAAAGTAATCTTAAAAGTTCCAAGATCAAAAGGATACCTTAAAACGAAATTAGACCTTTAATAAAGAAGTTAGTATAACCGAGCGTCGTTTTAGGGTTCCGTACTCTAAAGGTAAAAACGGAACCCTATTACTAAGCCTCCGCTATCTATCCGTCTGTCACAGGGCTCTATCTCTTGAACCGTAATAGATAGACGCTTGAATTTGTACAGAGTACGTATTGCTGCTTTTTTCAAAATAAAAGTAGCCTCTGTTACTCTTAATAATGACAGCTAACTGACAGTGAAAATCCCATCAAAATCGCTTGAGCCGTTTCGAAGATAAGCCCGAACAAACGGACAGACAAAAGATTTAATAATTGTTTTTTGTTATAAGCGTATATACTTTTATATGCAATTAACATTGATTGAGTTTAACATTAGATACAGATAGTTTAATTTTATTTTCTTGTAAAGAAACAAAGAAAGAAAAAAATAATAATAATTTGTTAAAAAGATGTTTTGTTTGAGAAAATACATATTACCGGTCAGAGACAGCCCTACGATAAAGAATTCGTAATTTCGGAGAGCAATGTCGCATTTCGTAAAGAAATCCCGAAGCTTTTGTATCACAAATGTGTCTTTTCATATCGATAAAACTCTGAGAGGATCGCTCGAATCTCTATCGGTATGGGGCGAAGTCGTCATGATTGAGAAAGTTAATGGAATGACTCGACAGATCCCGTTCAGGGTAAATATTGTCGATATTTTGTACTTAGTATAATAAAAATGATTGGCCAAGCGCGAGTCGAAGGCAAACGGAGGGTTCCGTATAAACACATTTTCATTTGTTTCAATTAGTCTCCATTGATGACGGAATATCATCAATGGAGACTAATTGAAGCCACCCATGCTAAAAAAAAATTATTGCATTGATTTTCGGAAAAGTAGCCAAACTGCATAATTACCATATTTTTATCATAGGAGCAATAAAAGTAAATTTGTTTTGATTTATTGTGAAAGTTTGAACTGACTGCCTATACGGTTCAAAAGATAAAACGAAAAACGCCGGAAAATAGCGGTGTCTTGTATGGCAACCCTACTTATTTTCATTCTTTTTTTACCTTTACAATACAATACTAAACTCTTTATTGTACACCAAATTAAAAGTAAAAAAAATACAAAATTAAAAAAATAAACTAATGTACAATTGGCGGGCTTATCACTAAAATAGCGATCTCTTCCAGGCAACCATTTACTTGTTGCACAAGAAATTTAAAATAAAGGAGATACTGTTAGTATTTGTATAGCGGCCACTGTTATACTTTGTAAAAATTTCAAGTGGTAGACACTATTCATCGGTTCAAAAGGTAGAGCTCTGTGACAGAGGAACAAACGGACAGACAGCGGAGGTTTTAAAGTTCCGTTTTTACTATTTGTGTACGGAATCCTAGAAACTTGTGGTTTCTACAGAGAAGTATATAAAGATGGATATTAATTGGATTGTCGTGAACCCAAAGAACTAGATTTACTTTTATTGCTCCACTGTCAAGCTATTTTACAATACAATCCAAAAGAGATGAAGCTGAGAAATAGTGATTCAATAGAGCATACTGACGACGCGGCGGAGCGGTCATCATACCGGTCAGACGCTCAGAGGGTCCAGGGTTTGATTCCAGTACTTAGTGATATATGATTTTCTGTGAAAATTCCAAATGCTTTCTTTTACGGTTCCGCAGATAGAGCCCTGTGACAGACGGACAGACAGCGGAGACTTAGTAATAAGGTTCCGTTTTTATCCTTTAGGCACGGAATGCACTAAAAAGCAAGAACTACTCAACATAAAAAGTACGGCAGTGGTATTTTGATTTTTGATTCGAACCATACTTAGAATCCCAAAAATCGTAATATCATAGGAATTATTTCCATCTTTGCATTTCTAGGCAGTAACTTCGCTATGAGAAACTGCCTGAATTCCTTCTAGCCGTATTGTTGAATTCTTTATGAGGCGGCTGAATTACGAAGCCTCACGACGGCCACGTTTCCCAACTTCAGGCCTATGAAAATGTTATGTGATTTATTACCATATTTGGGAATTGGCTGAAATAGTAGATGAGGGATAGCGCAAAAAGGCTTTAAGGCTTCGCTGGAATAAGGTATTCATACTGTTCGAATATTGAGAGATAAAACTAAATATATACATATAAATAAAATTGAAGTGTCTGTCTATGGGTTAAAATCACTGCTGTCGTATGAACATTCTATTTTCACAAGATATAGGGTGAATTTTTCAAATGGGCCTTCAGGGCCAAATCCGAATCAATAAGGATTAACGAAAAATACTGAAAGTTACGAGGCCGATTGTGATAAAAACTAAAACTACATCATTAGAACAACATTACAACTACATTTTTTTAAATATCTTTTTCCCTGGTCGGAAACCGATTGAGTTCATTATGAAAAAATATACACCCTATATTATTTCACTATCACATAGTCTCTTATAAGAATCAAATTCTGGGAAGTAATGATAAAGATAAACTAAAGGAAAAGCCTCAATATTAAGAAAATACATATCCACTCATTTATGAATCATTCAACTGTACAAAAAATCAACAGCATACAAAACTTACAGCAAACCGTATCAAGTTAAACTTTAGGCTCCGTATCCTTAGGCATTACGAGCTCAAGGCGGCTTCGCTAAAGTTCAATTTAACATTTCCAAAGTAAACTGCACCAATTTTCCATTCAGTTGCTAGGGTTGCCACTGGTACGAGGCAGGAAAAATCTTCGAGCGGATAATTGCCGTTCGCGTCAGCAGGCATCTATCGTGCATTGGCCCGGACCTGTCCGACAATCAATTCGGTTTTCGCGTTGGGCGCTCGACAATGGACGCTATTCTACGCGTCCGGGCACTCACGGAGCGGGCCTTTTCCAGAGGCAGAGTAGTCTTGGCAATAAGTCTGGATATAGTAAATGCCTTTAACTCTCTGCCCTGGAACGCGATAAGGGAGGCTCTCGTACATCATCGGGTGCCTCCTTATCTGCGGAATGTCTTGTCGGCCTATCTGTCGGACAGAAACATCATTTACCCGGGCCGATACGGGAGAGTCCATGAGAGGGGCGTCGTATGCGGGGTTCCACAGGGGTCAGTCTTAGGGCCACTCCTTTGGAACCTCGCATACGATAAAGTGCTGCGGACAGCGCTTCCTGCAGGGGTCACCATCGTTTGCTACGCAGACGACACCTTGGTCCTGGCGGAGGGAGGATCTTACGAAGGGACGGCGAGGTTAGCCGAACAGGGAGTGGCACGCGTTGTCGCTGAAATAAACGCCTTAGGTCTTCGCATAGCGTCGAACAAGACCGAGGCGCTATGGTTCCACGGCCGAAGGCCGAACGTGAGACCACCCTGCATGTCAGTGCGGGTAGGTGACGCAGTCATTGAAGTGGGCAGATACTTGAAGTATCTCGGGCTGGTGTTGGACAGTCGTTGGAATTTCGACGAGCATTTTGGCCGTCTCGTTCCCCGGATTCATAAGGTAGCGGGTGCTTTGCACAGACCGCTGCCAAATCTCGGGGGACCGAAGGAGGAAGTCCGTCGCCTCTACGCAGGTGTCGTGCGCTCTGTCGCGCTCTACGGTGCGCCCGTATGGTCTGATAGACTGTCGGGCTGCCGGCGCCGCGCGGCCAAACTGAATGCCGCGCAGCGTTTGATCGCGATCAGAGTCGCGCGAGGGTACCGTACCATATCGTACGAGGCGGCTACAGTCCTGGGGCGGTTTCCACCCCTGGACATTCTGGCGGATATGACCGCAGAGATCTTCTTTAAGATCCGCGGTCTCCGCCAGAGGGCTGATCCTGAGACGGTCAAAATGCTTCGGACGAGAGCCAGCTGGCGCGCCCTAAGACGCTGGCGTGAACGGCTGCAGGAGCCACGGGGCGCACGCCAACGCGTAGTCTGTGCAGTACTGCCCAACTTCCGAGCATGGCTCAAAAGAAGGAAATGCGTCACCTACCGGCTGACACAGATACTCACCGGACATGGCTGCTTCGGTGAGTATCTGCATAGAATAGGCAGGGAAGCGACAGCGCAGTGTCACCACTGCGGGCATGACCAGGATTCCGCGCAGCACACGCTCGAACATTGTCCAGCGTGGCAGTCCGAGCGGCGGATCCTGGTGCAACGGATAGGACCAGATCTCTCCCCGGAGGCTGTCGTCGCGGCAATGGTCCGTTCTGGCGAGGCGTGGGATAGCGTGGTTGCATTCTGCGAGCGCGTTATGGTCGCCAAGGAGGACGCCGAACGGGCCAGGGAGCGCGCTGATCCCGCGCGGAGAAGGAGGCGCCGAAGGCGCAGATAGCGCCCCCCGGCGCGGTGTCCCTGTAGTCCCGGGACTAGAATAGGGCTACGGTATCCCCTGCCTGTCGTAAGAGGCGACTAAAAGGGGGCTTCCGGGGTTGCGGGCGGCAAGATTGGGAGGTCGAGCCGTCCAGCAAGCAACTCCGGGAAGGACGGCGGTATGTGTGGTCGCATACCGTCGTAAACACCAGACGGTGTGGTGAGTCCTGAAGCCCACCTAGGAGGAGCCCGAAGGGGCAACGCGTTCAGAGGACTCCGGTTGCGTTCCGTAGGAGATCCCGGAGTCCTCTTGGCAACGCTGAGGACGGCCACCGGGGGGGTTTTAGTGCGGTAAGAATCCCACATAACCCCGTGTCGCTCCTACGACACTGGGTACCTTTTGAAGGTTTCCCCCTCGTAAACAAAAAAAAAAAAAAAAAAAAAAAGTGTTGCCACTGGTACGTTACTTTACTAGATAGTACAGACTGAGTTTAAAGAAGTTTGAATCCTAAACACACATCCCTGATTCTTCAATTATGTGCATATTGAAACTATTACTTGTTTTTTTATAATAATATAACAGTGGGAAATGAGCATGCAGTCGACCTAATGGTAAGTGGCTTTTGCCGCTCATGGACATGACGTTGGCCACAGATGAACCCCCCTTACCTCTAGAATTACCATAAAGAATTGACAGCGACGTCGAATCAAATTATTCTAGTTAATAGTGAACTAGAATAGTTGCGTTTACCTTGCGTTCCCATTAGAACTTTGGGATATGCGATATGCAAATGCGACGATATTTGAAAATTTAAAATCAATCTATCAACTACTCTTCTAATTTTGCAACCACTAACATTTTCTTTATAAATAAAGATAAAAAAATACTACAATCCAAAGTTTTGACAACCCTAACGGCCACGAGTGCGGAAGTGTTTACCGCACAAACTGTATCAACCCAACTCCACTGAAGCACCTTTGAGATGTAAAGATGTAAATGGAAATGAAAGAGGAGCGTCACGTGACTAACACGTGCGTGTATGTGTTGTGGGTAAGATGAAACGTTTCATATTTATTTATTTAACATTTGAGATACAATCAATATTAAAGCGCATGATGATTCCTTCGAGAAAAGCATAGAATAGTCAATAAGATTTTCAAAATTGTCTAATCTCAACTTATAAGTGTTGGAGTTGAAAATTTTGAAATTGAATAAGGAAGTGAAACATAAAACTTTCAAGTAGGCTGCAAAGAAAACTTTTAACGAAAATTGGTTTGAATGAATATGCCACGTAATTTGTGCGAACTTAAATATTAGCAACCGAAATAACTTTTTAATAATAAATAATAAATAACTGTATCTTAGAAAAATAGAATTATGTATATTCGACGACCCACCATGCCGGTCTGACACGCAGAAAGTCCCGGGCTCGAACCCCGGCCAGACAGATATCTTAAGCATTTAGTCCGCCTTTGTTACCATATTACACGCTTTTTATTAGCTTCACCTGTATGTTTGTATGTTTGTTTGTATGTTTGTAACCGACTTCTTTGGGCGCGATTTTGACCCACTTTAAACGGCCAGATTTCGTTCAAACTTTGTAGATTTATTTCACAATTATACTATTTACTGTTCCTTAATTGATTCCTAGATTCATTTAGATTTTCTACTTTTTAGTTAATTTTATCATAAAAGCGTGTTTTTTAGTTTTTTGAACTATATTTATTTTAGGTATATGAAGAATAAATAAATATCTGAATACTAATTTAGATTTCTGTTCTGAGTCTGGGTGTTTGTGTATTAGTCTATGTATGTGTCCATGGAACCCACAACAAAAGGAATCCTACTATGGAGTTTTGAATGTAGAAAGCATCTTAAAAAACACCATGTCTATAGTTGGGTAATTTTGTATTTCGTTGGCAAGCATGAATCAACACAAACTAGACCCTTTTCCTACCCTCACCCGTCTTAGCGTAAATTCGACTAGCCACAACATCGATACCTTCTCTACAAAATATATCGCACAAGAACAAAGATATAAAAACGAAAACGAAAACGTAAAACGAAACGCCACGCGCCAATTGGTGTTTACCGTAATACCGAGTCCCGCGGTGGGCGCCAATATTTTCTGAACGCTCATGTTTATATGCATTTGTTTTATGTTCGCGGCTTCTTTTGTCCATACATTCGCTTTATACGTGTGTTCTCCGTTTTATTTCATTTTTTGTTACGTTTCATAAGTATGCCGAGATATTTTTCACACAAAGTATTATATTTTTATACAAACATTGAAATAAAAAATTTAATAAACCGTCTTTATTACTATGAAAATGAATCTGAAATTCAGATGTTGCTTGTACCTAATCTAATCATGTCTTTTAGAATATATAGCGTTACAAGCAACTTATATCCCACTAATGGGCATACTGCGCTAATTATAATAGTATAGGACAGTGTTGGTTGGTGCTGGAAAAGTACGTGTTCCTTACCACACACTTCAAACCGGAACATAGCAGCGCTTAACACTGCTGTTATTAGGACGAAATAGGTGTGGTTTACCGGAGTCGAACCACAAAGCGGTAGAACCCATATTCATCATCAACCCATTACTGTCCCACTGCTGGGCACGGTCTCCTCTCATTATGAGAAGGATTAGGCTATAGTCCATCGCGCTGGCAAGGTGCATATTGGTAGACTTCACATACCTTTGAGATTTTTTTTTTATAATACTCTCAGGTGAGCAGGTTTCCTCACGATGTTTTCCTTCACCGTTTAGCAAGTGATAATTAATTTCTAATACGCACAATTGAATAATCAGAGGTGCCTGGGATTTGAATCTCGGACCCCTCGATCGAGAGGCAAATTTCTTAACCACTAGGCTATCACTGCTAGAACCCATATTAAAAATTGTTAAATATTGATCTTTGCTATGCACAATTTTAATAATTGTGTATTAAAAACTCTAAATCAAACAAAACACAGTACACGATAGTCCGGACAGACATTTTCCGTACAAAGCATTAATCTTGAAACTAGCACAAAAACCGGCTAGCGGCGATGGAGTCATCTCGTTTAACAGCTCTGAGATAATTGAGTACAAATAATGTCGTTAGCGAACTCTTGATGAGAAAAGTTGCGATGTTGCAGTTATGTTTTAGGTTCATGGAGATGGGAGATTAATGCATAGAGTGAATAACAGTTATAGTCCGCGCCAAACTGCTAGACCGCTCTGAAGTTGTTGCGAGCAGACAATTTGCTATGGCGACGCGAATCATTTCTATATTCAGAGCGGACTAGCAGTTTTATGCGGACTATACAATACGTCAGAAAATGAACGTTGCGTCGACTAAATTAACCCGATTTTTGTGCGAATTTGAGATCGCCCAATATTAGTCGGAATGGACGTTGCGTCGGCAAAACTCGTAAACCCAATATTTTCTGTGCGAATTTAAGATCGCTGGAAATTATTCATTTAAGACGAATTTTTTTGATAAAGTTTTAAAAATTACTAAACATATAATTATTTTTAAGTTCTAAAATATGTTACACTATTCCTATAAACAGATACTTTTTACAGTGTAATGTAATTTTATTTTTAGAATTTATGACATAATGATGCAAATTATCCAAAGTATTTAGATATCATCGAATGTAAGAAAATACTTTGGATACTTATTTGTACTACGTCTAGCAGACTAGCTTCTTTTAGCATTCACGATTCGTGTTTCAAAATAGCGCTTTTTAGCGACTGCATTAATACTTTATAGCGTTTTTCTTGTTCAGTTGCTACGTCGACGTCTATTAAAGTCACTATTGCACTATAAATAGTGCAGGTAGTAGCGTTAGATCGCTGCATCTAGCTTCTGAAAAGCATATAACAAGTATCCTGGGGCTCTATCAGACGTACGTTACGAACAGGCTTCACGAAACATAAAAGAAACTGACCATTTAAGAGCTAAATCCTACAGTGTTGACTTTAAGCTTGGCCCGAAAGCAAACACACACTTTTTATCACCATTGCTGATAAAACAATTGCCTTTACTTTATTTTATCCGACACTTACATTATTTTTGTTTATAATATAGGAGTAGCATACAAGCATGCAGTCCACCTGATGGTAAGTGACTACTGCCGCCCATGGACATCTGTAATCAAGCCTAAATAAGATTAGCTATTCCTTCCAGAGGTCGGCCACAGATGCGCCGCGAACGATGAGAACCAAGCTGAAACGCCTCGGAAAAGTATGTCTCTCTTACCACACCCTTCAAACCAGAACACAGCAGCGCTTAACACTGCTGTTATTAGGCAGAAATAGGTGTGGCGGTGGTGCCGCCGGAATAGAACCACAAAGGGTTCTACCACCTTAACTTACTTTTGAATGAATCTACTATGGATTACTACATGAAAATCAAAATCCATAACCACATTTGATAACAAAACCGTTATCAGACAACAGTCACGTCACGGAGACGGTTCGCTAATAAATTCATCTCCGCGGATTAATTAAAACTTCCTTGCCTCTCAATACGGCATTGTTTCGGCCATTGTGAGTTGCACAAGCGTGTCCGGAGCACAATGAGGCTGGTTACGGATGGTTACTTCTAAACAAAAGATTAAAAAGACCGTCCCGTCCGAGATTACTTTTGTGTACTCTTATTTCCGGAATCGTTAACAGTGAATTTTGGTTTCGCTTAATCAACGCTTTAATGTTTTTGTATTGGCTTGAGACTTTCCAAAATCTTCAAGATGACTTCAACAATAACTAATTCATAGTTCATCATCGACCCATAACGGTCCCACTGCAAGGCACGGGTCTCAGAATGAAAAAGATTAGGCCATAGTCCACCGCGCTGGCCAAGTGAATGTGAACTTTTTTTGAATTGATTTCTAATAGGATGTCACTGCTATCACAGGAATAACTATTATTGCAACCTATAATAAGATACCGTTGGATTTTTATGCAAAATATGAGTCACAAATAAGGCGTATTCTACCTATGGTAAGTAGCTGGAGGCCATCGACAGATGTCATCAATTGCAAATAGGATTTAAGTACAACCTGAAGTCGGCCATAGGGTGTTACTATTCGGTATTAAATTGGAACGTGTCGGTTAGCTATGTTTCTCTGAAAAATCCCGTCACACCAGAACACAGCAGCGTTTAACACTGTTATTAGACAAAAGTAGGTGTGGTAATGGTGCTGCCGGAGTCGAACCACAGAGGGTTCTACCTTAGAAATCGTGTGGAAATGCTGCCTTCAACGACAATGGGTTCCACCACCTTCATTCTAAACCGTAAATATACACATTTATCTTCAGCTTCAACCAATATAAATATAAAATACTTAAATATCAAATAACATCAATGGCGCCCACCGTGGGACCGCGAACCACTCACCTCTCTAACAGCTCTCAGGGGAATGAAGCTGTTTTCTGATGTGTTTTAAAAGGATTTTCTCTCGCAGTTGTTATTTTAAATCGCAGCGAATATGGGTTCTGCTGGCTCGATATGAGAATTAATGTTATTTGCTCTGCGGGAGTTCAGCGCAAACATTCCCTATTTATGTCTGTTTGAGTGTGTATTTCTGTTAATATAAGCTTTTAAGTACAGATACATTTTTTGTCGAATGGCATTGTAATTTATATTTATAATAAATAGCGCTGTTTGAATTTACCCAGTAGCAGCGGATGAAACTCGGCCTCTAGATCGAGGGCTCCGAGATTTAAATCCTGTCTTAATCTCTGATTGTTCAATTCTGTATAGAAATTAACTCTCAATTGCTTTAAACTTTCAACCACGCTACTGATTTTTTAAAGGTACTATATCGTATTAAAAATAAATTATCACTAGCTTTAAAGTTGAAGGAAAGCATGGTAAGGAAACCTGCTCATACCTACGACATCTTTCAAAAAAGGTTTCAAATTTGTGAAGTCTGCCAATACACACTTGGCCAGCGTAGTGGACTACGGCTTAATCCGAGTGTTCCAACTTAGTCCTCAGGAATAGCGGCGCATTTTTGGCCGACTTCAGGAATATCTAATTATATCTGGGGTTGATTACATGTGGGGGGATGTCCATGAGCGGCAGTAGCCGCCGTAGCCGTAGTAGCAGCAGCCGGCAGGTGGACTGCATGCTCGTCTGCTACTTATATTATCATACTTAAAATATTCTAAGCTCTTCTCAAAGCGTACATCAATTTTTATCTCGAAAAACATCTTGGTATTTATTCAAAAAGCCGTAAGTAGAAATAATTGGAGTTAGAGTCAATCTGGGGCGTTCCTAACACTTATGCCGTGTTAGGAACGCCCCAGATTGACTCAAAGAAAAATTGTATCAGTACTGTTAACATTTACACAAATAAATAATTCGCCAAGCGTGAGTCGAATTCACGCACGGTGGGTACCGTACCACAAAAATATAATTTTCTTTAGTATTTGTCATCATAGTAGCCATAGAAGTTAACTCCTTGTAAACATTTAAACTGCCTGTTCAGTAGATAAAGCGAAAAACACCAAAAAATTGCGGTTTCTTGTATGGCGACCCCCATTTATAAAGATTTTTTTTAATTTTGAATATTAGTTGTTATAACCGCCATCATTAAACAAATTCTGCGATCAATTTCAACCATCTATCAATTACGGTGCCCGAGACAGAGCCCTGTGACAGACCGACAGACGGACAGACAGAAGAGACTTAGTAATAGGGTTCCATTTTTACCCTTTGGACATGGAACCCTAAAATCAGCATACATAAACATGGCGTACATTTAAAAGCGTCCCACGCGCCGTCTGGAGCTCCCACGTACAATATTCGAATCACTCTCGCGTCATATAAGTTTATATGCACGCTTTTAAATGTGCTGCGAGCAGGTGTGAACGACGGTAAATAAAACACTAGCTGTTACCGGCGGCTTCGCTCGGTCACCTATTCCTGGTATGGTACGGGAATTGTACTTTTTTGGGGATAAAGGGATCCCAAGTCCTTTTCTAAATCCCTGATAATATTTACACAAAATATATTTATCAAGAAGTTCAGGCGTGAAAGTTATAGATTAGTAAAGATTACCAGTTTTGACTATTGGAATTGTCAATGTCCTCTATTTTCGTGTTTTCAAAAGTATTAAAAATATGTAGTTTTTAGTTCATTTACGAATGAAACGATCTTTCCCCGCACTATTTCTTCGATTTCGTGTTTTTGCACCACTTAATTGCGCATGTCGGCATTGTTCCGCGTAAATTACACCATAACAGCCATTGGCCGAAATGGCTGACAGAATTATCAACCGTTTAAGTCATTTAACGGCTTCCTTCAACTACAAAGCGGTGAGATATCTATACTTATCTATGGTGGAACTGGTGGAAGTATAGCAAACAAACCCATTCGCATTCATAATAATACTTGGGATGATAATATTTGTGTAATTTGAAACTACTCGTATAGTTGTCGCATTCAATCTATTAGTGTGCTCGGGTACAAGTCTTCTCAAATTGAGATGGATTAAGTCTGGCTACAAAGCCAAGTAAGGATTAAACTGGTCACACCTTTGAGAAATTTACGGAGAGTTCTCGGGCAGTATTTGGCCAAATAACTTGCGACACAGACATATGTAAAAATGATTCTATAAAGGTTTCCATTTTTCTCCAAATGTATAAAATTCTATAAAACATAAAAGTCTTTTTGCAATAATTAATACCAGTTAATAAGCTGATATATTTCACTTGCACGAACCTTAAGAATTAGGTAGCATGTAATTTCTCTCTACTTAACCGGTATTATTCAATAAATATGGCATAGCAGCATTGACAACTTGAAAAATATCAAGACTTACCCAAAAGTTGGAACAAAACAAGAAGCCTCTAAGAAAAGTAGGCCCCAGCTCCACATAATAGTAATATTTTTATCCCATCAGTAAACCTACGAGTACTTCCTAGAATGAACTCACGTTACACACATGTCTCATATAAAATGCAAGGCTTGAAGCGACACATGTGCGAGAGTTAAGTACATCTCTACTGGGATCATAAAAAGCTCGCTAGATACGTGGCTTTAACTGTGTGCCGAGCTTTGAATGAAAATGTGAAGGATTGATTTAATTATTTTAAAGGAAATACGTTCAGTTGTCTACGACAAATTTTTGTTGGCAAAATGGTAGATAGATTACACTTGTATGATGATGTACTGGAAATGAAAGTTTTGAATTTAAATACATAATGTATGTTTTACGTATTAACACTAATGGAACTAATGGAACATAGTAACAATCACTCATAGAGATTTCTATATCTTTGTCTTCCTTTACTCTTCAGACTAAAACACAGCAGCGCTTAAACGGAGGATAAACAAAATTAACACACGAAGACATTTTCTTAAAGACGCTTCATACACTGACACACACAAAGACGAATAACTAGACACACATAACTCACATATACATATATAGATGATCCATCTAATGGCACAACTAAACTCAAAAGAACGAAAGCGATATCATTAATACATAAAATATTAGTTTTTATTTTGTGATAAATATCACTAATTCACTACCGTAGCCATAGATTAGTAAAGATTACTCACTCCTAACTAGAAAATGTAAGCAGTTTTGACAATTGAAATTGTCACTGTCAGCTATTTTCGTGTTTGAAAAATGTAGCTGTTAGAGCATTTATGAATGAAAATATATTTCTCCGCACTTTTTCGTCGATTTCGCCATTTAATGGCTTCTCTCAATTACAAGGCGGTGTAATATCTATACTTATCTATGACCGTAACTTAGTAATTCTAATTCTCTTTACAAAGTCAAAGTAAAAATATTTAATACAAATTAGATTATCTACCGCCTTGCAAACTACATAAGAGAACAGGTGTAGCTCAAAGCTCTAAGTGTTCGACCAGGGAGATACCATAAAGCCACGTCACGATAACACTATACGACTGGCCCGTACCCCTCCCATGGGAGCCATGGCCGGGGAGCGTTACGTGTTTACGCTTCGCCGACACTATGGATGGGGATTGCCTCAATGCTGACGCAGCTTCGGAACTAAATTCCTTTATAGATCGTTCAGCGTTTCTCGTGTAGAGTTTTGCTTTCATATTCTTTTTACGTCCTACAATTACGGATATATCGGATTTATTTATTTAAACTGATTATTTTACTTTGCATTTCTACTCTTAAATACATACAGAGGCGACTTATTCAAATATCTTTATTTGTAATGAGCACTTGAATAAATACATTTATTTTATTTTAAGACTAGCTGACCTGGCGAACTTTGTACCACCTCAAAATCTTTTTATCAAATATATTTCATATAAAATATATATGTTAATCGTGGATAATGTAGCTTTCGAATGGTGAAAGAATTTTTAAAATCGGTTCAGTAGTTTTTGAGCCTATTCATTACAATCAAAAAAACAAACAAAGTTTTCTTCTTTATAATATTATATATTAGTATATTAGTATTAGTATAGATGAGCTCTTGAATAAAGAAATTTATTTTATTTTAAGACGATTAAAAAAAAGATAATGTACCAAAGATGAATATGCGAGAATGAACATGAATGATATGAATATGCCATTATAACCAGGAAATACCAGGGGGAGATCACTCTTCCTTCTTTTTTTTTACCGAAAAATATAACTTGTTAAAATAAATTTGTATTTCCAGCTGACTGCTTTCGCACATTTCTCTCTCATCCTCATATATCACAATTTCGTATCATAATCATTATTGTAAAAAGTTACGAAAATAGAAATTATAGAAATGAACAAACTACGATTTCAAATTACAATTCCCATTAAAAGTAAGTAATAAGTTACAAAAATACAATCCCATACACTCAACACACAGTCACCATTGTTTTGAAAGTGGCTCGGAGCAGACAGCCTGTTTGCACAGAGGGAGCCCCGCGGTGGGCGCCAATACCGTCACATGAGCATTTATTGTTACGGTAAAGTTATTGTTAGTGTTACGTGTCTACTTACGTTAGTTTTGCTATTTACTACTGAATTGAGTCACATTTATAGGTTCGTGTTGATTACGTGTTACGCAGTGTACGATTAAATTGGTCCTTTCCTTTTTCGCATGATGAGTTTATTGTAAGTAGCTGTACATTTTAGACTTTAGTTTGTAAGATATTATTAATGTACAACTGTTGATAAAACTGAATAAATAAAAAAATGACTACAACGGAATCCATGAAAATAATTGACGTTGTAACGATGTACAAAACCTTCTAACTTGGCCCTCAGACGTAATACATCTGTTTTCAACATCAAGTAGAACACAAATCCTATCTTTGATTGTGGATATCCATAAAAATAATACTAAGTTTGCTAAATTGGTCACCCCGCGTAAGTTTCTGCTTTATTACAACTTTCAAACCAAAAATCGAATAGCTTAAGGTAAAAATAAATAGAGCGATGAATTTAAACCTTAAAGAAAATGCAAGCAATTAACATATCGCGTCAAAGCTATATAAACATACATTACCATATAAAACCCACGTAGCTACATTCGTATCACATATAAAAAGACACAACAATAAAATACATTATACGAGGTACAAAAGCTAAAAGTCAAAGTTCATTTTCGCGTAATTTCATTGGCGCCCACCGAGGGCCCGGCCCTTGTCCAAACAATATTTTATGTCCAGTCGCACTGTCACAGTCACAAAGCCGGTGACAGGCGCACTGATATATTTTATGCCTAAAGGTATCCTTGACATTCAAACGGAGATATTAAAGGGATTGGTCCGCAGTACCCCGACTTCAAAGTGCTTCACTGCTCGTAGTGAGATTATTAATTTGAATAATCTCTATTCAGAACGTTTACAACGATAACGTTTAATATTTTGCAATGTTCTAAAACAAAATAATCTAAGATTTTTATTTCATTTAAATATTTAAATTTATTACGCTATAAAAATTTAAATCGTTTTGTTATTTTTAAAGACTGATTCAGCAATAAATTAGCAGCACCTTATTCAGCAATAAATGAATTGAATTGAATAAATAATGCTTCAAGTAGAACTGAGTGAGGCATAGAATCCAGAACATACCCAGACAGATATCTGTCTGGGAGGCATAGAATCCAGAACATATCCACTCAGTTCTACTTGAAGCATTATTTATTCAATCCAATTAATTTATTCCTGGACAAGGTGGAATATATATGTAAAAATGTACGTTTAAATAAAATACTTTAAAGTAATCAAGCAATTTATTTCCATAGTTAAACATCAAAAGCAATTACCGTTTTACAATTAAAACATAAACAGTTTATACAAAATAATGAAACAAAAAGCATTGAAAAGCACCGCCGGCGAGCCTCAGTGAATATTGGCGCCCAACGCGGGACGCCCTTTGTGCAAATAGGCCTTTATGTTGCCATCAAGTCACAATGGCTGTATGCAGCGAGCAGATAAATGCATTCCATATTACACACCGCTACCTTTGAATTGGGTACAGGCCTTTTTATATTTCACGGTTGAACGCCACTCTCCTCTCTGTCTGGCTCCACGATACTTCAGTGAGATTTGAGGTTTCAAGAAGGTAGGATTAGTGCATAATACGTGTCGAATATTACCCGACTGTGGAAGGTAATGTCTTTCCCGTACATGTCACATTATTTGGCATGAACTACTGCCCAAAAGTAGTCGGTTTTTTTTATAATAAATAATTGTCTAGTTAGTAAACACTCATAAGGTCAACTACATGGTTTAACAAATGCTATCTAATAGAAGCATTTGTTAAACCATGTAGTTGACCGATAGATACCGATAGAACTGATAGCTTAACATACACCGAAGCAAATAAACTTTTTCAGAAATTAGCGGTCACCCATCCACCTCTCGGTACCTGTCACTATTGCTTAATTTTCTATATGTTATTTATCCACATAAATCATAGAGATGGACGCGCGTTATTTAGGATAACCTTTACAGTATCCGTGGCTTACATAACACAATCTTCAAAGTTAGGCAACTAATATAGATTTCCGTTCTGGTTCTGTTAGGTTTCAGAGTCTAAAATCCTTGTCTTGGTATGTATCGGGACACAAGGAATCTTAATGAACAACCTAAGAGTGTAGCAAGCCTTACTACACTACACTAGTGCTGTTATGGAGCTCCGTTAACATAACTGAAACAATCGGATCCGAAATAAAACCGTATCCGAAACCGTAACCGAATCCGATATAAACTTTTCGAATTATTTCGGGATGGGAAGGAGTCCAAATGAGACACAATTACAGTAATCACAAGCGTTGCTTCCTAACTAATGTGTGAGTTTGTTTGAATGTTTGCTACACTTTCACGTTTTAACTACATAACTAATTGTCATGAAATTTTGTACACACGTAGTCAGGGGTCCTGAAAAGGATACAAGATACCGTTTATCCCAAAGAATACTACGGTTTCCGACGGAGCGAAGCCGCGAGTAAAAGCTAGTTGTAAATAAAATCAAATCATTACCTATTTGTATTTCTTTTACTTTTACAATTCCTTTCAGATTTAATATCCGTTACTGAAATTACAATTTTACAAAACAATCATCATTCACCTTCACTTTTCAAAACAATTATACATTCGTAACCGTATCCGAAACCGACAAAATATATATATTTTTTATTTTTATAATAAACTAGCTGACCCGGCAAACTTTTTACCGCCTCAAAATCTATGTATCAAATATTATTTCATATAAAATATAGCCTATGTTACTCGTAGATAATGTAGCTTTTAAATGGTGAAAGAATTTTTAAAATCGGTCCAGTAGTTTTTGAGCCTATTCATTGCAACCAAACAAACAAACAAAGTTTTCCTCTTTATAATATAATAAGTGTAGATTATCAAACCAACAATGCAAAGTGGCTGGAGAATATAGCAGATGCAATAACAGATGCGTTGATACTCATGAGGACTAAGTTGGAATACTCGTCAAACCAGAACACAGCAGCGCATAACACTGTTATTATAAGTCATATAAGGGTGTGGCGGGAGTCGAACCAGAAGGGGTTCTACAACTTTCTTTATTATATCCGGATCCAGATCCGAAATTCGGTATCCGTAACATCCCTATTACGTTCAGTGTTCCCCGTCAAAGGCCGGTCACAGATGCGCTCCTCCCGAGGATGAAGTTCCGCCTTTGTGTCTGTGTTTGCGGATTTTACCTAAGTAATAGCCTGGAGGACTGGTATTAAGACTGGCGGTCCGAGGTTCGGATCCCAGACATCAAGACAGACAATTATTAATTTATTATCACTTGTTTTGCAAGGACGTAAACATCGTGAAGCAACTATAGTTTATTTATTTAGAAAACAAACAATTACATAAATCAGTCAAACTTAGGTAAAAATAAAGTTGTCTTAAACGGTCGCAATTTACTCGGTTGTGGACGATGGCCAATCAATTTGATGATGATAATGATAATGTTATATATACAAAGCAGCGATATATGAAGGTAAAGGTGAAAATGACCAATTCACTATTTAAGAGTTATAAAAAAAACAACTTCCTTAAAATCTTACTTATCTCCTTCTTGTTTTCTTTTCTTTAATTTTTGGAACATCCTGTACAGAAACAAACCCCAACTGTCCTACAAAACGCCGGCAAATGTAACTTAGTTTTGTTATTCAAATTTAACGTACAAAAGTTACGGATTACGGTGCTATCGTGCCAGATTAGGCCGTTGACTTGTAAAAAACCTAATTTGACTTTCCAAGAATTTTTCATCTAATTTCCATATTAAACTTTTGGAGTTTCGACAACATGTCTGCCTGTAAATGGGTGAAGCATATTTATTTAACAGAGAATGCCTGAGGCTAATTACATTTCTAAATATATATAACTCAAAGGTGACCTGACATAGTGATCTATCAACGCACAGCCCAAACCACTGGACGGATTGGGCTGAAAAAAGGCATGCAAGTAGATGTTATGACGTAGGCATCCACTAAGAAAGGATTTTGATCAATTCTACCCCCAAGGGAATAAAATAGGGGATGAAAGTTTGTATAAATCTTCTTAGTTAATAATATTACTTTGTAACGCGAGCGAAGCCGCGGGCAAAGGCTCGTTTTTATAATAGAATTAAACGAGAATGCAGTCCACCTGACATTAAGTAGCTACTGCCGCCTATGGACATCTATAATCAACCTCAGACAAGACCAGATTCCCATCTGAGATCAGCCACATGCTACCCCTGAGGACTAAGCTGGGACGCCTCGAAAAAGTATGTCTCCCTTACCACACCCTTCAAACCAGAACACGGCAGCTCTTGACATTGTTGTTATGGTATGAAATAGGTGTGGCGGTGGTGCCATCGGAGTCGAACCACAGAGGGTTCTACCACCTTTCAATTCTCAGGAATAGATAGATGATTAAGTTTTAAAGTCCGATGTTTGTCCAATTCATTTCAATACTCGCTATCGTTTATGGTTCGCGGGCAAACAAGTCCTTTAGCACAATGACAATGTTGTTAACTTTGGAAAGAGATCTGACCGACTGGTACCAATTCTTTAAAGTTTTGCCATATTTTAAATCAATTTTCCTTCATACATTTTACAATAATAATCTTCCTTTATTTCTATTTTTTTAATTAGGGCTATTGAGTTGAACACAATACACAAGTGTTTTCCATTTTTTTTCATAAAATTGCCCATGGTACCTACTAAGGGTCTAAGGGGTACTGTTTTAAAGTAAAATAAAAAAGACAGTATACATAGCCAATCTTGTTTAAAACCTCGATATTCCCAATCGTCGTCGTCAACACATCACTGTCCCACTGCTGGGCACGGAGTGCAGAGTGTTCAGAGTGAGAAGGATTAGGCCATAGTTCACCGCGCTGGCCAAGTGCGTATTGTAGACTAGTCAAATGAAATGAAATGAAATATATTTATTTGTATAGGCCAACGACGGCACTTACAAATTGTCAGGTACAATATTTTTCTTAAACTACTACCGGATCGGAACGCGACCTCTACTGAGAAGATCCGGTAAGAAACTCAGCGGGTTTGTCTTTTTTACACGCTTTTTATTAGCTTCACCTGTATGTTTGTTTGTATGTTTGTAACCGACTTCTTTGGGCGCGATTTTGACCCACTTTAAACGGCCAGATTTCGTTCAAACTTTGTAGATTTATTGAGGACCGATGAAAATACACGATTTTAATAATTTTGTACCATTGTCCTTATCAATATCCTCAGGATTAACGATTTTCGAGGCGAGAGAAAGCGCCTTATGGAGCGTTCAGGCAAAGTTACTAGATTGATTTTTAGCTTTGGAAAATAATAATATAATTTCCCTATAACTCAAATGTACTGAAACATATCTATAATGCCATCTTGTAGAATGATTTTTAGGATTCCGTACTCAAAGGATAAAACGAAACCCTCCGCTGTCTGTTCTTGAGTCACAGGGCTTTATCTCTTAAACCGTAATAGATAGACACTTGATTTTTTTACAAACGATGCATGATGGTGGTCGCTATAACAACAAATACTAAAAATAATAAAATAAATATAGTTTAAAAAACTAAAAAACACGCTTTTATGTTAAAATCAACTAAAAAGCAAAAAATAATCTTCAATCTAGGAATCAATTAAGGAACAGTAAATAGTATAATTGTGGAAAAAGTGTGGGGCGCTTTTCGAGCCTGATAAATGGAGCACCCCACACTTTTTCCACAATGATACTATTTACTGTTCCTTAATTGATTCCTAGATTGAAGATTATTTTTTGCTTTTTAGTTGATTTTAACATAAAAGCGTGTTTTTTAGTTTTTTAAACTATATTTTTTTAATAATAATTATTCTCTTTTTTTAATGCCATCATTTTTACATATAATTATTCATATATGTATGAGATTGTTTTTTTATAAATCTCAGGTGTGCAAGTTTCCTCGCGTTTTCCTTCACTGTTTAGGCAAATGATAATTAATTTCTAATACACACACTCAACGTAAAGTGAATTAAAAATGATCAGAATAAATACCCTACATTGTTCACTACGTTAATATCCCCAAATATTTGTCCAAATACTATTTACAGCTCAAACAACGCCAAGCAATTTCTTAATACGCCAACATTTGCCGCGCACAGGGAATATTTGCACAATATTATCCGAACTATTTCCCTGGGGATCTCCACATACCCATTAAATTGAACTTTGTTACAATCGACATAGAGTTTATTACGAAAGGTCATATTAGTTCATTCGAGAGGATTACTTAAGAAATGTTTTTCTGAAATCAACTTTAGTGCCTTTGTAATTAAGTCAAATTTTATATGATAGAGAAAGATTAAGATTTTTCACATTTTCAACTTTATTTCATAGATTTAAAGTTAAACTTGCAATGTCCCTTATAACTTAGGGGAGGTTTTGTTTGACAATTATTTTAAGAGTACTCGAGGTATGAATGTCTGGTACGGTAATTTCTACGGTTCTTGTCATAAACTTTATTCAGTTTTAAATAGAATTGATGTTAGTTTGAACTATGAGTAAGTTAACATGAGAACTGTGTTTCTTTTTTATAATATACTAGCTGACCCGGCAAACGTTGTGTTGCCATATAAATAAAAAACAATGTTAAGGGTCAACAACCCTTATCACGTAGGGATATGAAAAAAGATTCTCAGACCTAACGAATATGCATATAAAATTTGGTGAAAATCGGTAAAGCCGATTCGGAGGAGTACAGTAACTAACATTGTAACACGAGAATTTTATATATAAGACCGGACTAAATTGTGAATCCAAACCATTCTCAAGTCCCCTTGAACACACACAACAAATTTCATCAAAATCAGTCCAGTCGTTTAGGAGGAGTTCAGTGACATACACACGCACATAAGAAATATATATAAAGACTAGATCGTATTACTAATCTATGAGAGATCAGTTTAATTACGTTTCAAATGAAACAATTAACTGGATCGATATAAGCAAAGCCTTGTCATCTGATATGTATCTCTAGATCTAATGTTTTGTAGGTGTTAGCACCCTTGTGGCTCGATGCGAAGGCACCACCGCCTCGCTTATTTCTAAACACAGTGTTAAGCTGCTGTATTCTGGTTTGACACGTGTGGTAAGGGAGACATACGCGTTCCAATCCGGTAGTAGTTTAAGAAAATATTGTACCTGACAATTTGTAAGTGCCGCCGTTGGCCTATACAAAATAAATATATTTCATTTTATTTCATACTTATCCGCGGCATTCCAGCTTAGACCTCAGGGGTAGCAACGCATCTATTGCCAACCTTAGATAGGAATCTAATTTTATCGGGGATTAATTAAAGATGTCCATGGGTGGCAGTATGTTGATAGGTGTTAACCTACTATCAGTTAAACTGCATGCTACATCAAAATTATTTGAAAAATAATTTGTTATATAATTGAAGTGACATACAAATATGTAGTTCGCCTGCAACTAACCTAACCTAACTTAACGCTGCTCACAGGTGGGTTGCCACTCTTGACTAAAAAGGTCACCTCATATGTAAGTTAACCAATTACAAAATTTTATATTTCTAAGTAAATGATAAGAGACAAAGTTTTAGATAAAATAATGATATGTAAAAACTTTTCACAATTTATAAAACATAATTTCATTTAAACATTCAAAATAGAATTAATATATCCTCTGTAAATAAGACAAAACTTGTTTCAATTGAATAATCATAGATTATAGATGAAAACAGAAACATTTATACTTTAAAATGAAGCTATAAAATTATATTTAGAATGTACCCTCATGGTACAGGATCCCTAGTATAGTTTTCATCATTTATTAATAACAAGCTGATTTTTCGTGAGTAGCTTCGTTTCGACAAGACGCCCAACATTTTTCCTTACAGCAATGTTGGTAAATGGTAGCTTGATGGGGCAGCAAGGATAAAATATGTTGACCGGACGAATTCTAAAAATTTATTACTAACCAAATTTTTCTTTGTTAATTATCAAGATAATTATTTAAATAACGTGAAAAAATATTTGTCCTACAAAATATAAGGTTTTTATTAAGGCGTCCCCCCTCTCCAACATGTATCATAAACAAGGCCATGAAAAATAATTACTAACCAGCTGATTTTTTTTTTATTGGCTGTCTACCATTTACATAGTCTACCATGCACATTGTCCTACAAATTGCATGGTATGTCATCTCGGACCTACGCTGAAAAGATGTTAATTCCGCAGGATTATTTTTTTTATTAGTAACTGTAGGACAAAGGTATCACGTGATAGGATAATATAATTTTTATCTAAATAAAACAATGTCCTACAAAAAAAAGGGTAACTTTTATTAATCCTACAAGATTTGTAATTTAACTATAATATAATATAAATAAACTATAAAACTGGCGGACTGGAATAACGTACTTCGCAATTTGTAGGACAATGTGGGTAGTAAGCTGTGTAAATGTTAGACAGCTAATAAAAAAAAAATCAGCTGGTTAGTAATTATTTTTCATGACCTTGTTTATGATACATGTTGGAGAGGGGGGACGCCTTAAAAAAAACCTTATATTTTGTAGGACAAATATTTTTTCACGTTATTTAGATAATTGTCTCGATAATTAATAAAAAAAAATCGGTTAGTAATATTTTTTTTTTGATTCGTCAAATCAACATATTTCATCCCTATTATTTTAGTTATAAACCACAATCGAGAACTTTCGTACGAGAATTTGTTGGGCGTCTCATTGAAACGAAGCTATTCTGGAACACTCAGCTTGATACTAATTATTTTTACATTAAGTATTAGTACTTCAACTTTTAAGTGTAGGTCCGAGATGACATACCATGTAATTTGTAGGACAATGTGCATGGTAGACTATGTAAATGGTAGACAGCCAATAAAAAAAAAATCAGCTGGTTAGTAATTATTTTTCATGGCCTTGTTTATGATACATGTTGGAGAGGGGGGACGCCTTAATAAAAACCTTATATTTTGTAGGACAAATATTTTTTCACGTTATTTAAATAATTATCTTGATAATTAACAAAGAAAAATTTGGTTAGTAATAAATTTTTAGAATTCGTCCGGTCAACATATTTTATCCTTGCTGCCCCATCAAGCTACCATTTACCAACATTGCTGTAAGGAAAAATGTTGGGCGTCTTGTCGAAACGAAGCTACTCACGAAAAATCAGCTTGTTATTAATAAATGATGAAAACTATACTAGGGATCCTGTACTATCATTTATGAACACTGGAATAATAAAATACTTATTCTCATTTTTATTACAAACTTATAACGTATATTTTATTACATTCGCAAGAAAAGATAATTCGCAAATTTTATTAATATGTGGGCGTCTATAAATACATGGCGTAATATTTATGCAATAAAATAAAACCGTTGCTTTGCACCATAATCGACATTACGAAGAAAAAGTTTTATTTTCGAAGATTTATCGAGTAACATTATCTAGATTGCACTAATGGAGAATGTGGCGAAAGATTTTTTAGGGGTCCGTGCCTAAAGGGTAATATACTTATGCTTATTTGTTAATCTTCGCTTTTCTATGCAATATTTTGACGGATAAGATTCTAATCTTACTTACGGTTAGGACTCTATCTGAGGTAGGCCACAGATGCATTCCTAGATTGCTACCCCTGAAGACTAAGTTCGAATATATCAAATAATATGTCTTTCTTACCAGACTTTTCAAACTAGAACACAGCAGGGCTTAACACTGCATTTGTAACGCAAAAATAGATGTGGGGTGTACTCTCCGGACTGGAACCCTTAGTAAAAAACCCTTTTCTAAAAGCGTAAAAACTCATACCCGCACCCTAAGTATGAGTTTTTACATTTTTACAAAATGTCTGTTTTGGTATTTTTTTACGAATTTGCCCATATATTTCCAATCAACGCCGCCAGCGGACTGTATCAGAACTAATTGGAAATGTATGGGAAATACGTAAACAAATACAAAAACAGTATTTTTTGTAAAAACGTACTAACTCCTACTAAGGGTACAGAAAGTTTTCCCACCCATTAATTATCATCTTCGTGTCCGCGTAACTTATTCATAGTAAACCATAGCATTACTTTTTCTAAAGAAAAAACAGTTTAAACTCAGTACAACTCCGTGGTACATAAAAGCATAAACCGACCCAATAAATCCGAACAAACAACACACACCAACACTATAAAGTGCCTTTCGTAAATACGGCAAACTCCACCGTGCGCCGTAAAAACGTTTAGTTTTACGGTTACTACGCATACACAACAAACTTGGAATATAAAATATATATCAAGATATAAACTTGATTGAAGGTGGTAGAACCCTTTGTGGTTCGACTCCGGCGGCACCACCGCCACACCTATTTCTACCTAATAACAGCAGTGTTAGGCGCTGCTGTGTTCCGGTTTGAAGGGTGTGGTAAGGGAGATAGACTTTTCCGAGGCGTTCCAGCTTAGTCCTCAGGGGTAGCGGCGCATCTGTGGCCGACCTCAGGTAGGAATATATAATCCTATCTGGGGTTGATTACAGATGTCCATGGGCGGCAGTAGCCACTTACCATCAGGTGGACTGCATGCTCGTCTGCTACTCTCATATTATAAAAAAAAAAAAGAAAAAAGCGGATTTTTGATAAAACAAGGGTGACTGAATTGATTTGGGTTAAAAATAAACTTAATTTTAAACTTTTTACCACGCTTTTATTAGCTTGACTTGTATGTATGTGTGTAACTGAATCTATGAACTCGATTTTTACCCATTTTGAACCGGTGACAATACACGATTTTAATAATTTTATCCCATTCTCCTCATAAGGATTGTCAGGAATCAGAATTAAAGATTTTCCTTGTGCGATTTTAGCGTGTTTTTTTAGTTTTTTAACTATAATTATTTTTATGCAACATTTAAGAAGCCAAAGCTTGCAGTCTCCCTGGTGGTAAGCGGCCACTACCGCATATGGACTATCTGTAATCAAATCCAAATACGATTCTTCCTGATTTCGGCCACAGATGCGTCACTATCCCTGAGAACTAAGCTGGAAAAGTATGTCTCTTTTACCACACCCGCGATACATCAAACAGGCCACCAATTGGAAATATATTACTGTCTTTTAGCAATATTATAGACCAATAGAGATGGAGATTCTTTTGGAGAACTTTTTACAACATTTTACCCACAGCATTCCAGGAATTTCTCCTAAGGAAGTTAGTTCGTCACTCATTCAAGCTACCGAAAGACAAATAAAAAGACCACAAACCCACGCTCAGAGTCCGAAAGCCACGAAAAAGCCACATAAAGTCACAGTAAAACAGCTACAATGTACGCGTGACGTCATAAAACACTAGTTTTACGATCCGGAACCCGCTGTAGGAGTGACGAAGCTGTGGTTACCTTAATAATGTATCTACCCAGATTGGAAGTATCGCACATGCATAGACAGTTTATAACTGTAACCCGTCACATTCCATAATTAAACTCTCAACATAGAAAACATAAAATTATTTTTTTCAAAGATGGTAGAACCCTATGTGGTTCGACTCCGACAGCACCGCCGCATCGCCTATTTCTGCTTCATAACAGAAGTGTTAAGCGCTGCTGTGTTCTGGTTCGAAGTTTCGTAAGGGAGACATACCTATCCGAGGCATTTCAGCTTAGTCACACCTCAGGTAGGAATCTAATATTTTCTGGAGATGACTGAAGACCTCTTTTTTCATATTACCCATGATAGTGTCCCTCAGAATTCTTCACAAAACGCTTACCTGAAACAAATAAATAAATAATATGCATTATTTGTTTAAAATACAGATAACATTATGTTAATGAATCATACAGATTATTTGAAATCCAGAAAAGACAATTTCTTTTATAGTAAAAGTCCATAGAATGTTTTACATTCCGTTCATACTTTTTTGTCTTCATAACATTAATATAGATGACACATTCACTTATTTCATAAATAAATCCGTTGCATATTTTTAGGGTTCCGTATCCAAACGATAAAAACGGGAAATTATTACAAAGCCTTCGCTCTCTATCCGCCTGTCACAGTGATCTTTGTCTTAAACCGTAAAAGATATACTTGAAAAATGATGTATAACGGACAACAAACAAACGACATACAAGAAACCTTTATTTTACGGCGTTTAAAAGAGAGAAATCTATCAAAGTAAGGTAAACAATTCAAAATTTCGCAATGCATTTTATTGGTACGGAACTCTCTGTGCACGAGTCCGTCTCGCACTTCACTATTAATTTAAATCACACAACATTAACACAAGCTGATTTCCCTCTATTTTTCTTACCTAAAACTCAATCGTAAATTCCACAAACTTTCCGTAACAAGTTTCTCAAATAACTAAACCGGTAACCGCAAAGTTATTTAAATCCGGGTACAGCGAGCTCCGGATAACCGGGCTTCGTTACTTGCAGACTCTCAATTAAACTAAAGATTGTGAAAAGACAGAAAGAAGTGTTCTTCAACTATTCTTCAGTTTGAGGCACTTGTCTCAACACGAGCGAATAGCGATAAACTATGCGGTAAGCTTAATTGTGTGATATCCTAGTGATTAAAAACCGGCCACTCATTCGGAGGGACCGAGGTTAAAATCCACGCACACAAGCACGCACCTCTTCTTTTTCAATATTATTCTAGAAATTAATTATCCCTCGCTTAACCACTGAAAGAAAGCATCGTGAGAGACCTCCACGCCAGAGTTCTGTAATAGTTCTCAAGGGTGTATGAAGTTTACCAATTTGGAGCATTGGTGCATGCCCTAAATCCCTCAGAAATCCACTCAGAAAGGAGACGCGTGCCCAGCAGTGCGACAGTAAAGGGTTGACGTTGTGGCGACCTCCCGCTACTCGTCAAGAGATGGCGCCACCAGTATTCTGAATCACGCTATCGAAGTTTTCTAAACATCTGGTATATATACAAGTTCCGAACTGAGACTGTCGGAGCGCGGCCGCTCCCCGGGCACGATCACCTAGCCCGGCGGGAGATCTCCCTTTGCCAAAACGTCAATTAAAAATGTAATATATCTTAAAGGCAAGATATTTTACAAATATGATAGAGCTGTCAAATGATTCAAAAGACAATTCTTAAACTTCTTCGCCATTCTTTGTGTAACATTTACCTCAACCGTTCATCGCCTATCGCGTACAAGTTAACAGTGTGACAGAAGCAAGCTGGCTTGTCGCCAATCGGAATCCTCGCAAAGTTCGGACTCGACTCTATAAGCCCTACATAATGCATAGACTTGATTACACAAGACGTACCGCTAACGATTTGGGTAAATCGTATGCAAATATAAGATGCGATGTGAAAGAACTTGATATACTATGTACGAGTATCTTGATATCCATACGCACGGAAGCACAGATAAATAAATTGTTACTACGTAAACGGTAGTACGTCGGACAAATTTTAGGGGGTCGATATTTTTGTAAGTTTACAAATTTGTATTGCTATTAACACAAGTGTTATTATTGCTGGTATTTCTTATATATCGTGAATAGATATTACATCTGATATTTAGTGGACACTGCCGTCCATGGGCGTTTTTTTGAAAATATAAGAGTAACAGACGAGCATGCCGTCTACCTGATGGGAAGTGGCTACTGCCGCCCATGGACAACTGTAATCAACCCCAGATAGCATTAGATATTCCTACCTGAGGTCGGCCACAGATGCGCCGCTACATTAGAGGATTAAGCTGGAACGCCTCGGAAATGTATGTCTCCCTTATCACACCCTTCAAACCAGAACATAACTGCGCTTAACGCTGCTATTATGAGGCAGAAATAGGTGTGGCGGTGGTGTCCCGAAGTCGAACCACAAAGGGTTCTACCACCTTTAAAACCTTTTTTTCCGAGGGGGAAACCTTCAAACGGTACTCGATGACGTGGGAACGACGCCGGGTTATGTGAGATTTTTACCGCACCAAAACCCCCCCGGTGGCCGTCCTCAGCGGTTGTTGGAGAACTCCGGGATTTCCGACGGAACACAACCGGAGTCCTCCAAGCGCAATGCCCCAATCGGGCTCTGCCCTGGGGGAGCGTTCGCTCCTCCCACAACATCTGGTGTTTACGACGGTATACGACCATACATACAGCCGTCCTTCCCAGGGTGGCTTACTGGAGTAACTACCGGGGTAGCTTACTAGGGTTCGAGCTCCCACTCTTGCCGCCCGCAACCCCGGAAACCCCCTTTTAGTCGCCTCTTACGACAGGCAGTGGATACAGAAGCCCTATCTAGTCCCGGAACTACAGGGACAACCACCTTCAAAACGTATGTGTGTTACGTTAACCCTTTCGTAAGTTAAAATCAAACGGGAGCAAATCCCTATACGTCACCGGGAGCGGATTCGAACGGGGCGCATCGATCTTGGCGCTCGGCCACTGCCCGGGTTACCGCTGTTTGGGTGCCGCGAACCGCCAGGCTGAACACCCACTATGATTCATCTTTGTTATTTGTTTTTCTGCTAATTATTATAAAGGTGCTCGTATGCTACTCCTATATTATTAAAAAAAACACACACACACACAATGATTTCTTTGTCTGTCATCTGATACTACTGATAGTATAATGTTTGATTAATTTTGATTCTTTGTGATTCAACCCCTCAGGTACCACCGGCCATATACTTAGATTTTTTGAACATTCTATATCTATGCCACCGCTACACCTATGTATACTTTATTACAGCAGTGTTAAACGCTGTTATGTCATGGTAAGGTCATAGATTAGTAAAGATTACTCACTCCTAATAATAAAATGTAACCAGTTTTGACAATTGCAATAGTTGCTTAAAAAAGTTTTGCCACGTCTCCATGCTAAAATGAAATCCCTCAAATATTTGAAATACTTATTTATTAACAAAATTACGCAGTATTAGTTATTTATCTTTACTTATCTATGGGTAAGGTAGATATACTTAAATGGTCTTGTATAGTCCTTTCAGGTAAAAATCCTCGCTGCTTTTATAATATAAATATAACTGGGTATAGGTACATATTACCGTCCCCCCATGTCATGTGTCGTTACAGCCAATCCCCCGTACACACGGTGTCGTTAGTGTGCAGCACACGATAATCCCGCGTCAGACACTTCAGTGCACTCAGTTTAGTGTTGAATAATTGTGATCATCCTGATTGTAAATTGGTCCAAAAACATATGACGATCAAGTGTTTTTTGATTTAAATAAATTGATGTTACACAGAATTGTTACATGCCATTGCTATCGTTAGCTATATTAGTGTTAAATTTAACTTTACCGCAGACTCAAAATAGTTTTTCGAAGCAATCTACCTTATCCTTAGAAGGTGATAGAATCCTTTGTGGTTCCACTCCGGCGGCACCACCGTCACACTATTTTCTGCCTGATAAAAACTGTGTTAAGCGCTGCTGTATTCCGGTTTGAAGAGTGTGGTAAGGGATCAATATTTTCTCGATGCATTCCAGCTTAGTCCTCAGGGATAACATCGTATGTATGTCCGACCTCAGGTAAGAAACTAATCTTATCTGGGGTTGGTTACAGATATAAACGGCAGTAGGCATTTACCATCAGGTGGAATGCATGCTCGTCTGCTATTTAAATGTTATAAAGAATGTTGCATTGTGACGTTACATAATTTAATTACACACGTTTAAAAACAAATGTTTTTATACAACTTTACTTCACACATCCATATTATAATTCCCGTGCGTCGCTGGAACAATAGTTTAATTGTCACAATGGACGGACAGATGTACAAAGATTGTTTGTGTTGGACGCACCTGCGCGGGTAATTGCTTGTGATGTGTGCGCCGTGCACTCGCGCCCGGGTTCGTCTTTGTTTTTTCTTTATATATGTGGGATAAAAACCCAAGACAGTTTATGTAATCTGTGCTTATGGGAAGAGGAAGGGATAGAAACTATAGTTGGTCGTTGTGTTGCGCTGAGACGCTTAGGATAAGACGGAACAAAATTGTTATTTTGGAAAATAAAATAAAAGTTGATTTGTGCAAGCAACGACGACGGGTTTAATTTTATCTTCAATTTCAGTGGCGGTGGTGCCGCCGGAGGTCGAACCACGAAGGGTTCTACCACCTTCGAATTCTCGTTTATAAGATCATTTAAACGTAATGATGTGTTTATATTTTGCACCGTAATAGGCATTCGTAAATCCATATTAAAATGCTCAACAGTAGGTACCCTTACTATAAGTTTTTACGTTTTTACAAGAATGACTGTTTGTACAGTAGTACAGTGTGTACAGTCAATCAGTTCTGATACAGTCCGCTAGGCGCGCTGATTGGAAATGTACGGGCAAATATGTAAACAAATAGTAATTTTTGTAAAAACGTAAAAACTCATACTAAGGGTACAGTACGTCGCTGGAACAATAGTTTAATTGTCACAATGGCCGGACAGATGTACAAAGATTGTTTGTGTTGGACGCACCTGCGCGGGTAATTGCGTGTGTCGCTCGCGCGCCCGGCTTTGTCCGCGTTTATGAGGTAAATTAAACGTAATGCTGTGTTTATATTGCGTCCATTTGTATATTTTCAAATATGTAGCCATCTCGTTTGATGTTTAGATTTTCTTACATTTAACATGACTTTATTTATTCGTTTAATTATTTAGAATTACAATCTTCTTACATTAGACACTTGTTACATGAAATGTATATTATTTGTTTATACAAAAACTAGCTGACCCGGCAAACGTGTTGCCATATAAATAAAAAATGTTAAGGGTGAACAACCTTTATCACTTAGGGGTATAAAAAAATAGATAGTAGCCGATTCTCAGACCTACTGAATATGCATATAAAATTTGGTGAAAATCGGTAAAGCCGTGTCTGAGGAGTACGGTAACTAACATTGTGACACGAGAATTTTATACATATATAAGATATACTTAACAAACCCGTGTGGTACAGTGAACATCAAATCTACCGGTCTGCCACGGAATGGGTTCTAGATTCGATCTTTAGGCAAGCAAAAATTTATATAAATAAAATTACATTTCATTTAGTTTGTATCTTAATGTTCATGACACTCATGGCATGCAGGTAGCGTGGTATTATAAGCATTATTTATAGAAAGAAATATTTATTTATTTTAGGTATTTTTGACAGGAAAATTTAAATTAATATAATGTTTGATACGTTCCATAAAATAATTGCTAAAGAAACCTCTACAATAACAAAACTTTACAGTCAAACAAAAGCATTCACAAAGATTGACACAAATCACAAAAAAACTGTCATAAATGTCAAATCTCAACACAATCAGTTCACCCAACAAATTAATGACATAGGAACACCATAAATTTGTTGAACAGGACCTTCCGCCCCGCATGCGCGCGCGCAGTCAATCTGTACATGGGGGAGTGAAAATAAATTAAGCCAATTAAAAACAGCGATCTTATCTTAGATTGATGTGTTACAGTTTATTTCAATGTTGTTGAGAATGTTTTTTGTTACGTAGTTCATTTATAAATCTTACAAGCCTCTTAGATATAGATATAGGCTTCCTATACAAGATATTTTTTGAAATTAAGGTTAATTAAGAGAGAATTAAGGTTGTGCACATCTGTAGAACCCTTTGTGGTTCGACTCCATCGGCACCATCGCCACACCTATTTTTGTCTAATAACAGTAGTGTTATAATGCCTCGAAAAAGTATATCTGCCTTACCACAGCCCTCAAACCACAACACAACAGTAGCAAAAGTGCAATCAGTCCACCTAATGGAAGGCGGCTACTGCCCATGAACATCTCTAACCAACATCAAATTACGTTTGTATGCTATCTGAAATCAGACTAAGAATCAGAGGTCTAAGTTATAACGCCTCACATACGAGTAAGTTTGTCTCTCTAACCACTTTTCAAACCACAACACAGCAGTACTTAACACTGCTAATACATATAAGGCATAACCCTGCTTAATAGTTGTGGCAGGTTTGCCTTTCAGTCAAATAACAAACTCCAATCATTATTCCCAATCTATACTAATATTATATAAAGAGGAAAACTTTGTTTGTTTGTTTGATTGTAATGAATAGGCTCAAAAACTACTGGACCGATTTTAAAAATTCTTTCACCATTCGAAAGCTACATTATCCACGAGTAACCTAGGCTATATTTTATATGAAATATATTTGATAAATAGATTTTGAGGCGGTACAAAGTTTACCGGGTCAGCTAGTAAAATAAATATAAATATAAAAAATATAAATAATATAAGAACATCTATCGAGAATTCTACAAAAAATACAACCAGGTGTGAGCTAACAATAGCCCATCTGTCGTATCGACGTTATTATACAAACATCGGGTCAATTTAAACAATTGTTCGTTACACAGACGGACAGATCGACTGTGGCTGAGGAGAGGCTAATTGAGTGATGGGTGTGCATGGTGTCCGAATAACTTGCCCTCGACCATACATTCTATTAAACATGACAAATAAACAATTTAAATTGATTGACGCTGCTTATATGATATCGACGAACTGTTCACCGAATGATTTGTCGAATATTATTATATTAGCACCCTTGAGATACTTCGAAGAGTCTATTTATTTTTATTTATTTATTTATTGATTTAGATACACCATCGACTTATCACTAGACATTCCTTAATATTAATTTACAATATGTTTGGTTCAGTGTGATTCGCCATTAAAGGTATATACAACACTCATCGTATTATAGCTTAACAACGAAGTGTAGGTTAGGTTAGTATATAACATAGAATAATAACAAGTAATTAATTAAAAAAATCAAAAACCCGACTGCACCAAAAAGGCTGTAGTAGAATTTCCAAAAGCAGTGAAATAGGCATTTCATAATTTTATCCAGTAAGCCAAATACAAAGTTTCATAGTAGGTGTCTGCTTCAAAAACAAAAGATGTTCAAACAATATTATCCTATTTTATCCTCGTAGTGTTCATTTACGCTATATAAAGAACCTATATGTAAAATTCCAGCACGCTTAAGTTCAGCGGTTTCCCTTTGCGTTGATCTCTGGCACAGCAACTCATTCATTTAGTCAGACAGTCATCTCGATGTGTATATACGAGTATACAGGGTGAATTTTTAAAACGGGCCTTCAGGGCGAAATCCGAAACTATAAGGATTAGCGAAAAATGCTGAGAGAAGTTACGAGGCCGATTTTGATAAAAACTAAAACTGCATCATTACTTTTTTAAAATAACTTTTTCCCTAGCCGGGAATCGAACGAGTTCATTTTGAAAAAAAATACATCCTCTATATTATTCCACTATCTGATAGTGTTGCTTATAAGGATCAAAATCTGGGAAGTAATGATAAATGACAAACAAAAGGAAAAGCCTCAATTTTACGAAAATACGTATTTTTTATATTAATTTGGCAGTTAAGTTCCCGCCATTCATCAATTTAAACATTTCGCGTATTAACAATTTTTTAGCTCAATGTTTCAAATCATTCGAAATGAACGTTTTGTTCTTCAAGAATTTATATTTTTATGTCCGACTTAGTTAAGGTTACTTTTAGGACCATTATAATAGATTTAACTTGCTATGGGCCGAGTTTCGTTTAATACAGATGTAAAATTGACAATTTACGAGAATGTCTTTTTCGAGTCAAATCCGAGTGATAACTAAACAAAAGAGATATAGAAAATTATATTTACTGTTGAAACGTAGTTATAAACAACAAACAATAACAATTTACTATTTAATCACTTATCTATTTTTATTAAAAAATAAATCCTAAAAACGGCGGTAATTTACTTGCCAAACTATTACTTACTCATACTAAGCCGTATGTCACGGTTATAACATCGAATAATTAGTTGATTAACCAACAAATTCTTCAATGGTATGACTTACGTATGTTTCTAAAGAATTACACATAAATCATTTGTTATGTATTATCCTTAAGGATTAGTATGGCAATGTATGGAAAAATATGTATTATCTTCAAAATTTTCCTTTTCCTTTAATTTGTCACATAACATTACTTCCCAGAATTTGATCCTTATAAGCGACACTATCAGATGGTGGAATAATATAGAGGGTGTATTTTTTTTAAAAATGAACTCGTTCGATTCCCGGCTAGGGAAAAAGATATTTTAAAAAACTAATGATGCAGTTTTAGTTTTTATCAAAATCGGCCTCGTAACTCCTTTCAGCATTTTTCGCTAATCCTTATAGTTTCGGATTTGGCCCTGAAGGCCCGTTTTAAAAATTCACCCTGTATATGTACTAGCTGACCCAGCAAACGTTGTGTTGCCATATAAATAAAAAAATGTTAAGGGTGAACAACCCTTATCACTTAGGTGTAAAAAAAATTGATAGTGGATTCTCAGACCTACTGAATATGTATATAAAATTTGGTGAAAATCGGTGAAGCCGTTTCGGAGGAGCACGGTAACTAACACGAGAATTTTATATATAAGATATATTATATAATGTATGTGTAATCTCCTCTTAATTTCCTTTATTTTGACACCCTACTCGATAGATTTGGTTAACTTTTTTAAAACGTGTTACTATTTCGCGAAAAAATTCACCATTTACGGTCTATAAAATATATAACTTCGGTAAATCAAAGTTTCGGTCATTATTTTACCTCGTTAGAGGTAGCATTTCATTATTTTTATCCAACAAGCCTGACACAAAATGTCATAGTGTTTGCTTTAAAATTGACGATTGTTCAAATGAACTTTTAACCCTTATTTTACCTTCTACGGGGTTGATTTTTCGGAGGGGGATAAATAAGTGCGTCCTTGTTCCTATCCAGAAAGCCAAATACAAAACTTTATAGTAGTTGCTTCAAAATTAAAGGATTTCAAAAAAACTGTTTTCCCCTATTTTACCCTCTTAAGGGTAGAATTTCCAAAAGGCCTTCCTTAGTACTTATTCAAACTATATAGAGAATCTGTGTGCAAAATTTCAGAATTATAAGGTCCTTGGTTTAGGCTGTACGTTGATTTCTGAAAAATGAAAAAGTCATTTAGTTAGTCAGTCAGTCCGTCACCTTACTGTTTTATATATATACAAATATGTTTTTATAATCTCCGTTTAATTTCCTTCCATTTGATACCCTACTCGATAGGTTCGGTTAACTTATTTTTTTAAATGTGTTACTATATCGCGCCAAAAATCCGCCATTTTGATTTTTTTTTTACTAACACCTATCTAAGGACACTCGGGTCATTGAGACAAATATAATGACACTTTAACTGTTGCAATTCATCCAGCCGTTTGTTAGATCGGATCAAATAAAGAAAGACAAACATACAAGATACGCGCGAAAAACATAACCCTTCCTTGGCAGTCGGGTAACAAATTAAAATAGAAAATATCTAATTAGTAATTTCACATCTAAGTTGGAATTAAAAAAACGAACAACTATTGTAACTATTGTAAATGCATGCAACAATGATTTATAAATTGATTTATGTTGTCAGTATGGAAAATGTCCACATCGCTGTTAAAACTGATGTTATTGTACGAGTAAGTTTGCATAAATCTGTTTAAAGGGGCATGCGAGCCTAAATTCCTTCTACAGTCGCTTAAGGAAAAAACTTTGTTGAGTGGGTATCTACGAGTAGGTATGGACCGGGGGCCTTTTATATTAATGAGGCTTCATAAATCTGGAGATATTAGTAGACCGTGAATCAGTTTATGAAGTGTTTTGAGATCATTGATTTTTCGTCTAGTATAGGTATTTAATTTTATTTCTGCCTGTTAACAGTAGTGTAAAACCCTGTAGTGTTCTGGTTTGAAGACTGTGGTAAGGGAAATATACTTATCCGAGGCATTCCAGATTAGTGCTTAGGTGTAGCGGCGTATCTGTGGTCGACCTTAAGTTGGAAAAAAATATCTGGGATTGATTACAGATGTCCATGGACAGCAGTAGCCGCTTACCGTCAAATAGACTGCATTCTCGTCTGCTACTCCTATATTATAAAAAAAAAACTAATATAATTTTTCAAAAGCCCATGTTATCTCTTTTAATAATATACCGATATTATTTAAACACAAACCCACGCAAAATATATCAAAACACCGCAAACCGCACACAATATTTGTCGGTCAAATATTTATCCTTTGTCAAAATGTTAACCAATGACACGGAATCATTTATAATAATTAATATTGACATTTGCTTCGACATTTGTCGATTAGGGTCAATACGCACTGACCACGCTAGATGTAATCTACCTAAAAATATATTAAATTAATTTGTAATTTGTAAATAATTGCCGTTTGATCAATCAATTAATCATAGTTTATCTATATGATACCAAAAAAACAAACTAATTTTGTTGGATTGGACTGATTTTGAAATTGGTGCTTTCACGATCACATACACGATTTTTTTTTAAATAATATAATAAACTAGCTGAATCGGCAAACGTTGTGTTGCCATATAAATAAAAAAATGTTAAGGGTGAACAACCCTTATGACTTAGGGATATGAAAAATAGATAGTAGCCGATTCTCAGACCTACTGAAAATGCATATAAAATTTGGTGAAAATCGGTAAAGCCGTTTCGGAGGAGTACGGTAACTAACATTTTGACACGAAAATTTTATATATAAGATGTACATATAGGTAATTCAGTCCACCTGATGATAAGCGACTACTACCGCACATTGATATCTGTTAGCAGCCCCACATAAAATTTGATTCTAGCTACAGGTTGGTCACAGATGCGTCGCTACCCCGGAGGAATACCGCCTCCGCGAATAAAGTATGTCTCCCTTATCCTACCTTCGAACCAGAACACTGCTGTAATTAGGCAGAAATAGGTATGCGGTTGTTCCGCCGGAGTCAAACCACAGAGGCTGCACCCTTTGTTCTTATAAATGGAAAAACAATGCAATGGTACGTTTATGTCTACTATTATAATAATCAACCCATAGATCACTACCAAAACAAGACCGAATCTGGATCCTTTTATTAAATTTAAATGAATAACTTGAGAAAACTTTCACTTGTCACTTCAATTTAGACGAATCAAACAGGCTGATACATTTTAACATACCGCATATGTTAAAATGTATCAGCCTGTATGATTCCGCTAAATTGGGTTGCGGGACGTGCCAAAAAATTAAACATATTCTTAAAAACATTACACTCTGCAAACAGTTAAAAAACATTACACTCCCTAAAGTGAAAGGCCGATTTCACACCGCTGCTGTACCAACAATACATATTACAACAATAACAGCATTATTCAAAAGTAAGCTCTTACCGTACGGCATACAAGATGCGGTAAAACCACCGTACATCACGCGATAATCCGGAGAGTCAATAGCACGTAGGCGTGTGACATCGCCTTAAACAAACTGGATAGGGTTGCCACCAGATAAATGAAAGGTAGAGTCGACTGGGGAGGTAACACAACAACTAACAGACACACACATAAGTAAACTGAAGTCTTTTCGACCCGCGTGAGTGGGTTGTGTAATAAATAGTTACGTCATTTGTATTCTGTAGTCCCGAAGCTAGCATAGAGCTATGGTACCCCCTGCCCGTCGTAAGAAGCGACTAAAAGGGAGGTTCCGGCTTGCGGGCTGTAAGAGCGGAAGCTCGAATCTTCTAGCAAGCAACCCTGGGAAAGACGTCAGTATGTGTAGTCGTATACCGTTGTAAACACCAGATGTGCAGGAGGAGTAAATTTTTTCCCCCCAGGGCAAAGGCCAATAGGGGCATAGCGTTTGGAGGACTCTGGGTGTGTTTCGTCGGAGATCCCCGAGTTCTCCACCTAACACCAAGGAGTGCCACCGGGGGGGTTTTAGTTCGGTAAAAATCCCACATAACCCGGCGTCGCTCCTACGACGTCGGGTACCTTTTGAAGAAAGGAAAAAAGGAATACTCCTCGTGAAAAAAGGATACACCGGACAGACGCGTGTGTGAGTGCGAATACGCAACGATGAGATAACCTCTCATCTTTGGGCAGTCGGTTAAAACGCCTGTTAAAGGCTAACTATGACCCACCTTAGACACGACTCAGGTGCTCATTTCATAAATGAACTCTGCACATATGAGGTTGTAACAAAAGTTTAATAAAAAAATACGCATCAAAAAACGTGCCAACCCTAAGCGAAACGAACGCAAAATATATTTTTAATAAAAAAGAAAAAATCATAAAAGGATCTTGTGGTCCCCGTCCGTTACACCGCAAGCCATGTTTGTGCTAAGGTTTCCGAACTCATGCTAACTTCTTAAACGGATGTGGTCTGTGATATTGCACTTGGGGTCGCGATCTGGTTTCCATTGGGAATATTCTTATTACCTACGTCACGTAGTGGTCACCATATCGATCTGCCCAAATAGATGGTACATCTAAATGAATTTATGTAACTGGTCTGGTTTAAAAGTTTGTGATTTTTTAACCGACTTCAAAAAGGAGGTGGTTATCAATTCGGCCGGTATCTTTTTTTTTTATGTATGTACACGAATTAGTCCGCCGTTAGTGGACCGATTTCAATAATTCTTTTTTTATTGTATAGAGACGAGCTGGAAGTTGGTACCATTTAAATATGGTTAGGATTCATCGATCGGTTCTGGAGAAAATGAGAGGAACTCCTCCACCCATGTAAATATAACAGCCATAACTTCGCCGTTTATGAACCTATTTTAATGCCTTTAATTTCGTGTGTGTATAATTGCTACAAGTTGGTCCCATTTAAATATGATGAGGATCAGAGCGGGTTCTGGAGACAAAATATGTAACTCCTCAACCGATGGGAATAATTGAGTTGTGTTTGAAGATATTTGGTGTAAGTTCTAATGAAATTACAAAGCCAGTTCATCATTGACTATTTAAGGGTCTGATAATGTGGCTCGGAGACAAAATATGTAACTCCTCTACCGATGGGAATAATTGAGTTGTGTTTGGAGATATTTGGTGTAGGTTCTAATGAAATTGCAAAGCCAGTTCATCATTGACTATTTAAGGGTTTGATAATGTGGCTCGGAGACAAAATATGTAACTCCTCAACCGATGGGAATAATTGAGTTGTGTTTGAAGATATTTGGTGTAGGTTCTAACGAAATTGCAAAGCCAGTTCATCATTGACTATTTAGTTAGGTTAGGTTGGAACATATAACACAATATAAAACGGGCGGTTCCAATCAATGTAAATTCAGACCTTACCTTCATTCATGATCACGTTTATACAATTTTATATTGTATTAATATAAATGTTAGTATGTCATCACTAAAAAGGATGAAAAAAATTTTTTAACAAAAAATACAACCGACTTCTATGTCACTACAAAGTAAAAAATAATTGAAATAAATGTTGGTTTAGTACATATTTCTGAAGTCGGCGCTCATATTAGACACGCTGTTTACATCGTTATCCAACGAAATATATTGAGCGCCGACTTCAGAAATATGTACTAAACCAACATTTATTTCAATTATTTTTTACTTTGTAGTGACATAGAAGTCGGTTGTATTTTTTGTTAAAAAAAAATTATAGAACTAAAATACCAAACGAATTTACAGCTAACCTGATACCTAATGGTATGTCTTGACGCCCATAAACATCTGTAATTAACTCAATGTAAAACAGACATTCTACCTCAAGTTGATCACCGAAATACAAGAACTATTTCGCGTAAGAATTAAATGTGGCGTTGATACACGTATTGTGCCCTTGTCAATATAGATATAGAGCAACCACTGGATTCATAGAATTTTTTTTTAAATAACTCTTCATAGATTTTTTTAAAACTGTTACTGTTTCCAGATCAAAAACAAAAACTGTTAAGTAAAATAGGGCCATTTAAAACGCTGTCACAATAAAGAAATTACTTCACAAAAAATAAAATGTAAGTGACAAATTGGGCAAATTTAAACACAAAACAACATAATCAGATTATGTCATAATAAAGCCGGTTATTTATGGTCCACGTAAACCACGATCGTAGTTTACGTAAATGGGTGGATAAATTATTAGGGACTTTTAAAATGTGCTCCAATTTAGTGCTGCTCTCTGAAAAAATGATAATTATAACAATAACTGAAGTGACATTAACATTTAAGGCTCTATCACATGGATAGCGAAGCGAACTCGCGGCGACAGCGAGCTGAGGCGAAGCTTATATTACTGCCCTTTGCAAGATGTTACTTGCAATGTTACCATCTATGGGTCTATACTTATACTATAAATAATTGATTCGCCTGATATTTGAAATAGTGATGTAATTCCGATATAGTCCGCGCCAAACTGCTAGTCCGCTCTGAAGTTGTTGCGAGCAGATGTAGTCATACAATTTGCTATGGCGACGCGATTCATTTCTATATTCGGAGCAGACTAGCAGTTTTGCGCGAACTATAACAATGCATTAATTGATAATATTTAGCTAATCTGATAAAGGCCTTGGATGCTGGCCGTAACAACGCGTCATATTTACAAGATATCCTATTATTTTAAATTAAAACGAAGTAATTTCCAAGTTTGTTTTATTTTCTATTTCTTGTTAGAGAATATTACACATATACCATTCTCTATCATGATATCACAGGACCGCGATGTAATATGGTACTACTATTCAAATTTTGCCGAAAAGTATGTAATATCGCTTGCGATTTTACATATCACAGGAGATAATAACGTAAAATCAAAATTCTGTTACAGGGATATTAAATGCATGCGAACAATCAAGAACACAAACCTATATAGTGTGTATAATCCTCATCTTTAAGTATACAAATAAACGACTACACAAACCTGCGGGAATAAGATACTAAATATAATTGACTCGCGATGTTACAAAATATTATAGTCTCGCCATTTATTCGCTTCGCTACCTATGTGCCAGTGCGCTTAATGAAATGACAAAGGTGCTAATAGTAATTCGGTTAGCGCGCCGATGTCACGTAGGAATAATTAATGGCAAAATTCGTCCCATTAGGCCGACTGTACACTGTATTTTAATTTCAACACAATCTCTGAATATATTTTTGTGTGATGTGAAATGTGTACTTTGGTGTTATGTTATTTCTTATATGTTTTAGATCTTTGTGATTTTTTTATAGTTATACCTAGAAAAAAACTGTCAAGTTTTTCTTTTCAGTTTTATAAATCTTTACAAAATACGATATTATCAAAGAAGCTATATAATTTACTTTTCATATATTCCATTAGAAACAACTGTTACTAATTCCATTAGATCTACTTTATATGCCCATCAACGAAAGTATTAATTATTTATCTGAAAGTAAATTTGACATAAATATCTGACTGTATTAGTGTCCTATTCCTTTTTTCGGGCGAGTTTTAATCCAAAGCTATTTTTCAGGGTTCCGTACCCAAAGGGTGAAAACGGTACCCTATTACCAAGCTTCCATTGCCTGTCTGTCTGTTACAGGACTCTATCCCTGGAATCGTAATAGACATACACTTTACAGTTTCACAGAATATGTATAATGGTAGCCGCTATAACAACAAATCTAAATAAATGAAAATAAATAAATAAAAATAAATGAAAATCATTATATTATAAAATAACATTGGTCACGAACTAAAAACATTCAACTTCATAGTAGCAATAAAACGTACAAGCCGAAGTCAACTGTCATACACGACTCATTACCAATTGGTAATAACTCACCACGAAAGATTCAACATGAAAACATCGTCAGTCCGCTCTCCACATAAAGCCACGTGCACACCAGTCAGTGACCCCGCGTGTGACCGCGGCATGACTCAGCTGATCCGTCCGTCAGTCAGCTAATATTGAATTAACAGTAATTAAAACTATTTGTACAGTCACGTCTGTACATTGCTAGTGATTCGAGTGGCCACCGTTTGTTTAGATATCATTGTGTTGTTTTAAGGCTTCAGAACCATTTTTAATTTCTTAACGAGCAGTTATTATCCCACTGCTAGGCACAGGCTTTTCACAGAATGAGAACAATTGGGTCATAGTCCACCGCGCTGGTCAAGTGCGTATTGGTAGAGTTCATATTCTTTGAAAACTTTTTTAGGATATCTCAGGTTATGCAGGCTTCTTCTCGATATTTCCTTCACTGGTAAAGCAAGTGATAATTAATTTCTAATACGCACATAACTTTGAAAAATCGGAGCTGCATGCCGGAGATCCGAACTTTGGACCTCGCGATCAAGAGGCCGCTACGCACGAGAATTAAAATTTGAAAGGGCCATCCTATCTATCCATCCTATTCAAATACCGATATTTGAATAAGATGGATATAGAACATAATATTATGCAGATCTCATAAAACCGTAAAAAACTATCGTAAAACAATTAATGTTTTTCTTATTGCCAAAACGATTGACAATCAATATTTAATACGCATAAATTGCAAACACCAAAAAATGACACCCAGATTCGAACCCAGCACCATGTCGATTGAGCCATCCCATTACAACTACTATCACAAACACACACAAAGACACGCATCACATCACATAGGATGTCAAACTATGCGTAGCGCGTAGCACCGTAGCGCTACGTGACTACGGCGTAGAGGCCGTTAGAGTGGAGCGCACACGTGTAGAACATCTATTACGTTAAATTCTTGAAGTTGTAATGGTTCATAGTCATACCAAATAATCTAATCCCACACATTGAGATAAAATAAAAAATCTACATAGTTTATTCAATACTAGAAATAACGTCTGAGTATTTTTTATGATCGAAATTGAATTATTTTAATAACTAAAATTAATTTCTAGTTTTTAGTTCGATTAGCAAAAAAAGCGTGTATATTTAGTTTTTTAAACTATTACTTATTTTTATTTTTTTGTCTGTGACAAACTCATAAATTGGGGAATTAATTAATCTAATCAGGATAATGGGAAACTGTTATCAAATTATTCATTGTCATCGGTCCTCGATACGTGTGCAAAGTTTCATATCAGAGTTGTGATTAATCGGTTAAAATTGAGCTCAATATTCCGTTACATACATAGATACAACCCAAGCTAACAAAAGCGTATTAAAAAACTGTTACACAGGACTACACCGTGTTTTTACACAATTCAACATCACCATTTCCATACATCACATCACCATCACACGTTAATACCGAGAAGGGTTAAACCCTGCATTAAGCAGATGCACTATATGTATGTATGTAGACCGCAGACGAAGGGGACAGCAGTGTTGCTACACTACGCTCGCTTGATTAACGTGCGACTATAGAAATTCGTTTCTGCGTCGAAACAATTGATAACAATACTTATACATATAGCTTTTAGTCATTTCAAATGTAACATTTGGGTTTCAATTTTATTTTTTGGATATCAAGAGGGATAATGTAAAGCTAAATAAATAAATAGGCTACTTCTAGGCAAGCGTGGCACATCTTAGGCCTCATCGAAGCTTACCATCAGGCGAGATCGAGGCCAAGCGCATGCCTATCAACTAATAAAAAAAAAAAAAAATGTGAGCCGTCACGGGACGCCTGGCCGATGTGAAACATCGACATTATTTTGTAAAAGTAATATGCAGAAAAGAACATATTGTGATAGGAACTAAATATGTCATAATGATAAAATAAAATATTACGATTTTTTTTCAGATAACGATGACTATTTATTGAACTCGATTGCGCATGGCGACGCGTCGCCACACCGTACACACTACTGCATATAGACTGTATATATATACCATCGTATAGCGTGGCGACGTCGCCACGGCATGCGTCGCCACGCCAGAAATCGGTTTTACGTGCGGCTATAGATGTTTCACATCAATAAAAAAAAAATCCTAATTTGTGGGATCGCAACTCTTGTCACTCAGCCGCCATTTTGATAAAGAGATTTCACGCTCTAACAGGCAAACTATTCGTCTCACAAATAAATGTAAGAACAATTATAGTCTCAAATTAAATTATATACAACTTTGTTTCTATAACTTTTTACTGTCAACCCAATTCTGCCATACATACCAGCACTCACGTGTTTCGTTCCAAAACAGAGCGTCATCAAAGTATGTTGACACTACGACGGTTAATTACCAAGCGATTAAAGGCGACAGAACCCTTTGTGGTTCGACTCCGGCGGCACCACCGCCACACCTATTTCTACCTAATAACAGCAGTGTTAGGCGCTGCTGTGTTCCGGTTTGAAGGGTGTGGTTAGGGAGACATAATTTTCCGAGACATTCCAACTTAGTTCTCAGGGGTAGAAGCGCATCTTTGGCCGACGTAAATCTAATCTTATCTGAGGTTGATTATAGATGCTCATAGGCGGCAGAAGCCACTCATCATTATACCTATAATAAAGAACTAGTCACTATCCAAAATATTTTGTTTTTAAAAGCCTGCACCGTTTCAAACCGCATGCAGTTTACAATATGCGATTCAGCAGAAACATTTCTCACGACGCAGCGCTTTCCACGCTCGAGGGACTCTCCAGCGCCGCGCTGTTATCTTTACTTAGTTTAAAAACATTCAACAATATCGTGTTACGTGCATGTTTTAGCAGAATTCTATGTTTTAAAGGTAGACTTGTAGCGTTGGATTCAGAAGGTACAAGATCACTATTTTCTAGCACTGGGTTGATTAGGGCATCGTAGAACGATGTAAAGCGGTGATAGCCTCGTGGTTAAGAAACTTGGCCGCTCGATCGAAGGGATCGAGGTTCAAAGCCTAGGCGCACATCTCTGATTTTTCAAAGTTATGTGCGTGTTAGAAATTAATGATCACTTGCTTAAACGGTGAGGGAAAACATCGTGAGGAAACATGCATACCTGAGAAAACTTAAAAAATGTTTTCAAAGGTATGTGAAGTCTACCAATACGCACGTGGCGAGAGCGGTGGATTATGGCCTAATCCTTCTTATTATGAGAGGAGATTTGTGCCTAGCGTTGGGACAGTAATGGTTTGATGATGATGACACTTTACACACCATGAGATTTTTTACGGAATTCAAAGGCATATACCTACCTACATATTAATATTAATGGTGAGATGTGGCAGTGGGGTCGAATTTCAAACCACTCACTACTGCAATGAAACGTCTTAATTACGTCTAATTAAAACCTTCCGACAAACTTTAAACAATACCTAAGAGATGTTAATGTTTTTCGTAACACCCTCCCGGATACGACGCCGGGGGCTGAGGGTGTCTCCCCCGGATGTCACAAACATACACGGAGATTTTATTCAAAATTTTGAAAAAATATTTATACAATAGTAACTCGAAGTTGTGTGCATTTTGAAATAACACTTGTTTTAACTTTACCGTATTTAAAATGTCTCTACGTGCGGAAGGTAATGTTTTTCGAGCGTATGTATGTATGTGTGTGTATGTGTATGTACGTATGTTACATTCTTTGTTACGCCCTACAGCTTAAACGGCTAGACAGATTTTAACATATGATGTGTCGTTGGATTCGTCTAAATTGTGTGAGTGACATAGGCTATATTACTTTCCTTTTCAATTATTGAATTATTTCAGGAAGTCGGGCATTTTTTAAAATAATTACTAGTTGTCTATGTAGTAAATGTTACCTAATAATTATATATTTTTCAGATACTTATCTCTAAACTAGGATATCCTGCGTCGTGGGTGCTGTAAATACAAATAAGTAGGTACACAAAGAACCAGACCCATAGCATAAAAGTAACCATTTGCGTGTCACTCCTTATTGTTTTATCATCTCCCAAATGTATTTTTACAAATGTATAGATGTAATAGAAGTGTCCAAAGCACGTTGGTCAACAGGACTCCGTGTCAAACGGGCATAACCCGTGACACGTGACCTGACCTACTGCACTTAAATGAGGGGGTTTGATTTAATTTAATTTTCTTCTTAAATCATTAACACGAACCTTATTTACAACGTACCTACAGTTTACATATCGAGCTTAAGTAAAAGACATTCGGCCACAATCGGCTATGTTCGGTTTCTCACGAAATGCTTACAGTTCGATATCTATTAAGAGTTGTTACAACAATAGTTTGTTTGTTATAATTCTTATTTTTTGCTCAAATATGGCAGTATTAACAATTCCATATTATATATAGAGAATGTGTGAGACTATAATAGAAGGTTTCACACTTACAAGTAGCGAAAAAAAAATGTAAATTTGGGCAACGTTCTCCACAACATGAACACCCAGACCCAAAATATGAATAAATATATTTTATGGCCTGACCGGGGTACAAACCAGGGACACTGACGTATGAAGTCGATATCATGACTGCTGCGCCACATACATACATTTCAGAACATAATGCAGCTTTTCAATTAAACGAGTGTTAATTAATTTCTATTTGCGTCAATACCACAAATGTGTCATAACGTACAATGACTAGCAAATAGCAATTAAGATTGTCATGACAGATGTCATAAAAGATATGTACATTGTCAAGATAAAAGATAACTTCAATTCAATTAATTTTGAATGTCATACCTGAGTTGCTATTTTGTTATCCCTGAGGACTGAATTAGAACTCGTCACGTGACAAGTGAATTATACTTTTGGACGCAATTGAATTTTACTGAATCTCAGAAGTTTTAAGGAAGGTTTAGGTTCATATCCAGAAAGCAATTGCGAACTAGAATTGATGTGGAAGGATGTAAAAGCGAAAAACCTACCATCCTATTGTACTAGGTACAATCTGCCTGATGTTATTTATTTTCATTTTTTTATTATTTTTTTAGTCAAGAATTAAGTTGAACATCTTATTCTATCCGAGAGCCAAACTATTCAAAAGTATTTCAGGAACGTAGGGATATTTTTTTAATTACGTTTTCTGGACTTAATATTTCAATCCTACGAATGTTTTTTTCAAATCAAATGTTTTTTTAAATTCAAAATAGGTTCTTTACATAGCACTTTTTGAATGAGAATACAACTACCGCCACTACACAAGGTATTTGTATTTAATTGAAGACATCTAATTTCTAGCCCCCCAGCAGTGGGACGGTAAGTGGGATAAAATCGGTCAATAAATACTGAGCTGAAGTGACCACTCAACATCTGGTTCAACTCGATAACTAATATTTTTCATAAACCTAGTCAATTAACTACCAACTAGATTACTATGTTAAGATGGGTACTGACCTGGGCCTTGTGTAATGTAACTGAAAAATTTAAAAATGTAATGTTTCAGTGACTTTTAACAATGTGCAATACATTCCAGAAAATATAAATAACTGTGGCGACCTCCCGCTACTTGTTATGAGATGGCGGCACGAGTATTCTGAATCACGCTATCGAAGTTATCTAAATATCCTGCATATACACAAGCTCCGAATTGAGACTGTCGGAGCACCGCCACTCCCCGAGCATGAGCACCTAACCCGGCGGTAGACCTCGCTTTGTCAAATAACAATCAAATAATGAAATCTTAAAAACAAATAAAACATTTGCTCTTATTTTATTGAAGTGTAATAAAATCATGTGTTACAAGCAACACTGTGTTAGAAGGAATCTTATATGAACTCGACAGGGACGTTGCAGCTTTATTGGAACGTATTAAGCACTGTTTGGGAGAGAGGGTTTAGAAGTCAGCTTACTTATATGTATAAGCATACTTATATGTATAGCTTACTTGTATGTATTAGCTTACTTATATGTATTAGCTTATATGTATAAGCAGATGTAAGTCAGTCGTATAGTACATTTGCCATTCCACACCTTTCAAAACAAAATATAGAAAAAATATATAGAATAGAGATATAAGAAGAAGAAAGGTGCTCTACCACCTCCTGTAATTAAATGTCATGTAGATCGAAACACATGGTCACATATTGCCTTTTATAGACAAATACATGTAATACTCCTACCTAATAATAAAGAACTCTACAAACGTTATCGCTGTAACATTACACCTCCCCAGTCAGAACCCGCCTTAACACACAAGTTGGTATTTATATTAATTATTACGCGCAGGTCAGTTCACAGATCTCCACTACACGCCATCGAAGCCCATAAAAATGTTTAATAGACTTCGAGTAGACCCTTCATATAAAGCAGGGGTTCCCAACCAGTGGTCCGCAGAAGCTAAAGTATTATCCGCGAACAATTTTAAATTTAGCGGGCCGTTCAAATTTAGCCGTTTGAAAGTAAGTGTTGATTTGCGTGTAACTTTGAGTAACAATGTTAGTCCTAGGATTGCTGAACTTGTAAAGATGCAAGTACCTACAGAAATAACATTAATAAAAAATTACAAAAGTTTACTGTAATATTAGTATTTCTTTTTATGTATGTTCCTATTGAGTTTTTCATTAAAAGTTAAAGTTTTAGTCTGAATTTTAGAATGTCATAAATGTGGTCACTGACCAAGAAAAGATTGGGAACCTCTGAACCGCTGATATAAACAAACACGGCTAATAAGTTGTACACTCGACGAGAGAAAACAGACTTTATGATTACGGAGTAGAGTGTATTGAATGAGGGTTGTGTAAAAATAATTACGCGTTAGTAGGGTTGTCAACTTTGATTCGAATTTTATTATTTTTGAGAAGGTATAGAAAAATGTAAAGCTCTCCAGAATCCCAAAAAAAAAAATGAGTTGGATAAACCTTTCTACACTCACGCTTTCTACACTCACAGCCCCACACTAGGATTCTCTGTGTCGTAAGTGCCATAGACACACATAGACAAATACACAAACGCCCAGACCCAGAAACAGTAATCTAAATTCATCATTCAGATGTCTGTATGGCCGGAGATCGAACCCGAGACCTTCTGCGCGTCAGACCAGTATAATGCTCCGCCACGAGCTATTCACTTCGTATATTTAAGAGTAAGTCTTTGAAGAATGTGGCCCTTCAAACCGAAACACAACCGGTTTTTTTTTGGAATTGAGTAGCTGCTGGCGGCCTTTGAGGTGTATTCAGGCTGGAAAGGAGAGATAGTTTTGGTCACCGTTGCCGGTTTCCTAAACCTACCTCCTTCGCTAGAAGGAGGGAAGAGGGAAGATTGCGAACCCAGTTACTGCTGGAATCCAAACCACCCATCACTTGTTATACAGCTTTTAAAACTATGATAAAACAGATGTGACGACGATGCCTTTGGAGTCGAACCACGAGGGTTCTGACATATATTAAATACGTATATTATAAAGTTGACAACCCTAAGCATTATAAAATCATTCTTTGCGAGGCATCTTGAAGTTATAAAATTAATTTACAAAGTTTTCAACTCTAATACATTGGAATACCGTTTTATGATCAAACAATCAAAAACAAATGTTAATTATGAAGAGTTCGACCGGTTTTGAACTTTATGGTTAATTGGTTACGATTCAATTTGTTTTGTTTTGGTTATTAAACTATATTGTTTATGTTTATTGTCCCTCGTGGTGTAATATGGGGCTTTGACCCCTTGGCCTTTAATCCACATTATCGTCCAGTTTTTATCTCTATACGAGTATATTAAAAATAAATGTCTGTCTGTTTCTTTATGCATTACTATACCATTCATTAGATCGCTTCCATATTCATTTAATTCTCGTAGGTACCACTGCCTCTCCTATTTCTAGAGTATAGCAGTTCTGGGTTTCTACGCGAGGGTGCCGAGAGAAAAACATCGTCATCAAGCCCTTATTGTCTCACTGCTGAGCACAGGTCTCCTCTCATAATGAGAAGGATTAGGCCATAGTCCAACGCGCTGGCCATGTGCGTATTGGTAGACTTCAAATACCTTTGAGGGTTTATTTCTTTTTTATATAAATCTCCCAGGTATGCAGGTTTCCTCACGATGTTTTCCTTCACAGTTTTAAGCAAGTGATCATTAATTTGCAATACGCACATAACTGTGAAAAATCAGAGGTGCGAGCCTGGGATTTGAACCTCGGACCCCTCGTTCGGAGGCCGAGTTTCTTAACCATTAGGCTCTCACTGCTTATGTGACTAACATGTGACCATCTAAGTCCTCAGCAACGCATAAAGTGGCGACGTATGTGTGATCGGCTTCAGGTAGACCTACATACTACCAACTCTATATACATATACCTGGTCTATGTATATAGAGTTGGTAGCAGATATCCATGGGTAGCAATGAACACTTACCACCACTAGAATTGCAAGCTCGTTTGTAACTCCAATCGAACCATGAAATTTACCCCCGCGAGGGTTCTGGCATATTATACATATCTTACGATTCGGTGGCGTTAAAGAAAATATATAAAAAAGACGTTACTCTATGTATAATTGTATATACTTGATTCCAGCTTGAAACACAGCATCAGTGTTTTCGATGTCTGGGTAAGCGGGAATCGAACCCGAAACCCTTTGTGGAAGACCGATATGGTACCGCCCTACCGTGCGCTGTCAAGTTTAAAAAGTTTACGACTGTATTCTAGACTTCCCACAGACAGCTTCGCAGGAGAGATCTACTTATACAGAAAGATAGCCCTTCACTACTGCACTCAGTGACTCGCGTGCCCTCTCACTGAGTGGAGGCTTTGATGTTAAAGAAATTAGTTTACATTTTAACTGTGTTTTAATGTAGCGTGCGAAGGTAGAAAATTAATTTGAAAAATGAATATAAAAATACTGAAAATTTTCTAACCAAATTTCAGAAAAAAATAGTAGGTATTGTTTTTTAAATAAAGAGCTCCAGTACGGTACTAAAATGTAACAAAATGTTTATTTAATTTTTTTGTTGTATTTTACAATCTTCAAAACTTTACTGTGCAATTATCAAACATCTAACAAAACGGGAGCACTCAGATCTTCATAATAAACTGGAATAGCCTGTTTAAATGTATCAATTAAACGTTCCCGCCAGATGTCACCACGACACACTGAACGCATCCCAAACATTGCAAAAACCCGTTTCACATATCCGTACGGTCAGCAAAACAGCACCCTTACCATGAGTTTTCAAAACATCACACTAGTTATGTTACGTTTACTCAATCTATTAATCTGTTCTGTGGACTGAGTTGCAGTTTCGCTTCAGTAGACTGAGTAAAGTAACAATAAGTAAGTTTTCAAGTCTTTTAGTCCACCTCACATGTTCGCAAAAAAGAGAGACAAAACATAAAGCGCCATTTTGTCAATTTAGACATTTAATGTTACGTTACTGACACTATAGTTCTGATACAATCCGCTAGGGGCGCTGATTGGAAATTGTATGGGCAAACACGTAAACAAATACCAAAACAGTCATATTTGTCAAAACGTAAAAACACATGGTACAGGTACAGGTTGAAACGAACCCGTTAGAACGTACCAAAAATATATTATTTAGAGCTTTTTTTTAAAAAGCTTTCAGGTGTGTAAGTTTGCTGACGTTGTTTTCCTACATCGTTATAGCAAGTGTCTGAGTTTAAGAAAAAGTTCTCAGCTTAACGACCCGCGTGGCAGAGCGGTCAGCATACTGGACCGACGTGGAGAGGAGAGAGGGTTCGATCCCCGGCCAGACAGATATCTGTATGATGAATTTAGATATGAGCTGTGGATCTGGGTATTTGAGTATACGTCTTTGTGTGTGTCCATGGGAATATAGGGAATCCCAGTGTGGATCTGTGAGTGTGTAGAAAGGTGTGTGTTTCCCAATTCTCACTTGGCCAGCGCGGTAGACCTCTTACGTCATGGGAGGGGATATGTGCCCAGCAGTGGGACAGTGAGGCTTTTTTTTATAATATAGGAGTAGCAGACTAGCATGCAGTCCACCTGATGGTGAGTGGCTACTGCCGCCCATGGACATCTGTAATCAACCCCAGATAGGATTAGATATTCCTACCTGAAGTCGGCCACAGATGCGCCGCTACCCCTGAGGACTAAGCTGGGACGCCTCGGAAAAAGTATGTCTCCCTTACCACACCCTTCAAAGCGGAACACAGCAGCGTCTAACACTGCTGTTATTAGGCAGAAATAAGTGTGGTGGTGGTGCCGCCGGAGTCGAACCACAAAGGGTTCTACCACCTTCAATGGTACGCTTCAATGGCTGGCTACGATTCAATAATTCTACTACTATAGGACTATTTCTATTCGACGACTATTTCCATTAAAACGTAAATATAACATTTCCATACATCATTACTTCCTTTTTCCCAATCACACCTAATTTGGCTTTTACCACGTGATTACGAAATGAATCACGTCAATTTCGACTTTACTTCAAACTAATAGAAGACATTCTCATTTAATTTCTTGAAATTTAGACAAACGCATTACCTATTAGGGCTGTCAACATTTTTCGGATTTTTACACTATTGTTCAAAATAAACTTTAAAGAAATAATCTTATGAGATAATTTACAAAAAAATATAAATATAATCTTATATATAAAATTCTCGTGTCACAATGTTAGTTACCGTACTGCTCCGAAACGGCTTTACCGATTTTCACCATTTTTTTTTTGCCTATCTTGGGGCTAATTACAGATGTCCATGGACGGCAGTAGCCACTTACCATCAGGCGGACTGCATGCTCGTCTGCTACTTCTATATTATAAAAAAAATAGATAAAAATTCCCTACATTTCAACCCTAGGGGCTACTCAGTAGCGATTTACAAAGAAAGCATAATGAGCGACGTCCAAACACGTCTCCGGTGGAATTAGACGGGGTGTGATAAATATATCACATAGGGTATGATGCGAGTGAGGGCTGTAGACGCACTTTAGCGTTTTTCTTCGAACAAAAGACAGCACGCGTTAGCGCGCGGAGGCATATTTAAAAATGCTCCAAAACTCCGTCAGCTTTTTAAACAATATCTACGCGTAAGAAAGACGCTTCATGAGATCTAAGCCTTACTATTCGTTTCTCGAAAAAATAGCCAAAACTCTGTCACCTATTTTAACAACAACTACAAAATCGCATATTAATTTTGACGTCAAAAATTTTAATTCATTTATTATTATTAATTGTGGATCCTTAACAATACAAAACTATTAGATACTCCATCCGGTTGTAATATTTGTATTAGGTGTGAATGTCAATTAATATATTGGTGTATTATAGACTGGTAGACAGCAATATTTCTTTATATCAAATATCTGTACATAATATATCGAAAAAGATATTATTTAATCAAATTATTAGCCCAGGCAATTATATTACCTCTTACCATAAAATCTGCAAATTTACTTAAAGTTATACCTTAAAATTAAAATAATACCCCGTCTCCGCTGCCGCCCAAGCCCCCGCTCGCACTACCCACCTACCCCACACACGTGCGTCCCTTCCAAATGACGAATGCCCGACGAGAGACGCTCTAAACCGTGCATACATCATCGCCATACCCAGACTGTGATTGTGACTACCACGTTGCATCTGGACTACGACTCTACATACCATTTGTACCATGGCAATGAATTGAGATGACGCAGCATTGAAAACAAAGTTACGAGTATTGACGAGCAACGAATAGTGCGTCCACACTTAGGTTTGTGTATTCGTGATTTTAGTATTAAATGTAGCTTTCACTCTTATATTACGAAGTATAGATATATTTTTACAAGCTTTCATTATCCATTTTGTTTGTATCATTTTATGCGGAACCAAAACAAAGAAATCGACGGCAACAGGTAAGTATTTTCTATTTATTTTATTTGCGAATATCGCTGCAATAGGAAACAATGTATACGATTATGCAATCTACACTGGACAAACTGTCCATGTTACACATACAAGGCAAGATAAACAAAACACGTAATATGTGCAATATTATGTGATATAACGCGAATAGTGACGAATATGCCCTCTAAACATAGTGTGTTCACAAAAACGATAAATACAATTGTTCGTGATACAGGCGATTGCAAGCTTGAATTATATTTTTAATATACTTTTCTTGCAAACACAGTAAAAATATTTATTTATAAAATTGTTTTATTATCGCTCCAGGCGTATTTTGAAATTGGGTTCTTTGTTGTTTCAATAATTACACACTTAATTAAGTCGACGAAGTATTTCGATTGTGGAAAAATCATTTTTAAAACAAAAGCCTTCGAATAATCTGAATTGAAACAATTGTTTATAAGAAGGTAAATGAATAACGAGATTAATAAAATCTATTTTTAATATTTGCATACTAACGCTATAGGTTGATCTGCAAAGATCGCTTAAAAACAGAGTTTCAAAATCTACAAAAAAAGCAGTTTATGGAAAAGTCTCCTGAGGAGGACATGGGCTCTTCAAAAAAGGTGTAAAAAGAGCTCTCCTCCACAGCCGGCGATGCATTGGCGACTCCTCTGGTGTTGCAAATGTCCATAGGCGACGGTGACTGCATTTCATCAGGTAGCCCGTCTGCCTCATCGTTTAGTTATAATTATAAAAAGGTTAACCTCCGAAAATGGTAATTCTTCAAAATAAAAGCTTATACAAAATATTTTGTAAAAAATTAAAAATGGCGTATTGCCTGCAATGTTGGTTCGCTTCGAAACCACTTGTGACCGAATAAGTGGCTCACATGCGTCTTCATCATTTCAACAAGTTTCCCACGATGTTTAATCATGCAGTGTCCTTAGACAGGAATCCGCATATTTGCTGAGTGGGATTATTCGAGGACTTGTCAAGTTTTCTGCATTTTTTGGGTTCCGTAAGAAATGCAAAAAAGACCCATTTCGACCCTTTCTACGTATAATATCGTAAACCACAAAGTACCTTTTCGTTTTTATTGCATAAATTGCCTTATTTTAATGTGTTTTATCGACATCAATAGCGTTATAAAGCGTATAAAATAAAATATTCAATACCAAATTTCATAGAGATACCTGAAGAAATGCAGATTTTATTCGCATTTTAGCATATTTGAAACGGAAACGCGCTCCTGTAAATTTGTCATTTTGTAGTTACGATATTATACGTAGGAGGCGTCGATTTGTCAGTTTGTCCTAATAATAAAAGGCTATATCTTTTAAACTGTGATAATAAAAACTTGATTGAAGTTTCAGGAGATATTAAAGTAGACTTCCTAACAAGTAATAAACAAAAACAAGAAGAAAAATAATAACAGAATAATTACAGAAGTTTATTTCCGCGATCATAAAAATATTAATAACCTTACAAGCATCTAAGGAGTATTTAAATAAAACTAAATAGTAAAAGGAAAAAATAATTGAGATCAGTCAAGTTGTGAGTTGGGCTTGCACCAAGTATGCCGAAATAAATGACAGAGATTTGTTCATAAATTCGTAATCCAAATTTATTATGCGGCCAATCCTGTTTTTTGTTTTTACGGCCCTTCAGGTCTGTCCGCGAGATCCCTAAGGCGGAGTTTATAATTTTACACAGAAAACCCAAATTTTTTGAAGTCAACAGTAGCATGATATATGTCGCTCCCTTTAAATTCTCTTATTTTTGGTAAATATGAAAAGACTGACAAAATTCGTCTTTTTATCCTCTACTATCATAACCTTATCTGTCAGTTCCAAAATTTCATATTCAAGTGTCGTAATGTTATTTTTAAAATTGTAATTGTAACTTAGTTATATTTGTAAATTTTAATCTTGTAGCCTAATTTCATTTTAAAATGAAGTGAAAAATCATGTTTTGAAATAAAATAATTTGCTATAATTTGATTACAATTTAAGCAATTCAATTTGTAATGTTCAGAATCTCACATTGAACACATTGGCCAATTGTTTTTTTTCATCTGCTAATATTGTTATTTACTCTCATATCGTCACTTCATCTTTTGATACATTTTGGCTTACAAAACACTAATCTGTATTACAATCGAATTCTTCAAACATAACTTTGTAAAGCTTCAGAATATCCAGGTCCAGCGAGATAACAAGTGGGATGCTGATTGAATTTATCGTTCGTGTCCGCCGTGTCCCCGGGCACGTGCAGGGGCGTGCTCGGGATGTTGTAAATTGTACGCTAGCTGATAGGTATTCGCGAACTGTACTTATACGTAATTATAAGTTTAGTCTTCGCTTCGCTAGCTGAACAATATCAAACACACATTCATCAATACAATTCTTTGCCTAGGAAAGTTTGACAATTTCTGAATATTAGAAATTGTCAAATTGAAATCTTTGGTATATTCTAGAATTCAGAAATCATCAATTTTCGTTTTATTTTTTTGACAAAATATTGTATCGATGGTTAATTATTATAATTAACGGGGAAATAATACACGAGGCAGACTATAGAAATAAATAGAATAGAATTAAACGGAAATCTAGATGCCTATTTTCCCGAACACTGGCCTGGAATATTCTAAGATAAACTTCCTGAAAAACCCATTTACCCTTACCTACTTGAAGTTATTTCAGTATCATTTTCGGTTGAGGATTACTGTTTTTGTAGAACGTTCTTTCTCAAAAACTAAACTATACAAAAGTAGGTCAGGAAAGGAAATGTTTTTTGCCTTTTTAGCAACTCGCGCTAAAACGTTTTAATTATCTGAATTTCACCTGAAATCTCATTACCGTGCTCAGAAACACTATATCAGGAATTTTTAAATAAAGAAGACGAGATCAAATGTTGTATAAAAGATTTTTTATAATATAGGAATAGCAGAACAGTATGCAGTCCACCTGTTAGTAAGTGGCTGCTGCCGCCCATGGACATATGTAATCAACCCCAGATAGAATAACTATTCCTGCCTGAGGCCGGCCACAGATGCGCTGCTATCCCTGAGGACTAAACTGGAACGCCTTGGAGACGTGTGTCTTACTAGACCATTGAAACCAGAACACAGCAGCGCTTAACACTGCTGTTATGAGACAGAAATAGGTGTGGCGGTGGTGCCGCCGGAGTCAAACCACAAAGAGTTCTAACTTCAGAATGTAGTGATGTAATGAAAAAACAAAATAAGTAAGAATTTACCTTGAGTCACTGTAAGAGTGGTATTAAAAGAATTTGGTTAACGGTACTAAAATGAAATTAGGCACAGTACGAAGATAAGGTACGGTGCTAATGCCCAGTGGTAATGAAGTGCTAAAAGGGAGAGCGATAATGCACATGTAAACCGTGAGATGACGAATGTTCCGAGAACGCAGTTTAACACGTTGATTAGAGATGGCGCCACTGTGGCCTGAATCACGCTATTGACGTTTTTCATACTTCTCACATACATATATTGATTTTTTTTATTAAATTGAAATAGCTAACGCATGTTAATAAGCTTCAAATACGACTGATATCCAGGAAGTCTTTGGGGCTTTTGAAAAGAATCATTACAGTCAAACTTCAAAAGATTCTACCACTAAAGATGACATTTTCTGCCAAAAGGTTCCCCAAATTTCGACTGCTAAGCTACTTCGAAAGGGCTTTGTATTCTGATTTGGAGAGTGCAATAAGACAGTAGCAAGAATAACAACTGACGTTAGGTAGACTAGACTGTCCCTGTAGTTTCGGGACCAGAATAGGGCTACGGTGTCCCCTGCCTGTCGTAAGAGGCGACTAAAAGGGACTTCCAGGGTTGCAGGCGGCAAGAGTGGGAGCTCGAACCGCCCGGCCAGCCACCCCGGGAAGGACGACGGTATGTGTGGTCGCATACCGTCGTGCACACCAGACGGTGTGGCGAGCGTCAAGCTCACCTGGGCGGAGCCCGACGGGGCAACGCGCTGAGAAGACTCCGGTTGCGTTCCGTTGGAGGTCCCGGAGTTCTTTACGCAGCGCCGAGGACGGCCACCGAGGGGTTTTAGTGTGGTTAGAATCCCACATAACCATGTGTCGCTCCCACGGCACCGTGTACCTTTCGAAGGTTTCCCCCTCAAAAACAAAAAAGAAAACAAGTAATTAATTTAAAAAATCAAAAAACCCGACTGCCCCAAAAAGGCTGAAGTAGAATTTCCAAAAGCAGTGAAATAGGCATTTCATTATTTTTATCCAGAAAGCCAAATACAAAGTTTCATAGTAGGTGTCTGCTTCAAAAACAAAAGATCTTCAAACAATATTATCATATTTTATCCTCGTAGTGCTCATTTACGCTATATAAAGAACCTATGTGTAAAATTCCAACACGCTTAAGTTCAGCGGTTTCCCTTTGCGTTGATCTCTGGCACAGCAACTCTCTCATTTAGTCAGACAGTCATCTCTAACGCGGCAAACATTGTGTTACCATATAAATAAAAAAATGTTAAGGGTGAACAACCCTTATCACTTAGGGGTAAAAAAAATAGATAGTGGCCGATTCTAAGACCCACTGAATATGAATATAAAATTTGGTGAAAATCGGCGAAACCGTTTCGGAGGAGTACGGTAACTTAAACGAGAATTTTATATAAAAGATATATTATATAATGTATGTGTAATCTCCTCTTAATTTCCTTTGTTTTGACATCCTACTCGATAGGTTTGATGAACTTTTTTTAAAACGTGTTACTATTTCGTGAAAAGGTCCACCATTTCCGGTCTATAATATATTATATATATATATATAACTTCAGTAATTCAAAGTTACGGTCATTATTTTACCTCGTTAGAGGTAGAATTTCATTATTTTTATCCAACAAGCCTGATACAAAATTTCATAGTGTTTGCTTCAAAATTGACGGTTGTTCAAATGTACTTTTAACCCTTATTTTACCCTCTACAGGGTTGATTTTTTGGATGGGGATAAATAAGTGCGTCCTTGTTCCTATCCAGAAAGCCAAATATAAAATTTTATAGTAGTTGCTTCAAAATTTAAGGATTTCAAAAAAACTGTTTTCCCCTATTTTACCCTCTTAAGGGTAGAATTTCCAAAAGGCTTTTCTTAGTACTTATTCACGCTATATAGAGAACCTATGTGCTAAATTTCAGAACTGTAAGGTCCTTAGTTTAGGGTGTACGTTGATTTCTGAAAAATGAAAAAGTCATTTAGTTAGTCAGTCAAACAGTCACCTTGCTGTTTTATATATATACAAATATGTTTTTATAATCTCCGTTTAATTTCCTTTCATTTGATACCCTACTTGATAGGTTCGGTTAACTTTTTTTTTTACATGTGTTACTATTTCGCGCCAAAAATCCGCCATTTTGTTTTTTTTTTACTAAGACCTATCTAAGGACACTCGGGTCATTGAGACAAATAAAATGACACCTTAACTGTTGAAATTCATCCAGCCGTTTGTTAGATCGGATCAAATAAAGAAAGACAAACATACAAGATACGCGCGAAAAACATAACCCTTCCTTGGCAGTCGGGTAAAAAAGGTAGACGAGACTTCAATTCTGTGAAGAATTGGCAACAGGTTACCAGTTGCACCAACTTATTACAATCATACACTCTTGTTTGCTCCTTTAACTTCATAAGACAAACAGGACCCTAACATTTAATTAACATTTCCATACCTACTGTTGACTATTTAGTCAAAGCCAAAATGAAACTAAACACTCCGCCGCACTCCGCAGGCGCTCGGAGCTCGTTCATTAATCAAAGGCATCAGAACTTGGTTATTGTGAACTGCAGCGGGTTACTTCACTTCTAGTGTACAGTGGGAATTAGTTAAAGCTTTGAAGATACTAATACTAATTGGAAATGTTGTTATTGATAAAGTTCTACCGGAGTAGTTTTTATCATAATACTCAAAATCTTTTAAATAGCCCAATCATTGTTTGAGATTATAAAAAAGTCTTTTCTTAAAAGAATATGTGTAACATCTCATACTCTAACAGATATTTATACAAAAGTGGGATCTCCCGTCACAGGGATAATTTGTAATTTAAGTACGAGTGCTCTTAAGATTATTACATTTTTTGCAACGATTTTCAGTAAATCAATCGATCACAAAAATGGAATAAAGCCACTTGTTTCCTTACTAAGTAAATTTAATATACCTAATTAACTATACGAAAGAAGAAAGATGGAGTTTCTTGCGCCGCTTCTTCTCCATAGCGAAATACCTTCCGAAGCGGTGGTAGTTTGTTGACTTTCAAAAAGTATTCGATATGAATCAATTTTGAATAAATGAGATTTGATTTTGAATTTGAGCGAAGCCAGGTTCAAAGCGCTAGTCTTAAATCAAACTCTATATCGTGAATATTAAACAGCGAGCAAATGTTCAAAGATTATAAGGCGATTGTCCTTACAGATTAAATCTTACTGAACATAAAGTGCGATTATAACCCTTAAGATCTAAGTCATAAGCGTCAATGTAGTGTGGTGACGGAAACTCGTCATTCGAGAAGTCGAGATTCAACGCTGGACTGAAATCGCTTTAAAACAAAAGCGAAACAAAATATCCTTATTGACGTATGGTCCAAGTTAGAAAGGATGGCAATGTAACGCTATAAATATTACATATGAGTTAACCTAAAGTTATCTTAGTTTTAACCTAACCTTTAAGTTATTTTGGTTTTCAGAAGTTGCAATGAACATGTGAACGGCTTCAGATACAGTGACCATATGCGACTTTAAACTATTTTTTTTTATTCTACTATGTATCTATCTTTTTTCACTAATTGATTATCTTACTGAAAAAAAAATGTAAGAATAGCAACTTATTTCCTAAGATAACATTTAATAACTTACAATAAATAAGTAATTACAATTTTTAATGGTTGGTAGTCTTCTGTAATTTGAGCCCAAAATATAACTGTTATAGATTTAATTTTAATTTCCAATTAATAAAAAAAACCTTTAACTTCAACTTAGATACTACCAAACATTATTTTATTAAAAGATCTCCTAACCTCTCCCGCTCCCGCCACCTCTCATACCTTAACCCCACCAAAGATGACGTACACACACGTTGACCGTATCATCCCATCGGACCTCCGTCGAAGCTCTTGTCGGAAATAAGATAATGTCTCATATTGTTCACGGCTTTGTTTTAGTTTGGCCACGGTTCGGGTTTTAACTGACGTGTCGCGACGGCGGTCATATTAATTTTTATATTAAATCGTGATAGCTCAGTGGTCTCATTATTGGCCTGGAGGTCTGAGATCCGAATCCCAGGCACGGACTTTTTGTAAATCACGCTTCGCTCACGTTACGAAGTAATATTTTCATCCCCTATTTTATCCCCTTGGGGGTAGTTGTGATCAAAATCCTTTCTTACCGGATGCCTACGTCATAACATCTACCTGCATGCCAAATTTCAGCCCGCTCGGTCCAGTGGTTTGGGCAGTGCGTTGATAGATAATTATGTTACTCAGTCACCTTTGAGTTGTATATATGTATTTAGATTAATGAAAAGTTTATTTTACTACAGACGGCTTTTTAAAGTAGGCGGGCTACTTGATAGAAAGCAGGCATTGTCGCCTATGGACGATTGCAATACCATAAAAATCGACAATTCATCGCCGGTTTTGAAGAAGATCTCTTTTTGCACTTTTCTTAAAAAGCCCTCTGTCATAGCTCTCTAGGAATACCTCGGGAGGAAGTTCATTCCACTTCATGTTGGACTTATTCAATAATGAGGTGATAATGATATTATGACAATACATACATTGGTTACCACGCCAACTTGCCACCGAAAAAAAAATCCCAGTTACGTATAAATTTAAGCGATTAATTTAGATATCTTTGGTTGTATATTTCTTGCAACAAGGAGCTCTATATGGAGCCCTAACACAAAGGCACTATCATAATCATTTACTAATGCTTATTATTCGTCTAACTTAGAAAATATCAATTAACTTATAATAAATTTAAAATATTTCTGAGCGTCTGCTCGCTATTCTTAGCAGGAACTCCCATAATATATCCTGAGGAAAGCGAAGCAATTTTCCGGCAACTTCAATCATTTCCAATCCATTGCATTTTGTAGGGTTTCATATTACGGTGACGGTAAATTTCGTTTAGGCGTCTTCCCTGCAAAAAATAATCTACTCTTCATTTTATACCATCGTGTGATATCTAGGAACATTTTTGAGCGATGAAAACTTCAAGAAAATGAGATTTTAAGACACTTAAACGCCTGAGACTTGCTATATTACTTTCCTTTGGTGTTTAGCCATCGTATTCGATTAAATGAGATCCTGCATGACCTTGAAATAGGCACAAAACATTTTCTTTATTCCTTAAGCACGAAATTCGTGACACATTTTTAGTTCGTTTTACCCGACTGCGACATATGCTCGTACTTTGGAACATCTTACAGCTCAAACAGCTTGATAGGTTTTATCATATAAGGTATCTTTGGATTCGTCCTAATGATAGGGATAAATGCTATATTTTTAAGCAGTCGCGTTTTTGTTTTTCTAATAATTAAATTTATTAATCTTCCTAAAACATTCATTGATGAACAATATTTACAGGAATTAGCAATATTTTTTTTTACATAGATCGCTCCCCGCGACCGCTTGTACCTTGACTCCTAAACTAATATCAACTAAGGACATCCAGAGAAATAAATATAGTATCCGCTATCAGCCCATCTGCTCCTATTGTTAACCGAATTTATTGTTACAACCGTATAAGTTGGTCCCGGGCCTTTTGTGTGGATTGGAAGTTAACCTCTATAAAAATAAAGACAGGATGTACCCACGAAATGGAATTCATTTTGTAAATTAACTTTGGACGACCACCGATGGGGAGACGATCTATAGAAAATAAACAAATAGCTAGATGATAAATATAAAGATGAATTTTGAAGGTGGAACCTATGCGTGTAAGTGAGACATACTTTTCCGAGCCGTTCCAGCTAGGTCCTCAGGGGTAGCGCGCATTAGTGGCCGACCTCAGGTAGGAATCTAATCTTATCTGGGTTTGATTACAGATTACCATGAGCAGCAGTAGCCACTTACCATTTGGTGGCCTGTATCCTCGTCTGCTACTCCTATATTATAAAAAAATGTGTTCAATTATTCGTATTAACGTAAATAAAGGGAGGTCCTGCAAAGGACTTGCAAAGGCTGATGATGAAATAAGTTGAAGAAATGTTTTTTTTTCGTTTTGTTAAGGTTATGACATAGGTTAATTGTTTGACAAAATATAAAATTGGTTTTTGATCGCTGAGATTTTTGAAAAAGAAAATTATACAAAAAAAAATTTTTGTTGATTTTTTTATTATTATGTAAAGTATTTCCTTTCAAATTTGTTAACCGACTTCCCAAGAAGAAAGGTCTAGTGGTTTATATTTTTTCGTCTACCGAGATTTCCGCTTTTAAACACAGCTTTTAATTTTCCAATCCAACATTAATTTAGAAATGAAACCTAAAACCGATATGCCATTGACGCAAACTTGGTAAAATTTAATCATACTCGGTGTAACTTTTGAGACGTCAAACACAGTAACCACAGGGAGTAGAAGCCGAGACAAATTGGGTCACGTTCAACCAGAGGTCGCAGATTGGATTCATCTGAAACTATCTGAAAAAACGGATTGGAGAGAAAATTAATATCGTTTTTGGATTTTTATTTTTAGAAGATGAAAGATAGTAAAAATTTAGACTAGAAATGAGGTGAAAAAATTTGTTGGAAGGACTATTTTTAGAAACATTTCATGAAAAGATGCGAATTTAAAGACTAACGTAATTTGGGATTAATAATAAAGACAAAAACTGCAACTGCTTAAAAATATAGCCTATGTCAATACCACAATTTAGACGAATCCATTAACACATCACATGTTGAAATTCGTCACGCCCTTTGGGTTACTAGAAGTGTCATAGAATGAGACACACATACTTGACAAACATTACCCTCCAAAGTCGGGTAAAAAGGGTATTGATTATAATGGTAAATACTAATTGTTAATATCAACCATAAGTAAAACTAAACTAATAACTACTATTAATAAATCATTCGTATTCGCCCGTCTATACATATAAACAAAATTGGAGCGTCTGTTTGTAATATTGAAATAACCGCTTTTTACTACATGCATATAAATATACATACGGTGCATACACCAAAATAACATTTTTTATAATTTTTGTGTCTGTCTGTCTGTTTGTTCTGGCTAATCTCTGAAATGCCTGGACCGATTTTGACGGGACTTTTACTGGCAGGTAGCTGATGTAATAAGGAGTAACTTAGGCTATTTATATTTTAGAACTAGCTGTGCCTCTGTTTCTTTTTAACGCGGGTGAAACCGCGGGTCACAGCTAGTCCTTTCCTAAATAGAAATGTTACTATACAAAGTAAGATCATTTAATACTTACTCGTAGTTAATTCTTATAAAGTTTGTACATAAATAAATTGAATGTTCAAATCCAACTTCAATAGACTCCGTAGAAATAAAATCGGTAACCAATTTGTTAACAAAAAAAAACAAAAAACTAATCATATTGAGTGCAGGAAACTTCGAATGTCAAATTCAGTACCTCGCCGAGTGGGAGTTATAAATTAGGTCATATCGGGGCAAAGGTTAAAGGTAAGATTGTACTGCAGTGTTTTAATCGAATGAACCTTATCTATATATGTATATAAAAGCGAAAAGATACTCACGTTCAAAACGTATTAACCAAGGTTTTGACTAAACTACTGAAGCTACAATCATAAAATTTGAAATATAGCTTCATTTTATAATGTAGATACGCACTAAGAACGGTTTTTTTGATATTCCACCGTTACGGGGGTTAAATGGGGGTTGAAAGTTAGTATGAAAGTCCGTCAGTTTTAAAGCAAGTTGGATGAAAATTGGTATTTAGCTTTCTAATTTAAAGTAATAAAAATTTAATTCAATATAAAACAAACTTGCAACAAAGTAGCGACTGATGCAAAGTTAATAGATTGAATTCGTAAGAATGGCATTTAAGTAGATTTTGAAAAGAAAAACGTACCTTGTATTATTCACAAACGGGTGCGTCGCTTATAAGGATTTAATTTTGGAAAGTAATGATAAATGAAAAACTAAAGGAAAAGCATCATTTTTAATAAAATATTTTTTTTCATACGTTGTCATACTAATCCTTAACGAACTAATTCTAACTAACTAACTAATGTTGATAAGTACGAGACCGTTATAGGTTGCAACTAAGTTTCATTAATCTAGTTGCATGACAATTTAGTTCACTAACAGTATTTTTCATACGATTATACTAGAAAAAAACAAAATGTTTGTAGTTATTTTTATAATGTGTTAATCACAAATACGTTGCCGCCCCTGATAATTAAGCTCAGATAAATATGTCTCCCTCATAACGCCCTTCAACCCGGAACCCAGCAGCGCTTAACACTGCTGTTATTACAGAAACAGGTACCTCCGAAGTCGGACCACAAAGGGTTTTATCATCTTTGCCTTCAAATGTTACCATCATCAAAGGTTACCTATACCTTGCAAAAAATGTATACTTATATAAAAAATAGATATGACATACTAAAATATAAATGTGTTATATGAAGTACATAGCGTCAAAAATGTCAACTATTCAATTTGGTCGTAAAGCTCTCCAGGCTTGGAGGAATGTTGACACAACCTGGAGTGCTACTTTTACGGTCTATAGCACGAAATGACGTAATCCTGTCAGGACTCTCCATTAGGGGAAGTACTGAAAATAGTCTTGAAACTTTTGCGCAAACTACATATGAGGTGAATATTTCAAATAAGTCAGTACATTACATGTTTCAGATTTAATAGAAATACTAAATTACCACGTTAAGCATCTGTGTGTTTTAAAAAATCTTCACACCTTTGAGACTATTATGTAGGGCTCACGTTTCTGAGACGTTAATTTCCTTACAATATTTTCCTTTGTCATGAAAGGATATTTTTACTTTTAGTCAAAGTTATAGGTTTTTTTTTTCAAAAGTCGTAGGACATGTACTCGTCTGCTACTCATATATAACAAAAAAAATCATATTTAAATCTTTGCTGATTTTTGTTTTGTCTATGTGAAATTTATTGTATGTTTTAAATATTGCATGTTTCCCAAAAAAAAAATATTATATAAAATCACACCAACCGCTCCCGCCCACACTTTGCACCACACACGAGAACATTAGCGCAGATGCGGTACGAGCCGTGCCGGAACACGACACCGCGCGCCGGCCGCGTCGCCGGCTAATCCACACGTGGACCACGTATCGCATTTCATATATCGCTAGTGTTTTTGATGTGAAACATCTATAGCCGCACGTAAAACCGATTTCTGGCGTGGCGACGCATGCCGTGGCGCGCGTCGCCACGCTATACGATGGTGTATATATATACAGTCTATATGCAGTAGTGTGTACGGTGTGGCGACGTGTCGCCATGCGCAATCGAATTCAATAAATAGTCATCGTTATCTGGAAAAAAATCGTAATATTTTATTTTATCATTATGACATATTTAGTTCCTATCACAATATGTTATTTTCTGCATATTACTTTTACAAAATAATGTCGATGTTTCACATCTGCCAGGCGTCCCGTGACGGCTCACATTTTTTTTTGTGTAATGGTTTTGAAGGTAAAACCGTTTGTGGTTCGACTCCGGCGGAACCGTAGTTCACACTTATTTGTACCTAATAACAGCAGTGTTAAGCGCTGCTGTGTTACGATTTGAAGGGTGTGGTAAGGGAAACATACTTAATTACTTATGAAACGTTCCAACTTATCAAGGGTAGCGACGCATCCGTGCTTCCGTTGACACATATTATCAGGGATCGATTACAATCGTCTTATGGAACGTCTAATTATTTCAATTTTACATACAGCCTATTAATGCACATATTTATAGCTATACCACTTGCATATTTAGAATAAATATGAACAACCCTTAAAATATCCAGAGCCATCCATAATCAACCCCTCAGCCATCATTGGATCTGGAAGGTATTGGCTTGGCAGAAGATACCTAAAAATGGCCAACTAATAAACAATCATGTCATTCAAGAACAACAGAAGTACCATATCTACAGACCTCAAGAACCGCTACCAGAACCTCCAAATTCCAAAACCGCTTACCTGTGAAACAAGAAAGAACATATAAGCACTCATTCAAGATAAACACAAAAAAAACATCTACACCTAAAGACTTATTTCTGCCTCATAGCAGCAGTGTTAAGCGCTGCTGTGTTCTGGATTGAAGGGTGTGGTAAGGGAGACACTTTACCGAGGCGTTCCAGCTTAGTCCTCAGCGTTGCATCTGTGGGCAACCTCAGACATCTTATCTTATCTGGAGTTCAGTACAGATGTCCACGGCAGTAGCCACTTACCATCAGGTGGACTGTATGCTCATCTGCTACTCTGATATACAAAAAAACCTACACACTCCACCCATTTCCCTGCTCATCCATCCCTTTCAAAGACTCCTCTAATTAAAACATCGCCCCCGTTCGCTAAAGAGCCCTAAAATCCGACGTAACAAATCACTCACGACCGAAAATACCTTTCAATTAGAAAAAAGGTTTCAAAAAGAGGAATTACCGTTAGCGTTCAAATTAGAAACGGCCACGCTAGAACCAGACAGACTGAACTCTCGGGCAATCAGAATTCAACTCTCAGTGTGTATAGATAAAGTTTTCTAACTACTGAATGTTGGGTTGAAAAAATGCTTTCGCCTGATTAGTCTAAACAGACAGAATGTAATCAGCGTTAGGTTCTATTTTAGGTAAAGATACAATTTATTGATTTACTTCAATACGATCTGAATGAAGCAAATTTCTTTTTAAATTGCTTTATTTAATTCAACACAATTATTGTGGAACTTTTTTCATAATAAATAAACGAGCATCCTATTGAGTGGTAAGTACTAAGACACCTCAAATTAATCTCAGATAGGAGTAGAGTTCTATCTGAGGTCAACCACAGATTCGTTGCTACCTCAAAAGACTAATTTGGAATGCCTTGTAAAAGTACATCTATAATATATAACCAGTATTAACTGTGTGACATTTTAACGTAAGCAACACAATATTACATGGGCGTCGATCGGTCATTGAGAAAATAAAGAAATGGAAATAGTATAATAAGAGCACAACAACGCGACACCGCTGTTATTACTGATAAACGCCCGTAATTAATACTTAATCTATCTTAGTTTCCTTACCAAAGATCGAAAATTCACATTTTCTAATTTGAAGTTGTCAATTATCAATCTTTACGAAAACCCATTAGACAGATTGTTTATTAATAAGTTATAACAGGCGATAGCGGTGCCCTTACGAATACAACCTTCAAAATTGAATTAACATTAAGCCCTAACATTGATTCGCAAATTATCAAACAGCAAATCAATTTGGGCGTTATCAAACATGTAAGAGTACTTCAGCTAGGTATTCCGATCAAACACAACGAAACTCTAACAATACGTCGGTAGGTCTAAATTAGAACCGGTGGCGTCCCCTCAATCAATTCCCTCGTTAGTCGAAGCCAGGTCCACTAATTGGGTATTGCGTTACCTCATCTAGTCTTTAGGCCAGTGGTTCCCAACCTCCAACCACCAACCGCCAACCAACCAACCAACCGCGACCACCGGTGGTCCGCAAAGCCAAAATGTGGTCCGCGAACGAATAAAATTCAGTGAGGTGAGCTGTTTGAAAATGATGATTTGCGTATAGTTGGAGTAACAATATTAGTCATAGGATAGCCGAGCTTTTGAAGGTGGTAGAACCATTTGTGGTTGGACTCAGGCGGCACCACCGCCACACCTATTTCTGCCTATCAACCGTGTTAAGCGCTGTTGTATTCTGGTTTGAAGAGCATGGTAAGGGAGACATACTTTTCGGAGGCATTTCAGCTAAGTCCTCAGGGGTAGGGGTGGATCTATGACCGACCTCAGGTAGGCATATCTAATCCTATCGGGGGTTTAATTACAGATGTCCATGGGCGGCAGTAGCCAATTACCATCAAGTGGATTGCATGTTCGTATGCTACTCCTATATTATATAAAAAAAAAGATTTGCTTATAGCTTCGAGTAACATTATTAGTCCAAGCAAAGCCGAGCTAGTGAAGAAGATGCTAGCTTAGAAATCACATTGATACAGCATTACAAAAGTTCATCCTTCAATATTATTTTTCTTTTTATGTATGTTCCTATTGAGTTTTTAATTACGTTTAATTATTATAAGTAGTTTATTTTTATTATGCCTAAATTGTGGTCCCTGCTAACAAAATCCTGGTCCCTGTCCAAGAAAAGGTTGAGAGCCGCTGCTTTAGACATTATTTATCTGGGGGGAGTTCAAATCATTTGTCGCTTTGTCTGTGTTTTAGGGTCCTTACAAGTCTATTGTGATGGATGTATAAAGGCTCTATTCTCTGGCTCGTTGTATCTACTTTAGGATTAGGGGGAGACAGCTCGTCGTCACGTGGTTGTCACGTGGTCGTCACAGCCAGGAAACACATATATTTATGGTTTTGGTTAATTTGGCTGAGTTACTAGGTTATAAGGCGACCATCTTATTCTTTAGTTTTTTTTTGTTATAACTATTAGTTATTTTCTTTATTCTTTTCTTCTTTTTATTTTTATTATTTATTTTAGTCTTTATTATTTTTATTTTTTTATTAGGATTTCATAATTACGACCGGCTTCAGGGAATCTCTGTTCTATACGGACTTCGTTACGCATGTTCTTACTTCCTACGTGACATTGGCTGTTTACTATCAGATGGACTGCATGCTCGTTTGCTTCTAGAATATATTATTTAATACCGCCCATGGTCATCTGTAATCAACGCCAGATAAGTTCCTACCTGAGGTCGGCCACAGATGCGCCGCTACCGCTAACTAAGCTTGAACGCCTCGGATAAGTATATCTTCCTTACCACACCCTTCAAACCAGAACACAACAGCGCTTAACACTGCTATTATAAGACAGAAACAGGTGTGGCGGTAGTGCCACTAATGTGGAACCACAGAGAGTTCTACCACTTTAAGCTCCCAGTGTGTTCCAGTGTAGAACCACAGATGTATCAACCACTTTAAGCATCTCTAAACTACCTTTATTATTAAATAAAACATTATTTACAAATAAATAAGGTTCCGCCATGACTAAACCTTGAAAACCTGAACCCCATTTGCTTATTTCCTCCGGACAAAAGGACCGACATTTTTCATTTTACATTTCTAAGAGCTCATTACCATTCAGGTCGCCATCGCCGCGGCCGCAGTGCGCATGCGGCTTGCGTCATGCGTCAGTTAAAAAGTACTGTTTAAATAAAATTGTTTTTATCTTTGTTATTAACATTTCTATTAATCGGTGGTAAACAAAAGCTGTAGCTTTGGTACTGTATTAGATAAGATTTATACTGAAGAATACAAGAACTACAACAATAATAATAACGCGTGGCGGAGCGGTCACCATTCGCAGAAGTTGCATGGTTGTATCTCTAGCAAGGCAAGCATCTAAATAACAAATTTAGATTTCTATTATGGGTTTGAGTGTTTGTTGTATTTTTATTTGTGTGTGTTAGTGGCACCCACAACACAGGGAACTAATGGAGAAGGTGGTAGAAGTTTTAAGGTGGTAGAACCCTTTGAGGTTCGGCTCCTGGGGCACCACCGCCACACCTATTTCTGCCTTGTTATTAGGCAGTGTTAAGCGCTGCTGTGTTCCGTTTTGAATGGTGTGTAAGGGAGACATACTTTTCCGAGGCCTTCCAGCTTAGTCCTCGGGGGTAACGGCGCATCTGTTGCCAACCTCAGGTAGGAATTTCTGGTTCTATCTGGGGTTGATTACAGATGTCCATGGGCGGCAGTAGCCACTTACCATCAGGTGGACTGCAAGCTCGTCTGCTATTCGTATACTATATAAAAAAAGGGTCTCTTAGTCCTTAGGAGTCGTAATGCATCTGTGATCAACTTCAGGAAGACCCCTGTTTAATATGGAGTTAGTTTTAGATGTCCACCCCTCTTTTATATATATTTGGTTATAGATGTCCGTGGTTGGCAGTGTGTACTTACCATCTGCGGACTGCACTTTCATATGCCATTCCAAACTTATAAAAAAAAAAAAACACTACAGAATAGAAAGAATCGAATTTATAATCCAGAGTTCCACCATCGCATCGCAAACGCAAGCCGCGAAAGCCGCAGCCGCACCGCCTCCAAAAACCGTCCCAACAATATACAAGGGGCATTCAATTAAAAATAATTGAATTGGGACAAACGGCAGGACGCACTCGAGAATGCAAAGTTTGGAGACAACGGCCAATGGGTATAGTTTTGAATTTTTAACGGTCTCTTTTTAAATATGGCGGACGACGCCTCTCGTTTAGCTAATTAATTTCGGAATTAATTGCACTTGAACCCATTTTCATAAAAACATCTGTAAGAGATATACTTTGTGTAAGTATTAATACCTAAGAATGAAAAACAATGTACTTAACCAGAGTCAAAGTAAAACACAAATGTAAAAAAAATATCTATAACACGCGGTGTCTTTTTCGTGCAATACACTATACGTATCATATATCTAGAAATCCTATATGAATTTTTGTCTATATATCTGTCTGACTGTACGATATAACAGAAAGTTTACATATGAATACAAATCACAAAAACACAATTCCAATTTTCTGAGAGTTTCACGAAAAGATGGATTCAGATGAGATGTGTTTGAATGAAGAATAAGGTAAGAATAGTAGCTCTTCTAGTTTTTTGGAGAATTTCAAGTAATAAACTAGTTTGCAGTCTAGGGTAGGTCTACCATGGGCTGCATGGTAGACTGCCTGAAATATCCTAACATCGAAGATTGACCTTAGTAGATCTTAATAAGTCAGTCGATTTTAACCGACAATGTGTCGTTACCCCGGAGCATAAGAAATATGAAAGATCTTCCTACATTAGTAATCTCATCCTCGCAGTGACATGTATTAGAATCCATTCTAGATCGAATCCCAGCTAGATTTACAATCCAGGAAAGACACAAGCAAGTTAATAGACATTAGGCCTAAAACACAAATCATCATCAGAAGTCTTCACTTCACAGACCGAAAGTAAGAAAGATCTTCCTCCCTCATAATACCTTTAAACTGTAAGCCACTTTCCATCAACCCTTACGTAACTCGAAACAAAATGTATTCCAGAACGGAGCTGGAACAAAACACCAGCTCCGCCATTCTGTGTCAAGCACACTCGAGAATATTTAACGCGCAGCGATTGTTCCGGCGAAGAAAGAATTCCACGAGAACTCGCCGTTCTATTGAAGCTGGTCAATTTTACGAGATTCGAGAAATCTAGGACGATTCGTTGAATCTGAAAGGAAGCTTTTTGGTAAGATTTGAATAGTTAAATCTTTTGAGAATACGAAAGATGTTTTTGATCAAAGGAAAAAATATTACCAATGATTTAGCGGTAACCTTTTCTGTCTCAGTTTTATTACATAACTAGTTTTTGCCCGCGGCTAAAACAAATTAATATGACATACTAACATACATAAAACTGAAAATTCGTACCTTCATTGGAATGACAGTGGCGCCATCTGGCGAATATTGGCCGTACCAACTCTGAAACCTTCGTGGGTCCTTGGACAACAACTTTGTTAAAGATCATCACTTGATCAAATGCATAGTTTACGATTCAATCCTCACTAATATCGATTAAAATAATCGATCGATTCTTCGATTAATCGATCTTAGATTGCCATCCCTAGTTCCCGTGGGATTTACAGGATAAAAACTATCCTATATCCTTTCTCGGGTCTCAGATTATCTTTGTACAAAATTTCATTAAAATCGGTTCAGTGGTTTAGGCGTGAAGAGACAGACAGAGTTACTTTCGGATTTATAATATTAGTAAGGAAGTAAGGATTGGGGGAAACTTGGAGCTTCCCCTATTGGTGAAACAAAATATGGATGTCAAAAGATGCATAAAACGGTTTTCCTCCAGAATTACATCTCGAATAAATGTAAGTGTTATCGTCCACTGAGCACGGGTGTTCTTTTAATTTAAGAAATAATTACGCATGCAGTCCACCTGATGTTAAGTGATTGGACACCCCCAGACTCCTACCTGAGGTCAGCCACAGATGCGCCGCTAACCCTGAGGACTAAGCTGCAATACCTCAGAAGGGTATGTCTTCCTTACTACACCCTTGTAACCATAACACAGCAGCGTTTAACGCTGCTGTTATTGGATAAAAATAGGTGTGGCGGTGGTGCCGTCGGTGTCGAACAACAAAGGGTTCTACCACCTTTTTAGAAAATTCTCAGGCATGTAAGTTTCAAAAAATTCTTTTTTAGCATTAAAGTTTTTGATAATTGATTTCTAATTCGTACATAAGTTGAAATAAGCAAAGATGTTAGGATTTTGATCCGTGAATCTCCGAAACCGAATTCCATATACCTAAGCTATCAAATCTTTTCAAGTCACGAAAAAATGTCAAGGAAAAGAGAGAATTATTTATATCCCTGGGAACATGTGGCCTGTTGCTCATCAATATTATAGCGCCTTCCTACTTTCCGTTCTAGTTCGGGAATTCTTGAGTTCTTGAGTAGTAAGCCAATTGACCTTAGAATATAAATGTATCTTTAAAAAGATTAAGATTTAGAACAATGAACTGAGAAACAGTAAGGGACGTGCTCTTTGATGGATAATAAAGTAGTTTTAGGTAAAAGCGGAATAACTAAGTCTCCGTGGTCTGACCGACCGTTACAAGGCTGTATCTTTTGAACCGTAATAGACAGACACTAGAATTTTTTTACAGATAATATATGTACAACGGTGGTAACTATAACAACAAATACTAAAAATACAAACGGTCAACATAAATGGGGATCGTCGTATAGAAATCGGTATTTTTCGGCGTTTTTCGCTTTTTACAAGCTTTTGTTTAGTTTCACCTGTCCCGGTGTTTGTAATCTTGCAAGCTAAATGTCACCCTCTTCCCAGTGTCCGATTGAGCTGAAACTTGACATAATCTTCCATCATCATCATCAACCCATTAATGTCCCACTGCTGGGCACGGGTCCCCTCAGAATGAGAAGGATTAGGCCATAGTCCACCGCGCTGGCCAAGTGCGAATTGGTAGACTTCACGTACCTTTGAAAACTTTTTCTGTGTTGATGTTTTCCTTCACCGTTTAAGCAAGTGATAATTAATTTCTAAAACGCACATAACTTTGAAAAATAAGAGCCTGGTATTTGAACCTCAGACCCCATAATACTGACTTACCTAATCTTCTAATTAATTCTAACGACAATGCAATCATACAAATTTACCTCCATCAATGTAACATGCTTTTGTTTATTATATATGTCTGATATTAAAAGGCAAATATTTAATAAATCGGTTTTAAATTATTTTTAGCTTTTTAATTATTTTTTATTAACCAGGAATAAAATTGTTTTTAATTTTTTTCAATTCATTTTTACAATTAAACTTAATACATACAGTTCAAATTTTCACAATTTATATACTTCTATGGTTCAAATTCTAAAAAACAATTAAAAAAATGAAAAAATTGGTTGTAGTACGGAGCCCTCGTTGTGCAATTTCAACTCGCACTTGGCCAATTTACCTACTACTTGATGGTAAAACAGTTTTTAGATTGTTCCACCGATTACCGTGCGTACATAATGCTATATGTTATAGGTACAATAAACCCATGGTGTTCTTACGGGGAACAGCCATAACAATTACATGTGTTCGCGTAATAGCTGGCGTGCGGAATTTAATGGAAATTTAATAGACGTGAAAAACTTTGTCGGCGGTTGTAATGACGTTATAAAGTTTATACAACTTTGTAAGCTCGTAATACAATATTCTTATTTCTTTGAAGGTTTATCAAACTAAAATTTAATCAGAGAGAAGGTTTAATCAGAAAAAAAATTGTTGGTACATTTTTTTTAATTAATTCGGCACATTTCATTCATACGAGAAATTCGTAATGATTACAGTTATTATAGGTATATCTAGTGTTAAGATACTCGTAGTTATCTCGTGAGGAGACATACTTATCCGAGGCGTTCCTACTTAGTCCTCAGTGGCAGAAACGCATCTGTGCCCGACCTCAGATAGGATTAAAATCTTATCTCGGGTTACAGATGTCCACGGGCGTTACGTTGCAATTTTCCGTCAGGCGGATTGTTTGCTCGTTTGTTACTTCTATCAAATAAAACTACACTAGTGTTACTCCACTAAGTATTCCATTAAAACGTCTCTTCAAATAAACTTGGAATTGATTAGAGTCAAAAACTCCAAGCGTATCGGTGTAATATTCCGAACAGCAAACACTCTTGCGCCAATGCTTATAATTGGGTATGAATTTATTATCGGAAACACTCTCCTCTTACAGAGGATTTCATTTTCAATCGCGCGAGGGACTGCCCTCATTTACTCACATCGGATCGGGTTAGACGTTGCCTCATGAAAAAATCAACCTGAAATTATATTTGCAAAGAAGTGTTTAATGAATTTATGTACGTACGAAATAACTTGCAGATGCTACGTCATTGACGTTAAAAAATCGGTGACGAACTAACATTAAGTAAAATATTTTAATTTGATTTACCAATCTGTAGTATAAACCAAATCTTTGCATATGTATAGGTGTGCATATATAATCAAACTAATTCTCGAGAATTTGGTTGGAGATGATAAAACCCATTTTGGTTTAATTCGAACACACCACCGACACATCTATTTCTGCCTAACAACACCATTATTAAGCACATCTGCGTTCTGGTTTCAAGGATGTGACATTTGGCATGATGACAGTATTAAAAAATCAAAGCTTAAATGCTTTAAGAAAACTCAGTATATTGAAAGGATTCTCAAAAACGACTCAGTTTATAAAAAAACTAAGATTTATCATATTTTCAATGGAATAAAAGTATAAAATACTGCAGTCGGCCATCTTGTCTGAAACGCTAATCGGAGCGCCAGTGACGTCATTTTTGGGTATGTCACTGAATTGCTTGAAATTTTGTATGAGATATTCTAACGTGACGTCACCAATGGACGCCATGACACTCGCGAGCGTTATCGCGTTTAATTCAAAATGGCTAGAAACAAATGCTATTATTGTCGTTAATACTGAATTTATTACCGAAATAATACGATTTTTGGAATCGGTAGACATATACCTACGTTATAAAAGGGGTTTTCAAAATTTGTCATCATGCCTATACGCAGCGTTTTAATCTTCAGAAGTTGTAATGCGTCTGTAACCGACCACAGATAGAACTGTAATCCTATCCGGGGTTGATTACACATTAGCTACCATATAAAAAAAAAGACTTTTATGCACTTAACATTTGTCAAAGGCTTACCTTCGCTCCATTCAACGCGGTCGAATGAACGAACACCCTCAGAGGCGAAAGGGGTAACACGAGACGGGGATTAAGTGAAACGGGGTGCCGTTTAAATTGCTTTATTAAATTATTCCAGTTATATCGTCAAAACGTGAACACATCAAACGAGTCCTTTGCTAATAGCTCCTCATTCCTGGATTAAGGCCCGCCCTTTTTAATGAACTTGTACGAAGGTGATCAGGTCCAGATGATACGTGAATTGTCGCTTGTGGTATCCCTTGGGAGCACAGGCGTATACAAAGCTCTTGTTTGCGGCTTATTGTATTTTAACCCGCGACATACCGTTTTGACTGGCAATGGGACAGGGTTCGACCCCGGCCACACATATCTAAATGACGAGATTAGATTTCTACCTTGAATCTCAATGTTATTGCGTATTATTCTTTGCGTGTGAGCATAGCTCCTACGACTTAATTATTATTTTATATAATGTCCCGTAAATACAGACAAACATCTCATAACATTAAATATAATAACTCCAACTCAAATCACACAAAAATAACAACACATCTCTGACAATCGACATTAATCTAACGTCCGTAACAAACCGTTTCCATAAGCCACCTATAACCTCAGAGCAAATAAGCTGACACAACGATACAAATATGATAAACCCCATCAATTACTAACACTAGCATTTCTTTATTACGAACCACGTATTTTCACCAACTATTACTTACTGGCGGCAGCAATAAGATCTATTGGGTATGAAACGTGTCGGGCCCATCGCGCTCCCTTGCAACACCCCGCTTTATTAGAACACGGATCCCAACGGACGGTACGTGATTTGGGCGCCAAAATTCGCCTTTGAAAGCCGCAAATAATTCCCTCTCCAGACACACGTCCATTTAGTTTTCAGGGACCAAAACGTGCCAGTTTTCTTATGTAAAACGGTCCAGACGATTCTAATAAGATAGCCTATACTTTAAATGGGTCCTTATCGATTATTTGAAATTGGTCATATCGTAGTAATAAAAAGAGAATAATCTTATATATTTTCGTGTATATTCTTACAATTCCACAAGCAATCTAATATTATGCTTAATAATATGGACTATTATAGGAATATCAAACATATTTAGTAGACGATTGGTCCTCATGGCTATCCGCCTGTTATACTAAGAAATATATCTATTAAACTAACGAAGTGAGATTTATTATTACCAGTTGATATTATTATGGGGATTATTTTTTATTATTTTAGAAGTAGCGAACGAGCATACAGTCCATCAGATGGTAAGTTGCTGCCCATAGAGATCTGTAATCAACCCCACATAAGATTAGATTCCTAGTAAGGTCAACTACAGATGCTTTACTTCTCCTTCTTCCATACTACGTTGGAACGCTTCAGAAAAGTGTCTCCACACCCTTCCAACCAGAACACAGGGGTAGGTGCGGCGGTGGTGCCGCCGAAGTTGAATCACAGAGGGTTTTCTCTACCTTCAAAAAGGTAAAGGAAAGAAAGTCCTCCATCATTTACAAATCAACCATTATTAGCTATTCACATTGAATTTCCAGATATCAGTATCAGATCGCTCAACTCATTAATTAGTCAACGGGATCAAAACTTCAGGCTTTTAACGTTTGACCTTTTCGCAAAATTTTCAAAAAGTTTCCTCCGATACTCCCGTTAAAAGCTCCGTCCGGTGATGGAGTGAATAATTTACACCATGCTCATCTTTTGGCTGATTGAGGGTCTGTCCATTAGCAATGCTTTCGAGATCTAATTCTATACAATTACTGGCGTTGGAGAGCACTTGCATTTATTTAATTTAAGAAAATTACAGTAATTAATAAAACAGTAATTGCAGTGTTTGCAATTAATAAAATAAAGTTTGTGATTAAGATTATTGTCTTATAGTACAATGTGTGGGGCGCTTCTCTTATATTTTACTAGATGAATATCATCGCATGATGATACTGGGGCCTACTTTTAATATTTTTTGACCTAGGACCGTTTTCAAGTCCCTCTGCTAGTCTGCTAGTCAGTGGATTTTTTCATCGTCAACCCATTACTATCTCGCAAAGTAAGAGACGATTAGACCAAAGTAAACCACGCTGGCCAAGTGCGAATAGATAGAAAATTATACAACTGTGAGAATTTACTTTTATAAGAACTCCCGAGGCTGTGGATGTCCTCAAGATGTTTTGCTTCAGCGTGATCATTAATTTCTAAAACGCACAAAGCCTTGGAAAATTCTAACCACTAGACTATCACTTCTAACGTAAGCTAAGCCGGCCAAGAAACTCGTATAGCCTAAAATACCCCGTGGCGACTAACACCTAATGACTTAAGCCCTCCTCAATAAATCTTTCCCGTTATCCCAGATTCCTGGAGACATACATCTTGTCCCTAACGCCCGCTAAATGCTCACACTTATTTATAGAAACACTCGGATTCGAATAGTTGTTTTTTCTGCATTAACTTAGACTTAGATGAGTAAAATATATAGATTGAACACTAACAAAAAAGTGTAACCAGTTTTGAGAATTGAAATTGTTGCGTAAATAAAGTGTTGCCCCGTCACCATTCTCAAATGTCCCTAAAATGTTTGAAATACTTATTTATTTATGATGTAAATCACGTTGTTATAGTTATTTATACGTAATTTTTTTTATTTGTCAAGAAACAATAAATGATAAAATCATCCTTTTGTGGCTTCATTCCATTTCAAGGCGGTGAAGTATCTTTATACTTTACTTATCAATCCTGCATTTGCGCCTGCATTTGCGCATTATCTTAAAATTTTAGTTTCGTCAGCGGTCTGCAAAGCAAATGAAATTTAGGTATTTGTTTTGAGTCAATGTGTTAATTGTCTTTGTGTATAGGTCACACCCATAAACATCTGTAATCAACCATAGAAAAGATTAGATTCTAGAGGTCGGCCACAGATGCGTTTCTACCCCTGAGGACTACTAAAATTTGTGTGGTAAGGGACACATACTTTTCCGAGCGTTCCAGTTTAATTCTCAGGTATCGCGGCACAAGTGTCGACCTCAGGTAGGTATGTAATTTTATCTGGAGTTGACTACAGATATTCATAAGCACTAGTTATTTACCATCAGGTGCTCGCCTGCTACTTTATAAAAATGTTCAGCTTTAGGATACAAACAGTCCATTGGTAAGCACTAAGGATAGAGCAGAAACTTATCCAGAACAAAGAAAAATCTATCAAACAGGTTCCACTCCACATCATCAACGACCCATTACTGTCCCACTGCTGGGCACTGGTCTCCTCTCATAATGAGAAGGATTAGGCCATAGTCCACCGCGCTGGCCAAGTGCGTATTGGTAGACTTCACATACCTTTGGGTTTTTTTTTATAAATCTCTCAGGTATGCAGGTTTCCTCACGATGTTTTCCTTCACCGTTTAGCAAGTGATAATTAATTTTTAATACGCACATAACTTTGAAAAATCAGAGATGCGTGCCTAGGATTTGAACCTCGGACCCCTCGATCGAGAGGCCGAGTTTCTTAACCACTAGGCTATCACTGCTTGCACTCCACGCTAACGCAAATATACCAAAAATACCAACTCCCTGATCCACACCCCAACAAATGTTAATTATAATTAGCCATGTTTGGAGCTGTAATTATCTTATTACATTAAGACAGCTCGCGGTCAAGCCGTAATGGAAGTTGGCTGCGATCCAAGATCAGACGAGCAATCATGTCAGTTGCACTGTCGCGCTCAATATTCAGGATGAACTTGTACCTACTGGTTAATGGTTTTCTATTTGTGGGAGCAATAAACTAGCATTTCTTTTTTTTTATATATATTTATACCTAAACGATGAAGCAGACGGGCTACCTGATGGGAAGTAGTCACCGTCGCCTATGGACATTTGCAACACCAGAGGAGTCGCCAATGCATCGCTGGCTGTGGAGGAGAGCTCTTTTTACACCTTTTCTGAAGAGCCCCATGTCATAGCGCTCCGAGAATACCTCAGAAGGAAGTTCTTTTTTAGGGCTATCTTTAAACGATTGCACGTTAAAAAGATATGATCCTTACTAATATTATAAATCTGAAAGTAACTCTGTGTGTGTCTCTTCTCACGCCCAAACCACAGAACCGATTTTAATGAAATTTTGTACAAAGATAGTCTGAGACCCGAGAAAGGACATAGGATAGTTTTTATCCCGGAAATCCCACGGGAACTAGGGATGGCGATCTAAGATCGATTAATCGGAGAATTGATCTTTTGGACCCAAAACATCGATTATTTTAATCGATATTAGTAAGGATTGAATCGTAAACTATGCATTTGATCAAATGATGATCTTTAGCAAAGTTGAAGGTCCTGTTACCTGTATGAATTTTCAGTTTTATGTAAGTATGTTAGTATGTTATATTATTTTCTTTTAAACGCGGGCGAAGCCGCGGGCAAGAACTAGTAAGTGATATGTCCAATTGGACATCTACTTCTGCCTAATAACAGTTATGTACTGCTGTGATGTGGTTTAAAGGGTGCGCCCATCCTCGCTGCGTTAAGGACTACGGGATCTCCAAGGAACGCAACCGGAGTCCGCCCAGGAGACCGTGACGCTCGCCACACCGTCTGGTGTGTACGACGGTATGCGACCACACATACCGCCGTCCTTCCCGGAGTCGTTGGCCAAGTGGTTCGAGCTCCCACTCTTGCCACCCGCTACCCCGGAAGCCCCTTTTAGTCACTTCTTACGACAGCCAAGGGATACCGTAACCCTATTCTGATTCTCGAACTACAGGGAAAATTATCTTAGTTATCTACGTATTAGCTACACATATTTAATTTCAAAAAATATTAGGATGAAAGCTCCTAAAATATAAATATATTTAGACAAACTAAACATTTCATGATAAGCTTTAGCAAGGAATTTATTAAATTCCATCTTTGCCGCATAAAACGGAGTCTAACCAATATTGTAATATATTGTGGAACTATTCCCCAAAGCATAAGCGAAGCACTAGCTAATCCGGAATTTCCATATAAAGGACTTGATTACGTTCCTAGCCACTTTGGCCCTATCTATCTATCTATCTTCTATACAAATAAATAAAATTGAAGTGGCTGTTTGTAAACTAAGACTTTTTAGCGTTCCGTACCCAAAGGGAAAAAAACAATGTGAGCCGTCACGGGACGCCTGGCAGATGTGAAACATCGACATTATTTTGTAAAAGTAATATGCAGAAAATATCATATTGTGATAGGAACTAAATATGTCATAATGATAAAATAAAATATTACGATTTTTGCGCATGGCGACGCGTCGCCACACCGTACACACTACTGCATATAGACTGTATACCATCGTATAGCGTGGCGACGCGTCACCACGGCATGCGTCGCCACGCCAGAAATCGGTTTTACGTGCGGCTATAGATGTTTCACATCAAAAACGGTACCCTAAATTAAGGCATCGCTGTCTGTCCGTCTGTCACAGGGCTCTATCGCTGGAACTGTAATAGGTCTATCTATTGAAATTTTGACAGAGGATGCATAACGGTAGCCGCTATAACAACAAATGCTAAAAGTAAGATAAAGTTGAATATTAAAAAGGGTCTCCATACAATAAACCGGCATTTAATAATCTAACTGTTAAACCGTACTAGGAAGACGGCTGATTTTTTTTCAAATCCGTTAACTACTATAACTGGTATTATAATAAATACAAATAAGAACCATTAAACATATTTTAATATAGTTATTTTAATTTTATTATACGTTTTTTACGTATTCATCATCACCCCAACGCCATCTATTTTTGTGTTATATAACTAAGTATTGTTGAAAATAATAAAATGAATAAAATAAGTAGAAAATAATTTGGTGGTACGGAAGCCTCCACGTGCGAGTTCGACTCGTACTTGGCGAATTATTTATAATATAAAAGTAGCAGACGAGCATACGGTGCACCTGATGGTAAATAGCTACTGTTGCCTATGTACATCTGTAATCAACCCCAAAGAGGTTTAGATATTTCTACCTGAGGTCGGCCACAATGCGCCGCTTACCCTGAGGACTAAGCTGGAACCCCTCAGAAAAGTATGTCTCCCTTACACCATTCAAACCAGAACACAACAGCGCTTAACACTGCTGTTATTAGGCAAAAACACGTGTGGCGATGGTGCCGCCGGAGTCGACCCCCACACAACATTAAACAACTTATACCGTACAAACGTGGGTAGTTTAAGAGGATCTTGGGCATTCGAGAACCGTTCCGTCCATAAGATAGTCAGACTGGTGTTATCTGTTCGATAATTGCTGCATCTTATCACCGCATCCTGAACGTGACGACTCGCTAATAACCTTGCGGGCCGCAGCTGGTATTAAGGGTACTTCACATGTGCGATTTTTAAAAAAATAACTGCCGGGTAAATTATTGTCGTTTTCACTTATTGAATCTGCGGTTAGACAAGGTTTCACATGCTACATATTTGCAGGGAAGTAGAATTGTTATGTTATTGTTTTTACATTGTAGTAATGCATATAAGAAATTGAGGTCTTAAATATATACAATGGAGTTTCTTTCGCTGCTTCTTTTTCATAGTCATTTCATTCGTCAACAAACTAACACCTTCTGAAGCGGTGTTAGTTTGCTGACGTTCAAAGAGAATGAATGAACTATAGGAATCAATTTTGAATAAATGAGATATGAATTTTAATAGACCAATACGATATAAGTGCGTATCTTAGTTGGGAATAAAAGGCTTCCACGTTCATTAATATTTTAGAAAATCCACTGAATAAATAACAATTAGAGGTTAACAATTTAGTACTTAATCATCCATTTTCATTTGTCCGTGCTCTATGAGTCGTTTTAAAAGATTATCTTTAATTCGTAAAATCGCAAAATCGTCGCTCGTCGGGTAAAAATCGTACGTCTGAAAACGCCTTACACAATGTCGTTATACAGTAGCTTTCTATCTTCGACAGATATGACGCTACGACCAAGTACTGTTCCACTTATACGTAAAGCTTAGTTAGAGTACTCTATGTAGAGTTTTGCTCATGGCTCTACCTTTTGACGAGCCACGTGGCATGTTCATATAGCTGGTTCGATGGCGGACCGACATCCAAAAAAAAGGAGAAGGTTCTCAATTCGACCTTTTTTTTTCGCTTTTGCTAGACCTGGCGGCGACGAGACCCAGACAACTTAGAAAAGTTGATAGTCGTTGGTCAGGTGGCTGGAAAGCGTTGCAAAGGGAGATCGCCAATCCGATGGACAGATGTTGTCAAGAAAACTAGCAACACCACAATCTACAATTCCATACACATTGCACAGAATCGCAATACTTGGAAGACTATCGTAGACAAGGCTGTTCTTGATGGCCACGACCCTCAGTCATGAGGATTCGACTAAGAAGAAGACCTGGCGGCGATATCAAACACGAAGTATCCGTCATCATCATCATCATCAACCCATTACTGTCCCACTGCTGGGCACGGGTCTCCTCTCAGAATGAGAAGGATTAGGCCATAGTCCACCGCGCTGGCCAAGTGCGTATTGGTAGACTTCACATACCTTTGAGATTATTTTTAACCGATTTCAAAAAGGAGGTGGTTATCAATTCGGCCGGTATCTTTTTTTTTTATGTATGTACACGAATTACTCCGCCGTTAGTGGACCGATTTTAATAATTCCTTTTTATCGTATAGAGACGAGCTGGAAATTGGTCCCATTTAAATTTGGTTAGGATCCATCGATGGGTTCTGGAGAAAATGAGGGGAACTCCTCCACCCATGTAAATATACCTACTTTAATGCCTTTAGTTTCGTGTGTGTACAATTGCTACAAGTTAGTCCCATTTAAATATGATCAGGATCAGAGCGGGTTCTGGAGACAAAATATGTAACTCCTCAACCGATGGGAATAATTGAGTTGTGTTTGAAGATATTTGGTGTAGGTTCTAATGAAATTGCAAAGCCAGTTCATCATTGACTATTTACGGGTTTGATAATGTGGCTCGGAGACAAAATATGTAACTCCTCAACCGATGGGAATAATTGAGTTGTGTTTGAAGATATTTAGTGTAGGTTCTAATGAAATTGCAAAGCCAGTTCATCATTGACTATTTAGTTAGGTTAGGTTGGAACATATAAGACAATATAAAACTAAGCGAGCAGGGCGCGGCAGCGGCCTGCGAGCGGGCGGTTCCAATCAATGGAAATCCAGACCTTACCTTCATTCATGATCACGTTTATACAATGTTATATTGTATTAATATAAATGTTAGTATGTCATCACTAAAAGGGGTGAAAAAAAATTTTTAACAAAAAAATACAACCGACTTCTATGTCACTACAAAGTAAAAAATAAATGTTGGTTTTGTACATATTTCTGAAGTCGGCGCTCATATTAGACAGGCTGTTTACATCGTTATCCAACGAAATATATTGAGCGCCGACTTCAGAAATATTTACAAAACCAACATTTATTTCAATTAATTTTTACTTTGTAGTGACATAGAAGTCGGTTGTATTTTTTTGTTAAAAAAATTTATTATTTTTTTATACATCTCTCAGGTATGCAGGTTTCCTCACGATGTTTTCCCTCACCGTTTAAGCAAGTGATAATTAATTTCTAACACGCACATAACTTTGAAAAATCAGAGGTGCGTGCCTGGGATTTGAACCTCGGATCCCTCGATTGAGAGGCCGAGTTTCTTAACCACTAGGCTATCACTGCTGTATCCGTAGCAATTATATTTTTTTATGCGTTAATATTATTTAAATTTATTTTTATACTTCCCCCACCTACCTGCCTTGAAGCAGCGTAGAATATGTTCAGAGTTCAGACGTCCTCCATTTCTTATTCTCCTCGAATAGGACACATACGAGTATATCCGCAAACATTCAATTTCAAGAAACACCACAAACAAAACACACACATCTCCAAAACCCAAGTAACCCACAAATACCTGACTATATGAAACCCGGTTCATATCACATTTTCCCGCGGGTTCCCGGCGCTGTCAAGAATAAACAATTTCCCAGATATTCCTCCGTTATTACTGGACATACCTACCCCCGTGGGGCGACGTGACATTTTTATTTTTCGCTCTCTATATAAAAATAAATCACGTTTTAGGGTTCCGTGACCGAATACAGCGAACTTTGAAAGGTACAAACAGTAGTGTTGAGGAAGTACAACGCCACATTTGCCTAGTGTAAAGTTGTTCGGAGTTTTTGTGGAACGATGTAGATGTCAGTTAAATTCCATATGAGGCAACCATATAGACCTCACGAATTTCAACGCATCTACTCGTATTATCAGACGAGCTTTTGCCCGCGGCTTCGCTCGCGTTACGAAGTAATATTTTCATCCCCTATTTTATCCCCTTGGGGGTAGAATTGATCAAAATCCTTTCTTAGCGGATGCCTACGTCATAACATCTACCTGCATGCCAGTTTCAGCCCGATCCGTCCAGTGGTTTGGGCTGTGCGTTGATAGATCACTATGTCAGTCAGTCACCTTTGAGTTATATATATTAAAAAGAGATGGTACCTGTCCTATATGGAGTTGGTTACAGATATCCATGGGTGGTACTGACCATCAGGAGGGCTTCATGCACGTTTATTATTTAAACGTATAAAAAAATGACAACATTTTGGAAAACACCTCGCAGAATTCTTCGGAGGGATTCATAGACAACACATTCATAGTTCCCTTTAGTCACTTAAAGATAGATACAGAATACACATAATCACACACAAATAAAACAAACACAAGTAGCCGAACTCAGAACAAATGTCTTAAAACGGAACCCTCTACATGTCTAACTAATATGGTGATTGCCCACTACTTACGAATGTTATACCAATACAATTTTGATAAAGACACGCATGTAACTAGCACTATTTCACAACAAAAAATCACGTAAAACTTACGGAACCCTCATCTACATCAGACACGCACTTGGCTAGTTTTATTTCCATTTTCCGTATACAGGAATAAATCACATTTTTTCTACAGTTACAATTGAAATGTAATGACTTACGACGTGCTCTGGTTTTGATGGCCGAATGGGAGAAAATATAAACGAAAATATTTGTAAAAGCTTGGTCGAATTATTCTTAGGTGGTAGAACCCTTTTTTTTTTTTTATTACACTTTATTGACCAATAAAAATGTAGTGGTACAATAGGCGGACTTAATGCTAAGTAGCATTTGTGGTTCGACTCCGGCGGCACCACCGCCACACCTATTTCTACCTAATAACAGCAGTGTTAAGCGCTGCTGTGTTCCGGTTTGAAGGGTGTGGTAAGGGAGACTGACTTTTCCGAGGCGTTCCAGCTTAGTCCTCAGGGGTAGCGGCGCATCTGTGGCCGACCTCAGGTAGGAATATCTAATCCTATCTGGGGTTGATTACAGATGTCCATGGGCGGCAGTAGCCACTTACCATCAGGTGGACTGCATGCTCGTCTGCTACTCTTATATTCTAAAAAAAAAAAAACTTCATAACATATAAAGTATTTTAGTGGTAGAACACTCTATGGTTCGTCCCGGCAAAACCACCGCCACATCTATTTCTGCTTATAATAGTGTTAAGCGCTACTGTGTTCTGGTTTCAAAGCCAGTTGTAAGCGAGGCATACTTATCCGAGGCGTCCCAACTCAGTCCTCAGGAGTAGCGGCTGATTTGTGGCTGACCTTAAGTACGAATCTAATCTTATCTGGGTTTGATTATAGATTTTCATTGGCGTCAGGAGCCACATGCCGTCAAGTGGATTGCATGCTCGTCTGCTACTTGCATATTATAAAAAAAAAACATGTGGCTTACCTAGCCAAGGATCGAACCCGGTGTTCGTTGATTTTCAAAACGTATAAAAGTAAGCATCGTCTCACCTTAAATATTTGTACCTTAACAAAATATGTCGAACTATCTCCAGTGATAACTTCTAATCAGCTCGTCTGTCATCCACTTATAGTTGTCTCATTTCCATTAAAATAAGAAGCAAGTCATTCCAAAAGCAACGTCCGGGAAATTAACCAAGTCATTACCAGACCATTAGTAAGGATGGGGATTCTTTCCGAAAAAGAGCGATTCTTAAATCGATTCGAATCGAAGTGTAATACTCGTAAATCGATTTACAAAAAATATATAGTTTGAAAACTAAAAACCACGCTAAAATCGCACAAGGAAAATCGTTAATCCTGATTCCTGACGATCATGATGATTCTCCTTATATAGAATTATGATAGAATTATGAAAATCTTGATAACTGTTCAAAATTTTAAATTAATTGGACCGTTCAAAGTGGGTAGCAATCGATTTCAAAGATTCCGTTACATCCATACATAGATACAACCCAAGCTAATAAGAAATTGCGAAAAGGTAGCGAAGATAGCGAAATAAAAAAGGTCATCAGGACCAAACAAGCACTGAAATACGTATCCGTCAGCAAATCCTTATCATGTTAATGTTCAATCAATTTCAATAATCGACTTTCGATTTTCTAATATGAAAGATAGATTCACTGAATAAATCTGTTACTGGTGATCGATTCAAATTATCGTTTTTTTAACCGACTTCAAAAAGGAGGTGGTTATCAATTCGGCCGGTATCTTTTTTTTTTTTTATGTATGTACACGAATTACTCCGCCGTTAGTGGACCGATTTTAATAATTCTTTTTTTATTGTGTAGGGACGAGCTGGAACTTGGTCCCATTTAAATATGGTTAGAATCCATCGATGGGTTCTGGAGAAAATGAGGGGAACTCCTCCACCCATGTAAATATAACAGCCATAACTTCGCCGTTTATGAACCTATTTTAATGCCTTTAATTTCGTGTGTGGACAATTGCTACAAGTTGGTCCCATTTAAATATGATGAGGATCAGAGTGGGTTCTGGAGACAAAATATGTAACTTCTCAACCGATGGGTATAATTGAGTTTTGTTTGACGATATTTGGTGTAGGTTCTAATGAAATTGCAAAGCCAGTTCATCATTGACTATTTAAGGGTCTGATAATGTGGCTCGGAGACAAAATATGAAACTCCACAACTGATGGGAATAATTGAGTTGTGTTTGAAGATATTTGGTGTAAGTTCTAATGAAATTGCAAAGCCAGTTCATCATTGACTATTTAAGGGTCTGATAATGTGGTTCGGAGTCAAAATATGTAACTCCTCAACCGATGGGAATAATTGAGTTGTGTTTAAAGATATTTGGTGTAGGTTCTAATGAAATTGCAAAGCCAGTTCATCATTGACTATTTAAGGGTCTGATAACTCGGCTCGGATAAAGGCTCGGAGACAAAATATGTAACTCCTCAACCGATGGGAATAATTGAGTTTTGTTTGAAGATATTTGGTGTAGGTTCGAATGGAATTGCAAAGTCAGTTCATCATTGACTATTTAGTTAGGTTAGGTTGGAACATATAAGATAACATAAAACTAAGCGAGCAGGGCGCGGTAGCGCCCTGCGAGCGGGCGGTTCCAATCAATGTAAATACAGACCTTACCTTCATTCATGATGACGTTTTTGCAATTTTATATTGTATTAATATAAATGTTAGTATGTCATCACTAAAAAGGGTGAAAAAATTTTTAACAAAAAATACAACCGACTTCTATGTCACTACAAAGTAAAAAATAATTAGTAAATCGTCTTCATGTCCCATGAGTCTTCTGAAAAGATCTTTTTAGGATTCTCTAGAAGAAAAAAAAACGGAGCCCTAAAATGTCAGATTTTGATTCAACAAAATTGTATTACCCATAGATAAACCTTTTAAAACTTTAGAAGCAATTTAATTTAAAAAAGCGCACTTCCGGCAAATGTACTTCCGCTCCTCTGCCTCCGTGATGTATGGCTGTGAAATTTCAGGAAATTGCATTTTTCAGCGGAAAATGAGATATTATTTTCAATTAGCCACCTGCGTGCCTCCAGAGTGCTACTTGCACATTTATATGACATTTTATCCTATAAAAATGCAGTATGAACTTCATTCGGGGTGAATATATTATCTCTGTGGAATAACATATTAAAAATAGTGTTATTTTGAAAGTTAATTTAATCTTTTCTTTTGTAATATAGAAATAGCAAATGAGCAGTATATTTAATGGTAAGTGCTGCTGCCGCCCTTGGACATCTATAATCAACCCCAGATAGAATTAGATTTCTAACTGAGGTCGGCCATATGTGCGTTGCAACCAGAGAACTAAGCTGGAATACCTCAGATAAGTACCTAAGTCTCCCTTACCACACCCTTTAAACCAGAACACAGCAGCGCTTAACACTGCCGTTATTAGGCAGAAATAGGTGTGGCGGTGGTGCGAAATCGAACCACAAAGGGTTCTTTCTAACCTTTGAACCTTAAAATAATATTAAATCAAAGAGTTGTAATCCTGTAATACCTTCACAGGGCCATTAACCCTACTCGAGACCTATTCGCTTGATTGCTGATTGAATTCCGTGAAATCACATCATGATGTTTTATCCCTTTTTTTCCTGTTACATTCAACATTTCATTACGTTCAGTCTTATTGATTTTAAGATTATATCGTATCTAATCAAAACGACTGCGCCGTATACTTCTGAGTTAAAAGCTTCTGTTCTTAGGAAATTTGGTTATTCTTAGCTCTGATTTTAAAATTACGTTACTTTTGGCGCCTTCGGGAAAAATTATGCGGGGTGCTTTTCGAAAACTGATAAGTGGAGCACCCCACGCTTTTTTCACAATTATACTATTTACTGTTCCTTAATTGATTCCTAGATTGTAAATTATTTTCTACTTTTTAGTTGAGTTTATCATAAAACCGTGCTTTTAGGTTTTTTAACTATATTTATTTCTGTAACAAGTTGTACACAAAAGGTTACCAACCGACAGGTCTCCTCTCAGAGTGAGAGGGTTCTAGTCCATAGTCCACCACGCTTGTCAAGTGCGAACTGGTAGATTTCACACCCCTTGAGGACTTTTTTAGAACTTGTTTTCCTCGCGATGTTTTGCTTCAGCATTTAGGGAAAGGATAACTAATTTTTAATACACACATCAATTCGAAAAGTCAAAAATGAGTGCCTCGGATTTGAACTTCAGACCCCGAATGAGAGTAAATTATGCTTCGAGCTTTCTCCTTGTTACGGTACGGAGACACATGTTCAGCTATAGGGCATAAACCCATCAAGGCCCCATTACCATAAGAGGTTTTAACCGTAACACTCTTTGGCGTAAAAATCGTAATTACTTTGATTACTTTGATAGAATTACGCTTCCCTGCTATTTTTTATGTTTTTCCTGTTTCCCTGTTGTTTTATATCCCGCCCTCGTTTACGCCCGAATATGTATTTTTCATTTACGTAACCTAAATATTAAAGTTCAACACAATATTGTTGTTTGTTACAAAGAAACAAAAGAGAACAAACCCACATTTTTAATATGTAATACACATTTTTAAGTTTTTGTGGTTCCACTATAATCACAAAGTTCTATCTGAGGTCGGCCACCGATGTGCCACTACTCCTGAGGACTAAGTTGGAATACCTCTGAAAAGTATGTCTTCCTTACCACACCCTTCAAACCAGAACACAGCAGCGTTTAACACTGCTGTTATGAGACAGAAATCGGAGTCGAACCACATAACGTTCTACCTTCAACGATCGACTTCTACTTCCCATCCCTATTTTTATCTTTGCCTGAGAATAAACAGCAATATTAATTACAGAACAAACAGTTGTCTCAATTTCGCTAAAGATCATTTACCCGAGATGCCCGGAGGATTGCCCGGGATACTTCCAACGTGAAACGTCTAATGTGAACTTTAATTTTGCCCTAAAATATTAAGGCACTCGTTCCTCCGGTAAAAGATAAACTAAGAAAGATAAAACATTATGGGAAAGTAATATTTTTAAGTTAATTTGTACATAAATAAGATTAAATACATAGGCTTAGATCTAGAGTGGACCTTGATTAGATGACATTGCGCTACTCGCTGTCACCATCTCGGATTGGCCTACTACCAAACTACCAATAACTAGTGAACGACACTTTTCCTCTCGATGTTCGGTCTAATGCTACTTAGTTGAATGTCTTTGCTTTTGAACAATAACAAAAAATGCAATAGATATAACATTTTTTTTTACGTATTTTCTTTTGCTTATGTAAAATAATTAAACTAATTTGAACATAACTTTCACGAGGGTGAATATTAATTTACAAGCTTATTTTCATCTCATTATTTTAAATTTTCGGACTTCCAGCTTCAAATGTATGCGACTTTAGAACTTCCGTCTTGTAGTCGTAGCTTCACAGATTTGTTCATATAAAACTTCTTCGGAGTATATTTGACACGTCTTCGTTCCATCTATATTTTTGTTCGTCTCGCTACTCTTCTGCGATAAAACAGGTACCTTAGACAAAATAACAAAAAATATTCTGTAAGTTTAAACAATTTTATTTTTCTATTACAAACCGTAATATCTTTCTGTTTGTCAGTAGATTAAAGGGCCAAGGGTCTCGAGATTAAGAGCCTAATTTTGTAGACTCTTGACAACATTTGAAAAACAATTTCTTTGATATTACTTCTTTACTTTTTAAACACTTTGTTCTTAAATAATTCATGTAATATTAAGTTCAAACGGACTGTTAGACTTTTGAGAAATATATTTTCCATTTTCGTCTAAAATTTGAAATTTTTGCGATCTTAAAGACGCACTAAAATCGGAATAAAGTCTGTAAAAGATATTTGCCTAACTGCCTTAGTATGTGGCTGTGCTCTGGTTTGAAGGGCGTGGTAAGGCAGAGACACAAAGCATATCAATTTAGTCTTCAGGGGTAGCAACGCGACAGGAGTAGCTCCAGCTACATCTCGAACCGAGATGGGCTGGACAAGGGCAAACGCCGTCGGGAAAACGAGTGCTACTAGCGTACCCATGGTCCCGACAAAGGGAGTCCAGAGGAACATCGTGAGGTTCTAGCCGGTAGGAGTGCGGCATATCTTCTCGCCGCTGAGGGGAACCCATGCAGAGTTTCCCCACGTAAATAGGTAGCAATGCATCTGTAACCAACCTCATTTAGGACACCAATTCTATTTGATATTGATGACAGGTAGACTAACAGCATTCCATCAGATGTACAGCACGATCGTTTCCAACGTCAATCTCATAAATGAAGACAGAAACAGATTTCAGTACCACCCGTATCGAACTCCTGAGTACCTTAATACCAATTAAAACTTAAACAGAAATAGAAGCAAAACAAAAAAATTAGGCCGTCCCAAACTAGCCTTATTTGCGCACACGATCGGCACAAACGCTCAACAAACATCGCCTTAACGGCTTATATTTTAGACCCGAAAGTCCCATAAACCCCGACCCGTGTAATGAAAAAGGATATAAAAATGTAAATCGCTTTCGCCGGGCATCGAACCGGTGATTTACGGCTTGATCGTGATTCGTGACGCGATGAATGCACCACGCGGTTTTAGGGAGTGATGGCGGATTAAACATTTGCTTTTATTCCCAATGTTCTGGGAGTCGATTTCGTTTAGGTTTCGTGTATGTAGGTTTTTGACTTAAGCTTTTTGAAGTTTTTTTTTATAATATAATTAAGTATTAGTGCATGTAACACATATTTTTAGCATAGAGGACGTTACGCGCGCTGATGTAACACATAACTTACTACAGGTATAGTCCGCGCCAAACTGCTAGTCCGCTCTGAAGTTGTTGCGAGCTGGTGTAGTCATACAATTTGCTATGGCGACGCGATTCATTTTTATATTCAGAGCGGACTAGCAGTTTTACGTGGACTATACTACACGTGGATTAAGAAAGTAATAGGGGATTAAAACTTTGCTTTTATTCCCAATGTTCTCCAAATCGATTTCGTGTAGGTTTCGTTTGTTGGTCGTCGAGTTTTTACTTAACACTTTTATTATATATCCTTTTTCTGGCGCTTGATAAACAAAGTAAATGTTTGTAACACATAACGATGTAACACACATTTTTAGCGGGAATAAAATCACAGGCAGCTATTTTACATTTACTTCATCTTAGTATTTACTTTTGTCTATTAGTCAATAGCCCAATAAAGTTCTCTGTTAAAAGTTCAAGGCAAAAAAATCACCCTAGATTTTTCCTCACAGATAACATAAAGGTAAAAAAAACGATAGAATTTTATAAGTAGATACGGGAGCCCATGAACATCTCCATCTTAGAACCAACCACATAGGACAAGAGGTCTACTGCCACTTTATATAGGATTTAAGCTCTGAGTACAACAAAGATTAAGATTTTGTCACAACTTTAAATCTGTAGGAATAGGTAGGTGGTAGGAAGAATAGGTATCAGTAAAACAAAAGTTACCAACATAGCTCTCAAAATTAGCAAGCTGAAGTGGCAATGGGCAAGCCACATTGTTCGTAGGACAGACAACCGATGGGGTAGGCAGGTCATCGAATGGAGACCATGTCTGCACAAACGGGGTTCCGGGATGGATGTGATACTAAGAACCTTAAGAATATGAACTAAATTAGAATACCTTTGTATTATAAACTGATAATTAAAAATTTTTTTACAAAATTATCACTGTTTGAAAAAAAATCATTGCTGTTATTAAATAGTAATCAATGGTTAATGGTCAGTCAAAACTCATAGATGCTACACTTCAAAAATTACAAAATCATTTGACAATTTCACGGACATCTAATTATATATTTGTGATCTGCTGTAATAGTTGATTTTTTAAATAACTTGTTATAAATGTTAAATGTTTTCAACAAAAGTTCTATTTATTATTGAATAGTGGAATTTGTATATTTCATTATTTAATAATACATAGCATAGCATTAAATCTTGAGAGTAAACTGTAGGATAGAATAGACTAACTTACAATTATATAAATTTATCTAAGCAAATATTATGGGCATAATTTTATAACAACAAATGAATGTGCTATGCCTACTGGAATATCTGAAATTTCTTAAATGTTAATAATATTTTTATTTAATTATTTTTCTTATATTTTTAAGAGCAGACAAAAATCTTATGTATAATGTCTTAAAAAAATCGCAATAATTGTAAATAGATATTTCTTAAATTACTAAGTTAAGAGTAAAGTTATAAATAATTGTATTTAAGTGCAATTTAATGGTTAAGTTACTCAATATATTTTTATACATACGACATTTAATATTTTTTTAAAACAAAACGAACATAGATTGCACTAGAACACAATAAAAGTGTAAGTTCCTAAACCTTTACACCAAATAAATGAATCAAACCTAATAAGAAATGCACTTAAACTGTTAAAACAATTCTCGTAAATCTTTCACTAGAACAGCTTTTAATTAGCCTGCATACCACCACATAATAAACACCCGCGTTTCGTCATTACCGCTTTAAAAGCCCATTAAAGCCGTCAAAGGAGCCCTACGCGCAATAAATACAACACAGAAGCCCCTCGCATTTCACCCCGACATTTATACACCTTACTAAGAAATACACAATAAACTACACATAAATAAACTTAGATGCAGTCTTCATACATTAAAGAAGTACTCTTACAAGAAATAAGTTTATCAAAATCAAGTATTTTATCGTAAAAAACATCGTACCAAAACGGGAATGCAGTCGTAAATACCCAAATTTATGGCGGATTAACCTCCCCGCCTGTAACCCACGTTACAACTACACCGATCGATATTATAAAGCAATATTTATTAAAGAAAGGAGCCTACCTTGAGCCCATGTAAACAAATAGGTACAAGCTACCAAAAAAATCCAGTTTCCATAACCAAAACGACACACTTCTGTCCGCCACATGGTTAAATACACTACAATTTCACTGCACTTGAGTTTTTAATTCATAATTATCACATTTTCACTTAAAATTCTAATATATTTCACGTTACTGAGCACAAACGCGCTAAGATAAGAGCGAACGATCCGCCATTTTCGTCTGGCGAGGACTACTGCGTTCGGAAATTCAACTCGCACTCAATATTGAAAGGTCAATGTCCGGAACAATCATATTACTGAATGAACTGAAGTTGTCTGTTGTACCATTGCTCGAAGTGAAGTTCGAATAAGTTGGCGTGCAATAAATAATAAAATTGTCTATGATAATTCACATGTATTCATGGAAATGTATGTATTTTAATTATATTTAAAAAATATAATGATGTACTTCGATACAGTTTTTAGAATAAATTAATAAAAAAAATTGCAATTTACTTATTTGCAAAAAGTTTTTAGCATTTATTCTATAAAGATAAGTAATCAGAAGAGTATATTTCGTTGGTGGAACCACTCTGAGATACTGCGAGGATCGCGCCCTCATTTAATGTAAAAATCAGTTTAAAAGCAGTACTTACAAAAATAATAATAATTTTAATAGCCCTATAAAAAATCACATTCGATAGGTAGAAAAGTAACATAATTGTCTACGCCCGAAAGCGTCCCATCACTGTCACATCAATGTCAAAAACGTCAAAGTCATTACTGTCAATAATTCAACTAATATTGTTGTGTGTTTACTTTAGAATTCGTTTATTTTAGAATAATTTTATTTAAAGTTGAATGGTCGACACATTTAGTACAACCAAGTAAATGCTACCATGGAACTAATATACTCAATGAGACGGAAGTCTCTAAAATGCGAGCCTCCACACTTTGAAACGTAAGTTCTAACTCTTTGAAATAATGCTCTACTTTAGACCTAAGACCAGCTACACATTCATAATCCATGGTAAAAATCCGTGGTAAGAACCTTCATTTAAAGTTTATCCATGAGTGCCAGGGGGTATTTAATATCATACGTATATTTCTCTTACAAATAAAGTTTAAGGCTAAGGTGCATAATTACAAAACTTGAATATCTTCAGACTTACAAAGCGAGAGCATGGTATCTATTCTAAGTAAGGAATACCTGAATTACACATCATCAGCGCTCTTCTGTGAATCATACTTATATCTCTAAATAACTTCAAGTATACGCTTACCTTACAAATAAAAAAAATACATTTCTAAAATGAAACACTCCAGTTGATTTGACAAGCAAAAAACTAAACCCTTTATACATAATTATTTTGCAAAAACCTATCATGAATTTGATCATCATTTTATATAATTTTTCCTTTAATAGAGTCATGTATTATTTACAGCACAACAGACCCAGAAGTAACCCGCCCGCTCTGCACGATATCGACATGCAACTTCATTGCGTTCTCGTCGCTGACGGAGCTGTCTGACGCGGACGGAGACAGTTGGGGTGGGCATGTGTATGTTTGCGACCTGGACACACCCTGGGAGAGCCACAAAGTTACTAGCACTGTGCATCCTGTGAGTATAAAATATACACTTATAGGTCATTAACTTGTCCCTGTAGTCCCTGAACTAGAATAGAGCTACGATATCCCCTGCCTGTTGTAAGAGGTAATAAAAGGGGAAGGGTTGCGGACGGCAATAGTGGAAGCTGGAACTGTCCAGCAAACGATTCTGGGAAAGATGGTGGTATGTGTGGTTGTATACCATCATAAACACCAGAATGTGCAGGAGGAGCGACAACTGCTTCCTGGAGAAGAAGCCAAAGAAGTTGATATAATTTTACAAGCTTTTACTAATTTCTACAAGGAAGCTTGTAGGGAACTTGACGGTGGTCCTTCGTGACCAGAGGCCCAGAGCAGACCGCCCCTACCAACCCCCCCCCCCCCCAATAGCATGCCAGTGATGAGGTCACTTATTACGACCCGCGTGGCGGAGCGGTCACTATACCAGTCTGACATGCAAAGGGCAGACAGATATCTAAATGATGAACTTAGATTACTGTTTTTAGGTCTGGGTGTTTGTGTATTTGTCTATGTGTGTGTCCATGACACCCACGACACAGGGAATCCTAGTGTGGGGCTGTGAGTGTAGGAAGCATTTTTATAACATAATAATTAATATGTCAGAGTTCACACAGCATTACAACCACAAATAATGCTTTCAAAACTTGTTTCCAGGTCTCAGCAATAGAATGGGACATAGAAGGCAAGCAACTGTTGGTGGCCACCACAGAGGGGGATGTGTCAGTCTACACCCAGAAGGATTACCTCCTGAACGAGTGGACTTGCTTGTACAGCGCTAGTTTTCCAGGTAATACTGACTAAAGTTTAGTTTTCTCGTGACTAACTTTAATTGTTAATAACAAAGCTTCTATAGTGCTGTTCTGGCGTACAAAGGGTTTTATGTTGACGGTTGTAGAACCCTTTGTGGTTCGATGGGACTTCTGTACAACGACCCCAGATTAAATTACATTACTACCTGAGGTCGGCTACAGATGGCAGCAGCGCTTAGGCAGAAAGAGTGGTGGCGGTTTATAAAACCATAGACAGTTCTACCACCTTTACTTAGTCCTCAGGCACATCTATTGTCAACCTCCGGTAGGATCTGATTTTATCTGAAGTTGATGACAAATTTCCACGGCTCACAATAGCCACTTACAATCAGGTGGATTGCATATTTGCTACTTCAATATTATAAAAAAAAAACTTCTGACAATTTTAAAGAGATTTATGATTGTATATTTATTAATATCCAGGAGAGCACATCATTAAGGCGTCTTTCTTCCACAACGGTCGACGTATAGCGGTCGCGGAGAAGAAGCCAGACGCGCCAATCTCTGAACGCATACAGATGTTGAGGCAAACACCGACTTTGAAGGGATTTGGGTTAGTATCTTAACGCATTTATACAGTTTGCATATGTATCTGAAATGATGCAGCAGTGATAGCCTAGTGCTTAAGAAACTCGGCCTCTCGATTGAGGGGTCCGAGGTTCAAATCCTAGGCTCAACCTCTATTAAATTTATGTGCGTATTAGAAATTAGTTATCACTTGCTTAAACGGTGAAGGAAAACATCTTGAGGAAACCTGCATACCTGACAGATTTATAACAAAGAAATCTCAAAGGTGTGTGAAGTCTACCAATATGCACTCGTCCAGCGCGGTGGACTATGGCTTAATCCTTCTCACTCTGAGAGGAGACCCGTGCCCAGCAGTGGGACAATAATGGGTTGTTGATGATGACGATGATGACTATGGCTTGAGCAATGCAATTTTTAAATCTGTTAATGCTGTCATACTGCTCACCGATTATTTATTAGTTTATGTCGAATGCTTAATCAGGCGACTGTTGGCAGATTTTTGGAATCAAACCTGTACCGTCGGTTGTGCAAGCAAAAAATTGGAAGTATAAGTAGCAGAAACTTAAGCAAATGATCATTAGTTAAGTGACAAACTTAATAAGTATGGCTAAAGCTATGGTAGCCAATGGGATGACAGCCTCAGTCCTTAGCAGTAGCAATATATTTGTTACTGACTTTTTTTTATTATGTTTAAGTAGTAGGAGCTTACAGTCCACTTAAAGGTACTTACTACTTCTGCCCTTGGGCATTTATACTCAACTCCAGATAAGATTAGATTCCTACCTGAAGTCGGTCTCAGATGCACTATAACCCCTAAAGACTAAGCTGAAATATCTCAGAAAAGTACATCTCCCTTCTCACACTCTTCAAACCAGAACACAGCAGCGCTTAACACTGCTGTTATAACAGAAATAGGTGTGACGATGGTGCCGGTAGAGACACAGAGTTCTACCACCTTCAACGTTTGAATAAGCCCCTGGAATGCTTCCGAAAAGTATGTCTTCTTCACCACACCCTTCAAACCAGAACACAGCAGCGCTTAACTCTGCTGTTATAACAGAAATAGGTGTGACGGTGGTGCCGCCGGACACAGAGTACTACCACCTTCTACGTGTGTTGTCCCCAGGGGTGTGGCAGTGGAGGGTGCGCTGATAGTGACGGGCACGGGGTTGCTCGGTGCCGCGGCGGCGGGGGACGGGGCGCGCGCGCTCACCGCCACCGACGGCCGCCCGGTGCGGGAACACGTGGTTGCCGCTGAGATCGCACATAAGGGTGAGTTACGTACAGGGTTATAGGAAGTCGACTGATGTATCGGATTTAATTAATAGCTCATTACTAACGGATTTGATTCTTTAATGTGCTATTATTTATAAAGAAATCTTAAATGCTTACTAACAACATAATTTCTATCAGTAGCGAAGAAGTGTTAGAAAATTATCGTTCGCACTATCAATCTATCAATTATTTGTTTAGCAAATATCAAATTTTGACATTATTTACTACGCAAAATACCAAACTTTGTTACTTATTTGTTTACTTGGGTAGAAAAAAAAATAAAGCACTAAGTAGCCATACTACCAGTGACAGTGCTTATTGTCCATCTGTGAACTTTTGTTAGATATAAATTATTGCAAAACAGAAACCCAAATGTTTAAATAATTAATTAACTGATTATCTTTGTCACTTACACAATTTTAAAATCCATCAAACCGTTTGCACTCTAAGGATGTGTCAATGAATGAGAAATCAATACTGTATGTTCTTACATGCACGTAATAGATTAACTACAAAAGATTGCAAAATAAAAAGATATTTTAAATTATTATGACTAATTTATTAAACAAAAGTTGTCTTACACATTAAAACAAAACGAAGATTTCAATATAATTAAACTAAATTTACCATTGAAATTAAGTAAACATGAAATATCAGTATTTAAGAGCAAAACTAAGATTTTAATTATAATATAATGAATTTACCATTAAAATTAAGACAATATACATGAACAGTATCGTACCTGAGTTTAATTATCCTGTTGTTATTTAAATTATTGTGTATTATATTTTCGTACTGCGTATTTGCCCGAAGGAAAGATGTGTCGTAATTGGAACAACGCAAAAAGAAGAAAACAGATGAAAATAACCGCACTTGTTTTTCCAGCCAGTTAAATAATATTAAATTTAATACTTACATAAATTAATATTTTAATGCTTATGTTAATTTAGTATATTATATTCAAATCATAAAATTTTAATATAATTAAAAAATATACATTTCTTAAAATATGCATCATAAAGAAAATATAATCCTTATTATAGCGTAACGCTGGCTCGTAAGTACTGTTGATGTTTATAAACAATAATGTGTCTGAACAATACACTTCCAGTACTCATGACTTATTATTTGGAGGATAAATATTAAACAAGATAAATATAGCTTTACATCATACTTTAACATTATTGAAAAATAATTTCCTAAATTACAAGAAACAGCTATTTCAGTTATTTCATAAATAATTTTAAAATAAGACTAGTACTAAATTGTAATTCTAGTAGTTACCGTAGTTTACGAGATCCTTACTAATATTATAAATTCGAAAGTAACTCTGTTTGTCTGTCTGTCTGGTTGTCTCTTCTATGCGCCTACCGATCCGCCTGAACCGATCTTAATGAAATTTTGTACAAAGATAGTCTAAAACGCGAGAAAGGACATAGGATAGTTTTTTATCCCGGAAAGCCCACGGGAACTAGGGATGGCGATCTAAGATCGATTAATCGGAGAATCGATCTTTTGGACCAAAAAGTCGATTATATTAATCCATATTAGTAAGGATTGAATTGAATTGAATTGATTGAAGCTATGCATTTAATCAAGTGATGATCTTTAGCAAAGTTGTTGTCTAAGAGCCCACGAAGGTTTGGGAGTTGGTAAGTGTTGAAGATACATATATAAACTCAATGTAAATTAATTTACTTTTAAATATATCTATGTGTCACTCTTTGATTTGATCAGTCTGTGTGTCAAGTGTATGTTTAATGTAGTGTACAGATTCCAAGTAATATATCGTGATTAATCCTGCAAGTTCGTTTATATTATCCTATAACTCCTTCATTTTAAATATCCACTTACATTTTACCGGTGTGCGACCACTAATTCGATCAGTAAGTGTCCAACATTTGTGGACAAGAAATGATTTGTATCATTTGAATAAAAACTCTCCTCGCTGTCAGAATCATGTACTGATATCACGCTATATCTCGGTTCAAGCTGAATTAAAGATGTGTCATCAAAATTAACCGTAACTGAGATATTTTCCTCAGTAGATGATTCCTTAGGAGGTTCCTTGTCATTTAAATTGAAAGTCACTCGTTTAAATGATTCTTTATGATTATTATCATCATTTGACACATTCATAAATCTATCCTCTAAAAATGAAACATCCCTAGCTTTAGTACAGTCCCTAGGGTTGTCAGGGTCTAATAATCTATACCCCTTAGTATCTTCGCAATAGCCTATGAAAATATACTTCTTAGCTTTGGCTTGCAATTTGTTTCTTTTATTTATATGTACATATGCAATACAGCCAAAAGTACGTAAATGTGATATGGATACCTTTTTATTCATCCACTTCTCCTCCGGAGTGCAGCCTCTAATTGCCAAAGTTGGAGATCTATTCTTGAGATAGACAGCTGTGTTTACGGCTTCAGCCCAAAAAGTCTGCCCAAGGTTGGCTTCTCGAAGCATGCAGCGTGTCTTCTCCATTATGCTCCTATTAGCACGTTCAGCAACTCCGTTTTGCTGAGGACAGTATGGCACTGTTGTCTGGTGTACAATACCATTCTGCTTTAGAAATGTCTGAAATCTAAAATTACAATATTCAGTTCCATTATCACTACGTATACGATTTAATTTCTTATTCGTCTGATTTTCAACTAAAACCTTCCAAAATTTAAATGTTTCAAAAACTTCATCTTTCCTCTTCAAAAAATAAACAAAAGTCTTCCTAGAAAAATCGTCAATAAACGTTACGAAATATCTAGCTCCACCAATCGACGTAGAAGGCATTGGACCACACAAGTCAGTGTGAACCAACTCTAAGACTTCTGTCGCTCTATTAAAAGAACGCTTAGGAAATGATGCACGAGTTTGCTTTCCCTCGATACATGATACACATTTTTGGAAATTAGTTTTATCATATGAAATTCCTGTAACCATACCTTGTCTTAATAACTCCATACTACGAACATTAAGATGTGCAAGACGACGATGCCATACCTGCTGAGAAACACTATCTTTCTCAGTAACGGCAGGTATCGCCACAGCTGTACCTGTATCTTGCTTATTCACATCTAATTTCTTCTTAGTACAACCTGAATCTGAAATGCTATTATGACTAATGTTACAGTTAAATTTAGACGAATCAACTGTGTCTAAGCAATAGACACCATTACATAAAGTGGCTGTAGCAATTACATTCTTATTATCAAAAATATTACACTTGCTATTGTTAAAGACCAATTTAAGCCCTTTTGCAGTCATAGCGCTAACAGATAACAAATTTGTTGTTAAATTGAGTACATAATATATCGTGATTAATACTGCAAGTTCGTTTACATTATCCTATAACTCCTTCATTTTAAATATCCACTTACATTTTACCGGTGTGCGACCACTAATTCGATCAGTAAGTGTCCAACATTTGTTGGACCTTAAATATATATATCTATGTGTCACTCTTTGATTTGATCAGTCTGTGTGTCAAGTGTATGTTTAATGTAGTGTACAGATTGTTAAAGTGTAAAGCGACACATAGTATAATTTATATTGGTTTAAGGGCTAGTGTTGAAGATACATATATAAACTCAATGTAAATTAATTTACTTTTAAATATATCTATGTGTCACTCTTTGATTTGATCAGTCTGTGTGTCAAGTGTATGTTTAATGTAGTGTACAGATTGTTAAAGTGTAAAGCGACACATAGTATAATTTACATTGAGTTTATATATGTATCTTCAACACTAGCCCTTAAACCAATATAAATTATACTATGTGTCGCTTTACACTTTAACAATCTCAATACAACATAACAATAGATCTTTAAAAACAACTAACTTAACCTTTGAACAATTGACTTACAAAATTATTGTGAATTTCTTTTGACAATGGTTTGGTTAATAAATCGGCTAACATTTCCTTAGAGCATAAATATTTTACATCTATAAAACCATCACAAATGTGTTGCCTAATGAAATGGTGGCGAATGTCTGTGTGCTTAGTTCTAGCATGAAAGACAGTATTCTTACATAGTTTTTGTGCAGATTGGTTATCATTAAAAATTGTAACTTTAGATGACGTACCTAATATTTCCTGCAAAAGATTACGAAGAAAAATAGCCTCCTTGCAAGTGTCAGAGAGACACATGTACTCCGCCTCAGTACTTGACAACGCTACGGTTCTCTGCTTTCTGCTCTCCCAGGAAACTACAGATTTACCGACTCGAAAGATATACCCGGTGTAGGATTTTCTATCAACGTCATTTCTCCCCCAATCAGCATCTGCATAGCCTGTTATTATTGTTCCACTCTTCTCAAAGTTCAAACATAACTCTTTTGTTCCTTTAAGATAACGAAGTACTCTTTTGGCACATATCCAATGAGATTTGTTGTAGCAATTGTTAAACTGGCTCAGATAGCTGACCGCGTGTGCAATATCTGGACGCGATCCTACCGTAATATACATCAGCGATCCTATTAGACTCCTGTACTCAAACTTACCACTTTCATCATTAAGTGATTTTTCAAGTTTTATACCAGTCTCCATAGGCGTCACTGCGGGTTTACAATCTTCTATTTTAAACCTCTGTAAAACTTTCTTGTGTGAAGCCTTTAGCTACTAATCTAGCTTTATATTTAAGAAGTTCACCATTGAGACCTAGTTTCTTGCACCGGAAACATCTTGTTTGTTTTCGAACAAACAAGGCGGAAGCATCTTCACCCTTGTCATATCTTCGGATATTCTCCTGCAATAACTTTCCTTTAACAATTTCACTGGATAGTACCACATTCGAATTCTCTAAAGCCATTATAAGAGGATCGTAGTCAGATGTTAAATCGCTTAACATAATCACTGCTACAAAATCATCCTCTAAAGGTGCGCCTATCTCGCTCAACTGCTGTGACAATCTCGTAATTTTGTTAATGTAGCTTTCCATGTCCTCACTCTCATTGAGTTTTATTGCAAATAATTTTCTGAGGAGACCCAGCCTGCGACATAAACCTTTGTCCTCATATGCTTTCGACAAGCTGGTCCAGGCTTCATGTGCTGACTTCGCGATACGTATGTGTGGAATCACTGATGATTCAACAGACAAAGCAATTCGGGCTAACGCTTTCTGTTGTTTCTTACTATCATCTTCCTTATTTTCCACGCATTCCCACAAATCTTCTTGTATTAAAATCATCTTCATCATGAATTTCCAGGAAATGTAATTTTCCATTCCTTTTAATTTTTCAAAGGAAATAAAATTCGAAGACATTTTGTGAAAATTCGCCGTATTTTGTTTTTGTAGGCGACTTTTATTTTTACAAGATATTATTCAATATTATCCAATATTAATATTCGCGCGGTGTTCTTGTGATCTGGGCCCATAACCTGAAGGAGTTATAGGATAATATAAACGAACTTGCAGGATTAATCACGATATATTACTTGGAATCTGTACACTACATTAAACATACACTTGACACAGTAAGACCAATTTTCGACAGATGGCGCTACTGTAATTCCAATGAAGGTACACATTTTCTGTTTTATGTATGTCATATTATTTCATTAAAATGCGGGCGAAGCCGCGGCACCACTAGTGGTCTATAACGCATGTCGTTACAGGTGGCGGTACAGCCGGCGGCGCGGGCACCCAGTTAGTAGCGTTGGCGTGGCGACGCGGCGCTCGGCGCGGTGTGCGTTGCGCCGCGGTCAGTGTAGCGCGCGCCGCTGCAAGAGCACCGGCACTCGCGTTAGCCGCGCAGCCGCTGCCGGCGCTGTGTCTGTTGGATGATGACGCGCAGGCGCCAAGTGAGTAGCTACTTTACTGCTTCGGTATGCTTTGATGTGCTTCGGAACGCTTCTATTTGCTTCGGAGTGCCTTAGAATACTTCGGAGTTCTTCGATATGCTTCGGAGTGCTTTAGAATGTTTCTATGTTCTTCAGAGTGCTTCGGAATACTTCGACATGATTCGCACGCAAGTCCGAGTGCCCCGTTGTGGTTCTATATGCATCCGAGTTGTTATTTATGCTTCAGAGTTCTTCGGTACGCTTAAGTGTGTGGCGGCATACATCCGAAGTGTTAGTCCTATAACTCCTTCATTCAAGGGCTACGTTGTGATTATATATGCGTCGGAGTGTTTTGGTATGTTTCGGAGTGCTTCTATATACTTCGGAGTACTTCGGAATGCTTCGATGTGCTTCGATATGCTTCATTGTTTTTAAGTATGCTTCAGAGTGCTTCAATATACTTTATTGCGTTTCGGTATACATCCGAAGTGTCCTAGCGTGCTTCGTTTCACTCGTAAGTGTTTTTAAGATGAAGGAAAGATCGAAGGTCATCGTTGTGCTTAGGAGTAACTTTAACTATTTGACGTGCTAGCGATACAAGCGGCAGGTTTATTAGATTTTCATTTTTCATTAAAATAGTAATATTCCTTTATTTTGTTTTCACCATCAATGATATATGTTTTAGATTTTTTATTTCGTCAAATTAAAAATTCCCATGTTCCTTCCAGTGTCGATAGCGTGGTGTCTCCGCGAGGACACGGACTCGCTGCTGGTGGCGGGCACCACATTGACATTGTGGAAACTGACGGAGCGCTCCTTCCCTGTACACAAGCTGCTGTCCAAAGGTAAGCTTCGTGGATATGATATTGCTATGGTTATTGGATGAGAGCTGATGCGCTAGCACTCGCACATAGCGAACAAAAACGTGCGAGCGTACATACACACCCCATACATACATGTATGTACGCATACACGAAACACACACACACACTGACACACCGGTATACACATAAACTCACACACAGCAGAAAAATACGCGCACGTCCACACACACACACCCGCTCGCATGCACGTAACACACACACACACATGAACTCACAGCTAACAAAAACGCATGCGCATACACAAACACATACAAACTGGTACAAATATGAAATCGCACACAGCGAACGAAAACGCGTTTGCGTACACACACGACTATGTGAACATACCACACAAATAAACACGCTCACACACGTAATTATACGAAAAATTATACAAATATAAATTTTAGCTATTTTCTTTTTATGTAATTGAAATTCAACTTTTGAAGCGATATTTAATTAACATGCATATTTTACTATAATTAACTCATTTACTGTCATACCTCCTTAGGTCCAGTGCAAGGCAGTACCACACCGGGTAGTGTTCAGAAAACAGGGCAGGATTGCTTCAATACTGTTGTAAGTATGATTTTATTACTTTATCTGAATTATTCAAAATACACATAATAGCTGTGTTTTCGAAAGATGGTAGAACGCTGTGGTTTTACTTCGGAGGCACCACCGTCACACCTATTTTTGCCTAATAACAGCAGTGTAGGGCTGCTGTTTTCTGGTTAGGATGATATTGCAACATAGTCCTCGGGGGTAACAACGGTCTGTAGTCGACCTCAGGTAGCAATCTAATCTTATTTGGGATTGATTAGAGATTTCTAAGGGTGGACACTTACCATCAGGTGGACTGCATTCATTTTGCTAGAGTGTGAAAGATATTTGGTAAAAGGTGATCTTCTTGTGGGCTAGGTGATGATGCCCAGACAGCGGTCGCACTCCGACAGTCTCAGTTTGGAGCTTATATATGTACAAGATGTTTAGAAAACTTCGTTAGCGTGATTCAAACTAGTCGTGGTGCCATCTTTTGACGAGTAGCGGGAAGTCGCCACAGATATTTTTTAAGATTTTAAATATGCATATGGTCTCATAAGATGTCGTTAAGTTAACTAATTAGGAGATAGTTTCAAACAGAAAGTTCCTTAAGTAGGGACTGAATAAATTAATCGACTTGGTATTACATGGTATACAACTTTTTACGAAAGAAGAATTAAGTTTTGAGACTTGGCTTTTTTACAAGTGTTTTTAATGGCATTTTTTAATTCGCCCCCGAAGTAAAAACACAGCCTCATATTTTTTTATTAAATAATATATTTTGCAGGTATGGCAACAAACAGCGGTGTGGCCGGTGGAGGGGGGTCAGGGGGCCCGACACATCACCAGCACGAAGCTGCCGCTGGGACCGCCGCACGCCGTGCTGGCTACACCGCGAGCGCTGCATCTCATTGCGAGAGATAATCATCATTATGTGAGTTTATCCTAACTTATATAAATGAAACTGAAGGTGATTTGTCTTTTTTTATAATATAGGAGTAGCAGACGAGCATGCAGTCCACCTGATGGTAAGTGGCTACTGCCGCCCATGGACATCTGTAATCAACCCCAGGTAGGATTAGATATTCCTACCTAAAGTCGGCTACAGATGCGCCGCTATCCCTGAGGACTAAGCTGGAAATTGAACCACAAGGTGAAGGTGGTAGAACCCTTTGTGATTCGACTCCGGCGGCACTACCGCCACACCTATTTCTACCTAACAACAGCAGTGTTAGGCGCTGCTGTGTTCTGGTTTGAATGGTGGTAAGGGAGATATACTTATCCGAAGCATTCTAGCCACTTGTTCGTTACTCTTATACTATAAAAATCAACAACACTGACATCTAAAATCGATACGATAAAATTGCCTTGTAAATTTCGCAAGTTTTAAGAACAACGAAAATAAAATAATGTTATAAGTTATTTATCTTTACGGATGTCATATGTAACAATTATTTATGAACATTTTTTTGGAATTTCGCTGTTTGATGTTGTATATTTTTATTGAATAAGTCATTTAAGTATAGTTTATTATTTGCATACATGTGAACACACGATTTTTTTTTTATTTTAAGAGTAGTTACTAATTAGTATTGCATTTAATATTTCAATTTTAGGACAACCCATATATACCACTCTCATATATTATAAATCTATATGTCCGTACAGCTGTGTTCCCGCGCGCTATCATCAGGCAGTGGCGCGGCGGCGGAGACTCCCGCGACGGCCGCGGCGCCGCCCAAGAAGGCCAAGTACGGGGGCGGAGCCCTGCCAGTGAGTATACACTCCGTACAACACGAACTTACACTACACTTACCTTGCCTCTGTAACTGTCTTGTAGACGTGAGCTGCCCGTGAATACACTGGCACAACACGAACAACCAACATACACTCCACTTACCTTAATACCTGTTTTGTAGACGTGACAATGAAAATTTATTCACACAAAAAATATAGTATAGATTAAATTATTACTAGACTCCGACTGAGCCAAAAGGGGCCTTAATACATATAATCGGGTAATAATGTACTAAGGGTTTATCCTTATACTAAGGGCAAGACAGTATAACTAAGGCCACTAAAAAAATATTTTCTTGTTTCATAATATTTAAAACACTACTTTTATATATTTTATGTTTCAACTCATTTTTATGGAAATAATTTTCACCACATTTCACTATAAACAAATATTAAATAAACTATAGCCTAATACTACACATTACTTCGTAGTCACACGGAAGTGTCACACGGAAGTGTAGTCACACTAATAAAACAGACTCCAAATAACACCTGTTCACACGCAGAGCGGCGATTCACACAAATATAGTCCGCGCCAAACTACTAGTCCGCTCTGAAGTTGTTGCGAGGGGGTGTGGTCATACAATTTGCTATGGCGACGCGATTCATTTCTATATTCAGAGCGGACTAGCAGTTTTACGCGGATTATACGCACTACTTCAATCGTAACGAGGTACTAACAGAACAGACTCCTAATAACACCTGTTTACACAGAGCGGCGGTTCTTGTGCAACGGTGTCGTGCGTGGAGATGTCTACCTTTGGGGGCTTACTAGTGGCAGTGGACACCCACTCCCAGCTCCACGTGTACAAGCTGCCCCAGCCCTGGGCCGAGAATATACGTGAGTATCACAACTAATGTTAGGACGAATGTGAGCTTGTCTGTCTATTTGTTTGTTTGTTTGTTTGTTTGTTGCGTTTTTATGCTTTAACTACATAACGAATTGTTATGATGTTTTGTATACACGTTGTAAAGTATTGAGAAAAGGACATAGGGTACATTTTATTCCAAAAAGTGAGTGAGAATTACCGACTTAGCAAACAGATTCTTAAACTAATGATTCAGTTTTGATTTTTATCAAAATAAGTCTTGTAATCCATTTCAGTATTTTTCACTAATCCATATAGTTCAGGATTTAGCCATCCAAATCCATTTGTAAAATTTACCCTGTATTATATTCAATGTTTAAGACTGAATTCACAAAGCGTCCTTTTCTACCTAAGCCTCGGAGGTTTAATTTTATATTGTAGTACTTTTAATTTGAATGATTTTGTGCATAGAATCGAAATCCAATAAAAAATAAATATTGGGTACACTCTGTACACCTTATTACAGTATGCGTAACACGTCGATGTCCATATTGATGTTCGTGTTGATGTTCGTGTTGGTGTTAGCATTGATGTTAATGTTCATGTTGATTGCAGCGACACCCCTATCAGTGCAACACGCCACGCTGTTGCTGGAATACGCGATGGTATCCGGTTATGACTACTTGGACATATTGATGACTATCAAACCGAACATCGTAGAGGCTTTGTATGAGAGGTAAGTGGATTAGTGACAATGCAACGTAGACAATGCAACGTTTTATATTTCTCATCTGCCTCTTATTTAAAGTTTGTCACGCATGTTTTGCTACTCTGGAGGTTTAAGTACTAACAATTAATATTTTTTTAGTGGGAATTATTTTTATCCGATCAATAATCTGTATTCGAAATAATTTTCATTAGGAAACTATGTGTTATTATTACCTTTCTGCAGTTTATTTTCTATGAAAAACATTGACTATTATTATAGCTCATAATTTTTAGGAGAACTTCTTTCTATATATAATAACAAAATTTCAGATTCACGGAAACATTCCAACGTCAACCGCAGACATTCCAGCAGTATTACTTCCATCATTGGCTCAAAATAAGAATCGCACTTTGCAGGTCAGCTTTCTATCTTCTATATGTGTCAGCTCATTATTTATGTAAGGAAAAATGTTTAGGTCCTATGATTAATGCTTGTGGAATTTAACATATGTTTGCATCGAGGCGATGATTGGTCTCAATAATAGATAATGTCTCAATAAAGAAATGGAGTAATGTGCATTTTTAAAATATTAATAGCCAATATTGTGTTATGAAAACCAGTTATTGGAGTAAATTATCACTTGCTTTAATAATTACAATATAAAAAATGATGATAACAGCAATATTGATAGGGACGATCATAGCAACATAGTTACCTTGTTAAGGTGGTAGAATCCTTTGTGGTTCGACTCCGGCGGCACCACCGCCACACTTATTTCTACCTAATAACAGCAGTGTTAGACGCTGCTGTGTTCCGGTTTGAAGGGTGTGGTAAGGGAGACAGACTTTTCCGAGGCGTTCCAGCTTAGACCTCAGGGGTAGCGGCGCGTCTGTGGCCGACCTCAGGTAGGAATATCTGATCCAATCTGAGGTTGATTACAGATGTCCATGGGCGGCAGTAGCCACTTACCATCAAGTGGACTGCATGCTGGTCTGCTACTCATATGTTATAAAAAAGCCTATAGTAGTTCATGTCCACGATGATTTTGACATCGACAGCGTTTATGTTAACGACGATGATGTTCATGTTGGTGACAATTTCCATATTGACAACGATAGTTATAATTTTCTTGATAATCTTGACGCCGATAGTGTTCATATAGACGAGGACAATATTAATGTTTATACATAACAATGTTGGCAACGGCGTGTTGATATTTTTGATTGCTTATTTATATTGACGGTATTGTCTATGACTGCTCATATGATGACAACATCAATATTCATGTTGACGACGATGTTATCAACGACTCTATTCATACTCTTGCTGAACGAACTTATTTTTTACATAAATGTTATGCAAGATACTGGAGCTAGTGCTTTATTAATTATAAGTAAAAATATGACAATTAAAAAAAGAAGAAAAAGAGTAAGAATAATTATAAAAAAGACAAACGCACTGAGTTTCTTACCGGATCTTCTCAGTTGAGGTCGCGTTCCGATCCGGTAGTAGTTTAAGAAAAAATATTGTAACTGACATTTTGTAAGTGCCGCCGTTGACCTATACGAAATAAATACATTTCATTATATTTCATATCATTTCATATATCGACGTTTCGAAGACGATACTGTCGATGTTGACACGGTGTTCCTGTGGTCGAAGTTGACACGGTGTTCATGTGGTCGATGTTGACACGATGTTCATATTGATGAAAGTATGGACGTCTGCGAGTTTTTTGAGAGCAATATTGCGTAGTGTGTAATCGTAAAGCGTAATCATAACATCACATATTGACGATGTTGGCACGATTTTCATTTCGTCGATGTTCACGTGGTTGATGTTAATGTGGTTGATGTTCATGTCGATGTTGGTGTCGGCAGCGTGTCGCCGGGCACGCTCCGCGCGGCGGGCGCGCTGGCGGCGCTGCAGGCGGCCGCTGCGGCCTGGGCGGCGTGCGGCGCGGCGCTGCGGCCCGACGACAAGCCCGACGCGCTGGACGACCTCACGCACCCTGAGCACGACAAGGTGGGTGATAATCCACATAGATGATGTTCGTGTCGTCGATGTCCGCAATGTCAGCAAAGCAGTGTATCAATGTGTTTATGTGTTGGTATTGTAAAAACTCTTTCGTTTTTAAAACGTGCTACAGGGTATAACTGAAGAATATTTTTATATTGTCATTATTTGTATGTTTATATTAAACTAAAATAAGTAAGTAATAAAAGTAATAAAAAAGTAGTTATAAAAATAAAAATATGTATTTTCGATGTTTTCAGAGTCTCTTAGCTCTTGAGGCGAAAGCAGACGTGCCGACAGAGGGCGGTACTCTACAAGCGCTTCAAGCGCTGCAGCCACTACGCCGTCTACTCGAGCGAGCGGTGGACATAACGCTTACAGCGCTTGCCGCGCTACCGTTACCTAACACACATCATCAACCTCATGGGTGAGTTTTATTGTTCACGATATACGTGGTGTGGTTGTAAGAGAATGAGTGATTGGCTTACTGAACGATGGTTTCGTGAGTGATGAGGTAGTGTTGCTGAGTAGTGCTGGTGATGAGTGAATGAGAGAATGACTGACTGGCAGTGTGAGTAGTAAGTTATGAATGACTGAAGGCGTGATAAGTGAGTAAGTGATAAGGGAATGACGTATAAGGGAGCTATGAGAGTGAGTGAACAATAAGTGGAGGAGAATAAGTGAGTGAACAATAAGTATGGTGAGCGAATGACAAGTATGGAAGTAAATTATGACTAAGGATGGATATGTGGGCGAATGAGTAAAGATTGAGTGAGTGAGGGAAAAGTAAGGGTAACGTAGTAAGTAAAAATGAATGAATGAAGGTATAAATTGTTTTTCCAGGTACGAGCTATGGGCGGATCCTCGCGCGGTGGGGCTGCTGCGCAAGCTAGTGGTGGCGGCGCGAGCGTGCGGCCGCGGCGGGGAGCCGCTCTCCCGCCCGCTGGCGCGCCTCGCCAACAACGCGCAGCTCAAGGCCGACCTGCTGGGTGAGTGCGGGGCGGGGGGCGGGGGCGGGGAGCCGCTCTCCCGCCCGCTGGCGCGCCTCGCCAACAACGCGCAGCTCAAGGCCGACCTGCTGGGTGAGTGCGGGGCGGGGGGCGGGGGCGGGGAGCCGCTCTCCCGCCCGCTGGCGCGCCTCGCCAACAACGCGCAGCTCAAGGCCGACCTGCTGGGTGAGTGCGGGGCGGGGGGCGGGGGCGGGGAGCCGCTCTCCCGCCCGCTGGCGCGCCTCGCCAACAACGCGCAGCTCAAGGCCGACCTGCTGGGTGAGTGCGGGGCGGGGGGCGGGGGCGGGGAGCCGCTCTCCCGCCCGCTGGCGCGCCTCGCCAACAACGCGCAGCTCAAGGCCGACCTGCTGGGTGAGTGCGGGGCGGGGGGCGGGGGCGGGGAGCCGCTCTCCCGCCCGCTGGCGCGCCTCGCCAACAACGCGCAGCTCAAGGCCGACCTGCTGGGTGAGTGCGGGGCGGGGGGCGGGGGCGGGGAGCCGCTCTCCCGCCCGCTGGCGCGCCTCGCCAACAACGCGCAGCTCAAGGCCGACCTGCTGGGTGAGTGCGGGGCGGGGGGCGGGGGCGGGGAGCCGCTCTCCCGCCCGCTGGCGCGCCTCGCGTACTTCAAAGTGGTGGGAAGGGAGGAAAAGAGAGGGGAGAGGAAGTCTAACATACTGGACCAGTGTTCCTCTATTTTTCCTAATGGTAACGTATAACTTATCTTATCATGAAAGGACTGATCGGCGGGTGGCTTGTGCATTCATTATTCGTTCACGCCAGTAACGTAAGTAAAATGGTAAGTAGTAATAATCACTAGGCGAGCGCCCGGAAGGGGAAATGAGTAAAGGTAGTTAGTCCTTAAAGATCTCCCACCATGTATCTCCACCCCACCATTTTTTTTCTTACAAACATATCATGCCACTAAGGGGGTTTATGTTCATGTATATGCCTGTTATGTATGTCTTTTATGAACTCGTCACACATTGTGTGTTACAGAGGAGTGTGCGTCGCTGACGGCGCAGTGGCCGAGCCGCGTGTGGGAGCTGCTGCCGCGCTGCTGCGTCGCCGCGCCGCACGGCCGCCCGTGGCCGCTCTATGTGAGTATACTGATGTCGTCACATCTTGGTTAAAGTAAAAAATATAATTACAAAAAAATACAACCGACTTCTATGTCACTACAAAGTAAAAAATTATTGAGATAAATGTTGGTTTAGTACATATTTTCTCCAGAACCCATCGATGGATCCTAACCATATTTAAGTGGGACCAACTTCTAGTTAGTCTCGTGTACATACATAAAAAAATATATATATACCGTCCGAATTGATAACCACCTCCTTTTTGAAGTCGGTTAAAAAGTATAAAAAATAAAAATTCGACTTCTTGAAAATAATTAACTGATAAATGAAGTAATTTTATTTATATCAATTCCATAACTTAGACGAATTCAACAACATCACATACTTTAAACTCTGTCAAGCCGTTTGGATTGTTGCTTACTCAAAAAAAAAATACTTTTTACTTTTCTCCGAATATAAATAAACCTTTCTCCTTCTGTAACACCTTACAATATTCAATTTAGCTTTTTAATATATAAATTTCATTATTGTTGTATAGTCTGCGCCAAACTGCTAGTCCGCTCTGAAGTTGTTGTGTATCATTTCTATATTCAGAGAGGACTAGTAATTTTACACGGAATATACATGGTTATTCTCTATTCAGTCTATCTTTATGTAGGTAATCGATATTTTTGATCGATCCATCCTTCAAAATATCGATGTCAAAATCGATCATTTTTCAATAACACTCATCCCAAGCACTTGTCACAACTTGTCTATAAAAATAGTGATGTGGCATAAAAACCGTAAATTTTACAAGTGTCTTAAATTTTAATAAAAAGCGATTATTACACAATATTATGTATTTTTTTATGATTTTTTAGTTTGAATATGGAACGGAGCCTGAATATCTTCGGTACTCGCCAGAACCACCGCCGTATGCACAATGCGACTTCCCTCCATTAGGAACTATGGACGCTATAAGGTTTGTATGGAAATTATGTTATTTAATAATTTACAATTAATCAATTATTATTTGATTAACTTTCATGGTTTGCGATTTAATTTTTGCGCATATTGCTAAGCTGTTGTGTATTGTAATAAATTATAATATAATTATTTGTTTTTTGTATACCGATATTTATTCCTAACTTGTTGTTAACGTTTTGATGATGTGAAATCAATAAGGTCCACTGAAGTCTATATATATTGTAAATTCAAATTTTATTTAGTATATTGTAAATTCTTAATGTAATGTTCGTTTGAAGATGTTAAAATCCTTTGTGGTTTGACTCCGGCGGCACTACCTCAACACCTGTTTCAGCTTAATATTAATATTAAGTCTACTGTATTCTGATTTTAGGGGTCATATTTTTAGGGCTTCCAACTTCGTCCTCAGGGGTAGCACGCATCTGTGATCTACTTTAGGTAGGACTCTGATCTTTTCTGGGATTGATTACAAATGTATATAGGTGATTCATGGCTGGTGTCCAGTAGGATATCATTGGACCTATCATTGTCATCGTCGTTGTCATATCATCATTGGTCCTATCATTGGACTGTATTATAGTCTCCTACTTTCATATTATTAAAAAAATCACTGAAATATAATGATTTTTTGCATATTTGTGGCATGTTTGGAGTATACTTGTGTATGGTTGTATTTATGCCAACATTACATTGCGTAAATTGTATTGCGGATGAAGCGATGAATAAAATGATTGTATCGCAGGAGCGTTACAGAGCGACTGATATATTAACTTTTACATAAAATATACAATCTCCATATGCCACAGAGAGGTTAGATATAACATTTTTCCATAGATACATGTACCTGGGCGGCGGGCGCAAGCCGCGTCGCTGGCGGCAGTGCGGCCGCTGCGGCGCGCGCGCGCTGCCCGCGTCGCAGCCCACCAAGCATCCGCTGCAGCGCGCGTACGACGCGAGGTTCTTGGCGGCTTGCAAGTTAGTATACGATCATTATACGATTAGTTCCTCGGCTGATCGACGGGACCGCAAGGCAGTTCATTTTCTACGCGACTAGTGGAATGCTGGATAACAGCAGTGTTAAGCGCTGCTGTTTTCGGATTTTAAGGGAGACATACTTTTCCGAAGCATATCAGCTTAGTTCTCAGGGTTTAATAGCGACGCACCTGTGGCCAATCTACAAATAGGATTTATTTCTTATCTGGGGTGGATTGCAGATAACTCTAGGCGGCAGTAGCCAATTACCATCAGGTGGACTGCATCCACGTCTGCTACTTCTACTTTTATAATAAAAAATATATGCCATAACAGTATGATAATTGAAATTAGGACGACACGACAGAAGCATACCACTGCTTTGTTATTGTACCGACGATAATAATCTATGAAATTTCGATGTTGATTCTTAATATTAATAGTTACAATTCTATTATTCACATCAAAAACCTCTAAGTACCATTCCGTATTTCAATACCTTAGAAGAAATAATCTAAGTTACTTGTTTTAATTACAATTGCAACGTTATACCACTTAATTTCCGAAAATAATGACAATTAATAATTTCTGAGTCTCATAGAAATAACTTATACCTCGAGCCGCTTACATCATTAGTCTTTATTATAGAATCTAAGATATATATCTCTGTTTTAAACTATTAATAATTTTGTATTATGTTTTACAGGTGTGGCGGCAAGTGGACCCTGTTTTGTAGTATTCAGGGCTTAAATTAGTTACTTTTAGTTATAAGTTAATAATACCGTAATTTAATATGTATTTTGTAAATAAATAAAAAGTATAATATACGAAAATGTGTTTTATTTAAAAAGCGTAACCATTGTAAGCTACAGGCTCAAAACTAAAAAAGCTCATGTTATTTGTTATTTAATTAATGCTCTTTGTCAAATAATAAGCTTACATAGAGTCTATTACATTGGTTGTAGGAAAAGTAACCACATACACTAAGCGTTCCAAATCTTCAAGAATAGCATCCCAATTCGTATTTGACAATGTTAATGTTAATTAATACATAGTGTTGGATGCAGTGTGTGAAAAATTTTTGGGGTTTGTTAATAAGAGTTAAGAAATATTAACAAAAAATCTTTAATTGACTTTTATGGCATAGGGAGATTATCTACAGTAGTATAGTCTTTAGTTCGACCTTATTTTTGAACATAATTAGTGTAGAAAGGGTCATCAAAAAGTATAGTAAGGGGTCATTCAGTTTTGAGTAATAAAAGAAATCCATTACTAAAAACGTAACGTACGACGAACGTGTAACGTATTAGGTTACAATATGCTTCTTTTCGGACTTTATTGGTGTTTGAAATAAAGTTAAGGTGTTATGATAAATTAACATTAATTACTATACTTATTTAATATGAACTACAAAAAAATATTACCCTCCTTATGACGCAGTTGGGTAAAAACAAATTTATAGGAGATTCTGGAAACTTCACCCTGTATTAGTTCTGCGCGCGCACCTTTCTTTCGTTTCAAACATTCGGAAAAATACAACATCGTTGAGCGGTTTTCATTACACGCTAATTACAGTTTAATATAAAAAATACATATTTAAATTTTCAATACATCTGCTATAATATTTCAATACATATTCGCAGATACGAGTATTTGTACAAAATCTGTAAATTACAAAGCATCATTCGGTTTCTATTGATACTTCGTTATTTAGATGAATTTAATACAAAGTTTTTACGTGCACAATTTTCTAATGCAAAAAATTGAAACATAATCGCTATAAACAACATCAGGGATTTTCATATTATTATTTGGATAAACTTAGGTTTTAAGTTTAGTATAGTCACCGGTTTTTTATGTCTGTGTACATCCGATCACGTTACGTCATTAGCGATTCGAGCACATCACTAGTGTCGTTGCGAGTGATCGATCGAAGCTTCAGCTTTTGCGACTGCGTTTATAAAATATCGCGAATTTCCATTATCTTGCAACGAACCTGTTGTAGTGTTAAACTTATATTAGCAAATACTATTTAGTTAATATAATGGCTGATAAGAAAGGTATTTATGCAATTTGATTTACTATTTTCTTTGTTCTTTCTATAAGTTCTAAGGCTGGCATATGTAACGTCATTGGGTATTCGTTTGCAAGTTTTTGCAATTGTAAAGGCATTTTTACTGATATTAATGCGTAATAGGCTTAATAATGCACATTTTGGACTATTTTTTGATGAATAAATGTTACTTTTGTGGTTTTGAGCCATCGATCGATAACTCAACGGGATCCAAGATGGTTGACGGTTTTATTGTAAGGCGGGATCTCGGCCGGGGCTGGGATGTTCTAAATATAGGTTTATTCATCATCCCAATTCATGATCCTAGGTCATAAAACCGTTTGACAAAAGGATTCTTGGTATTTCGTGGGATACGTTATATTTATCACAAGTAGGTACTTAGGAATTGTTACTTTTTGCTTAGAAACACTAATTGTCTAGCTAATTCGCATATTATTACGATGCAAAGCATGTTGTGTGAAATGAAAAGGTAATTAGGTATAATGAAATAAAAATCAAAAGATTTAAAATGTTTTTTGCTGACTCATGTCGTACTAAGTCATCTGGCTTGCATCTGTAGCTTAAGTGTAGGTGTTTTTAGAATAAATTGACTGTTTGTATTAGTAGTTGGGTGCTACAAAATTTCATAGAAAACCCAGAAAAAAATAATATGCGAAAGTATGTAAAAATAAAAATCAATTTTATTAAAATTTAAATTTCCAATAATCAATATTTAAGCCTGCATAAAACCTTTGAACATCACCTAAAATTATTTTCTTATATTATGGATATCATAGAAGTCAAAAACAAAGACTGCTTGTCCGGGCATCAAACCTGGAATATTACACCATAGATCACCACTGGCACATAACAGAACTTAACATGACTATATTACAAATGGCAATTATTAGTAAAATTTATTATCTACCTACATACTTGTATCTTAGTCAACACAAGATTAACTTGCGACTTTTTTTTGCATGGATTCGGAATATAACATTAATCAAACAATGCCATCTATCAAGCTCTCGGAGCGGACCAGTAATTTGAAATTCTCTGCTTCACATACACATCATTCAATATAAGAAAAATTACTTCGACTTTAAATTGTAATAATTTTTGGCAGAGAAGAATTTGAATGAAATATACACAAAATGTTAAGTTCAGATAAAGACTATAAATATTTTTAATCCATTATATCAATTAAACTCAGTTTCGATTTCATGTAAAATCATACAATGCTAAAGATTACATGGACAAACAGATAGACAAAAATTACTTTTTCCTAGTTCTTCTAACTACTTTTTTGCTAATATATTCAACATACAGACACGTGAAGCTTACATTGTTATTTTACGTAAAAATAACAATAGGAAAACAGTAATAAACAATGCTTTTACATATTTAAATAAACTTGAATTGTAAACATTTAATCATATGCTAACGACTATCATCTATTTATATGGAGTTCACTCTGAATACTAAGCAGTTACAACCTAGTGACGTTACAAATGTCAAGTACTCAAGTATACCTCATTACGCTTTAGTTAACGACTTTGGAATATCCGAATTAGATTTAAGAGATATTTTAAGATACGAGTTTTTTGAACGGTTCGCCAGGCTGTACTAGCCTAGCCCCGTTCGGTGATACGATGATATAATGAAACGTTCCCACACCCCGCCCCCTCCCAGCCACCCCCTCCTCTCTGCAGGAGCCGCAAGCAACCAGTCGCAGACCCCGCGCGCCAGACGACTAGTCACTATCATGTAATGACACATATAGAATTTTTCTTTCTTTATTTTTTTCTTTTTTGGAAACATAGTTAAAGAGAGACCAATATATGATATGTGCGTATCGGCGTGTGGACGATCGTATGTGTTACTTACGAATGTAACAAGTAATGATGATTCGATTGCTATACAAATCATGCTATATTCTATAAAAAAAAATGTTTTGGTTAATGAAATTTCCTAAAATACTAAATCAATACTTATCCGAGACATTCTAAATTAGACCTCAGGGGTAGCTGTGTTAGTTTGTAGCGGTAGCTAACCTCAGATAGAAATCTAATCTTATCTGGGGTATATTACAGGTTTAGCAGTACATGTTTAGCAGTACCCTTGGATGGACTGCATGCATGTTTGCTACATATAATACATTAAAACTCATGGATATGTAATTTTATAGAAATTTGTCTTATGGAACTTTTTAGTTCCTGATATTATTTCGATATACAAAAGTAAAATGTAAATGCCCATCTCAGACAAAATAAAAAGAATGTAAGGACACATCAAGGTCTTAAGGTTGCAAAACTTTTGAAAGAAAACAGGTTTGAAACAGCTCCTGACTCATTTATAGGTAAATAAACTCCTTTGCAAATTTTATAAACACGTTTTGTGCAGCATTTAAATAAAGTTAAATGAGACTGGAATAAATTTTAAAGTGTTTAATATCAATTTTTTTTGTATTCTTATGCAATCGGTCTTATGCAATCTTAAAATACAGTATTCAAATTTCATTTGAGTAATGGTGGACAATGGCTTAATCCAATCACTTCAAGAGGAATCCTGTGCCCAGCAGTGGGACAGTTGTGTTAGTGTTGATCCGTCTTCAGTGTTTTGGATACTGTTCTGAACTAATTTTAAATACATATTTGCATAGCAATGGTAAAGAATACCAAAATAAAGAAACATTTTAAAATAATTGCAACAAATAGTTAATTAATTTTAATCACAATGACATAGCAATTGAATCGTCATTATGTTTTTTATGTTCGATGTGTGCTTATGTTTGGTATAACCAGAAAATTTTAAAAATTTTAGAGTTCTCTATTCTGGGAGGTCTCGTATGGACATGAGGCTAAGTGGTTGGCTGTATAGTAGATGTTTTTCGCTTGAGATTATTTGTATAGTTTAAAGGACCTTTCGGACTAGAATGTGTATGAATAAACGTAAGCACTCAGTGAACAAATAGTTAACACTTAACATAAAAAAATAAGTTGTTTTAAGCTGGGAGTTCTGTCTTTTTTTGAATGTATGGATGAATGATTAATATATGAAACGACAGATCTCCCATTTAGTTCATATTCGTTCAATCCCCCCATTCTTCCTTTCAACATTTAGTTCACAGCTTATTTTTTTAATTGTTTTTTATTTTTTTTCTACTAATTTGAAATAACGACAGCCTTTTAAAGGTTTTTTAAACAACTTTAAGGGGTCGTCGTTACCTGTGATGCCAGTTGTGTGCACTTTTTTGTACATTGAGGCAAAGTTTTATTGTTTTTATTTTCTTTTTTTAAGTTTGACAACACTGCCTCTCTGTTTCAAGATCCCCTATTAGTGGATTATTGTTGTAATAGGGGTCTTTGACGATTTTAGTCCCATATGCTAACTCTATAGGTTAAATGTTATGGGGTCATGAAATTTTACCAAAAAATCTTAAAAAAATAAAATGTTACATTTTGACAATAGTAACAGACTATAAAAAATCTATAAAGGATATCTTGATAAATTTTAACAGGTTTAAAAATTTCATGACTTCTTAGGAATCTTAAAATTGTAAAATTTTTCGATTCTGTAAGAGATGTGATTTTGAAAGTGTAATGTGCTAAAAATAAAAGTCACATCGTTACTAATTATAGTGTTAAGATTTGAGTGTTTCACTAACATTAATTAAGAAGGCAAATCAAATTTTGTTAATGTTTTAATTGTCCATAAATAAATAGATTTGATTTGTTTTAAATCTCCAGAAAAAGGGATAGTGTAGAATGAAAATAGAATTTTTTTAAGTAAATAATACCCTTTTTTGGAGATCGTTAAGTAAGGTGATGGTGGATTGGTACAAAGTATTTTAATTTGTTTTCGAATTTCTACAATGCGTACTTTATACCAATTTAATATTTGTATGTTATATTTACACATAAGATTAATATTAACATTTTGAATTGTATCTAAAGTAATTTATATACAGTTCACTACACGACCACAAAATTCCCTCTCAAATCAATATGTACACATTTTTCATACATTTTGCACATTTTTTTGACACTTTTCTCCTGGTACGTCTTACAAATCAATCAATTTTGCAGAAAAATCCGTGATTTAAAGGTTTTTTTTGATGTAACAAAGTAACAGAACGCTTATATGAAGTTTTGTGACAAGTTACAATTATTGAATTGATTGGGTGAAGGTCATAATCGGTCAAATTACAATGTTAACAGGAATGATGAGTTAGTGTGTGTGATTATAGTACATAGGGACGAATGAAGATGCTAATATTTGAAAATAAATAAAAAAAATAAAAAAATAGAAAAAAACTTAAAAAATCTTCATTCGTAGCATTGTCTATGGCTTTAATTTCAAGGCATACTCAATGGTGCATGCTATAAGCTTATTGAAGGACAGGGAAGTATGACAGATGGAGGTCATAATGATTATTTTGTTTAGGTACTAATTGCCACAATTATTTTAACACCATAATAATTCTAGGTACCACTCTACGGTTTTTATTGAGAGTAGACATAATATTTTCTTACAGGGATGCAGTTTTTGGTGGATGTTTTGATGCGAATTATTTTAAAATTTTGTTTGGAGTTGATGTTATTGTCTAATAACACCAGATCCATAGCTTTTTGCATTTAAAAATAAAGAGAGCTTATACAAAAAGAATAAAAAAAAATACAAAATTATTGCCAATTTAAGTGTGGCGTTGTTTAGTTGAAGTCCTAGGCATAATATAACTTGGAGAAGGGTTGCTACCAGGATTTTTGTGGACATAACAAAATATTTTTCGATAATAATTTTGCTGTTGATATGGCAGCTGACTATTAAACCTATGCTAGTCGTAGTGTTTCTTTTCGCTTGAAATTTGATTTGGTATATGTTTTTTTCTGCATCTTATTGTAGACTTTCACAAACCTTTCTGTCTTTGCATGGTATCTGTTAGAATGTTTTTTTTAATAACTAGAAGGTAGTTTTGTTCCGTTACTTTCATACTTGCATGTTTCTGTGTCCTTCAACGCACTCATATCATAGATTTTTTCAGAACTAAGACGCTTTTTTGCAACGCTTTTTTGAACAGCAAAATTTGAAGAGATGTAATTGATAAAAGTAATTAACGCAGTCGATGTTGAGATACAATAAATCTTGGTACCGTGTTCATAGCTAGTTTATTTGAATAGTTTTAAAGATATTGTTCTTTTCAAGGAATGTTCACTACATGTGTTCACGTTTTTTTTTGTGGGCGCCATCTTGTGGCGGCCATGTTTTGTAACTGAATTTTTTTGAATAGCTCGGGCAGCGAATAGTTCTCTCTCGCTCTTTACTTAGCGTGCGAGTGTGTTAGCACTTCGATGTCCGAGCTACTCGGTGTACGTGTAAACTCATTATTTTCTTAAATTAGAAGATAGTTGAAGGCCAAAGTATCAAATTATAGTTAAGGAAACGTTTTGAGACCTTGAACGATTGTTCCTATGTCATCGTTTTTGTTATTTTATTTTGTATGCATACAAATACAATTCGAATTTTACCTGTTTTTTTGTTTTAATTATTCATCGACGCTAATGTCTTTTGTGTTATAACAATCACTTGTTCACTGACAAAGTTGCCTTGGCATATCGTTTCAAGAGATTTTCCATGCTTTGTACGCGTAACAAAGAATAATTTCGAGTTCACACGTATTCCTATTACATTGTTTTTCGAGTACATACACAATTGAAAAAAAAATGTTTAATACAACTAATGCTTAGTGAAACGCAAAATTGTCGTGTACTCGCAGAACTGATTCACCTTAGCTATGTTATAAATAATAACCAAATGTCTTTTATTAAAAGGTTTATTATCGTGTGATGATTGTTTTGTTACCTATGATGTTCTATACATAAGATGGTCATACTGACTGCACTGCACATTGCTTGACTAATTCGCCGTGTGCGTGGGCGATCGCGTCCCCCACCCACCCGGCCGAGCAGTCTCTGTGACCGAGGAATGCATTGTAAATAACGTTTGGTAGGCGTCAGCACTTAGCCGTGTTGAAGGCATTAACCTACCAAATCTGTGTACCGAAGTTCGGTTCAGTTGGATTGAACCGAAGTCCGGCTGACTGGAGGGCCCCCCTCGGCCCCTCTGATCGATGGCGTCTGTAACGCGTTGTATGGGCATCGCTTGTCGTTAACAATGACGTGAGTGACGGGGCGCAGACGTTGAGCTTGAGTACCGTCTGTGTCTGACCACGCTGAAAATTTTTCGACGAATTTGTCGCTTAATAAATTATTGGATTGGATTTTTTTTTTGGTATTGACGTTTTTAGCGTGGTCACACGTCACGCGTGAATGCTCGGGCTTGGGTTGCGGCGCGCTTTTGCGCGAGGTTGCCCGACTATATCCCACCGACATTATACTAAACAACTTTGCTTTAAATTGCAATCGAAATAAATTTAAATTTGGAAACAAAAGTTTAAAACTTTCTTGAGGGTAGTTTGAAGGTTGAATAATAGCGATATTGAACTATACTTTTTTGTCTATAATAAATAACTAATAACAATTCAATATTTATATTTCATCATTTACATATTTCAGCAATTTGAAAAAACACCGTTATTATTCAGCCGAAGGTAGCACTTATGTCGTTTCGCACACATGATCCCGCTATCCGGATATGCCATTAGCGTATTTATTTCAAATAAATTAAGATTCACTATGGCGTGCACTGTTCCGGTAGCGTGACCTGTGTTGCTATGTTTAACTCAACGATTTCTATCATTATAGCGGTCACTAGCGACATCTATCAATGTATCAAAGAAATCACTTCACTAAAGAAATTATTATTTTAATAATGAAGTTATAATTGCTTTTAGCATAATAATAGATTAAAATTCAAAATTCAGTACATCGGTAGATGTGTAACCCCCTATAATGTTGATTTCGTTGTGCAACTACCCCCACGGAGGTTACAATGTCGGTGGGGGGTCGGGCGGTGTCGTGCGCCGTGCGTGGCGTAACGTGTCGAGTTGTTGCAGTGACCCCCCCGCTCGGAGCGTACCCCCAACCCCAGCCGCCGCAGGGGCCCTTCCTGCCGGCACCGCCTCACCAGGCCGCGCCGCAGTATGGAGGTAGGTTTAGTAACATGTGTATTGCTATTGTGTTGTCTAATCGATACTGAATGTTTAGTACTGTAGTAAACTGAAATATTTTCAATGGTACACCTATTACATACCAAAGTATAGCGCTGCTGCTCATATTGTACAAAGTTAAATAAAACAAAAACGTATAATAAATAGTAGGTATGTATAAATTGAATTTGGTATATTTTCGCAAATTTTCATTGCGGTCAGTAAAATGTTTTTGTCCGCTATGGCTACCAGTGGAGTAACATAGGTTTAATAAGAGTCACGTGATGCAGGTTGAATTTGCCGCTTGGGGTTTATGACGAATTTGCCGCCCCTTTACTTACATATACTGAAATATTAATCCATGATATCGCACTTAAAGATTATTTACGCCTGCTAATGCCGTTCTAAACCATTAATAATTATCTCTTTTTACCACTATTTTTTTTTCTGAAATAAAAGAAGCAAATTTGCACACGTGCGGAGTTCCTTTCGCCGCTTCTTCTCCATCCATAACGAAACGCCTTCCAAAGCGTTCATAGATAGTTCACGTTCCAAAACAGTTCTCTATAGGAATCAATTTTAAATAAACGCGATTTGATTTTGAACTCTAATCACCAATAGATTCTAGAATTCTTCTACAATACAGTGGCAGGTGGTTCGCCGTACGGCGCGGTGGCGTTCGGCGGCGCGGGCGCCGGCGCTGGCGGAGTGTACGCGCCGCCGCCGTACGATCAGCTGCAACACCATCAGGCTATACCGGCCCTGTCGCAGCAACTGCCGGTTTGTTATTTAGTTAATTACGTATTTGTTTTTTGAAGGTGTGCTTTTTTAGGAGTGGGGAAAAATAATGCCGAATTTTTATGGTATCTGAAATGGACAACATTAAATTAGTAAGTGCCCTAAGTTTTTGCACAAAGGACTACTATTATAGGAAAGTGATTTTAAATATTTTTATACGTACAATCATTTTGTAATAATTTGTTTGTTTTGTAATAGTTTCACTTTCGTATGAACGTTTATCAATCCAGACTTTTTTTTATTATACGGAGTAGCAGACTAGCATGCAGTCCACCTTATGGTAAGTGGCTACAGCCGCCCATGGACATCTGTAATCAATTCGCCGGATATTCTTAACTGAGGTCGGCCACAGATGCGCCGCTACTCCTGAGGACTAAGCTGGAACGACTCGGTATGTCTCCCTTACCCAGCCTTCAAACCAGAACACAGCCGCGTTTAACGCTACTGTTATGAGGCAGAAATAGGTGTGGCGGTGGTGCCGCCGGAGTCTAACTACAAAGGGTTCTACCACCTTCAAAACTTGCATAAACAGCTACCAACAAAGTATTTTTTAGTAGGATATGACAATTGTAATATTTTGCTTTGTAATAATTTCTCTAATTGCGCGTGTACACCAATATGTATCAATGATGCACGCACTATTCGCGTGTACACATTGGGACACGCGATTTTTGATGTGAAACATCTATAGCCGCACGTAAAACCGATTTCTGGCGTGGCGACGCATGCCGTGGCGCACGCTATACGATGGTATATATCGTACAGTCTATATGCAGTAGTGTGTACGGTGTGGCGCCATGCGCAATCGAATTCAATAAATAGTCATCGTTATCTGGAAAAAAATCGTAATATTTTATTTTATAATTATGACATATTTAGTTCCTATCACAATATGTTCTTTTCTGCATATTACTTTTACAAAATAATGTCGATGTTTCACATCTGCCAGGCGTCCCGTGACGGCTCACATTTTTTTTTAATGAAATACGCTTAAGACGTTTAACTTGATAAGTGCCTTTATAAATATACTTTTTGTTGTACATGCACGAGGAGTGGTAGGTCAATTGTTAATTGCTCACTAGCATCCATGAAATATTTGTAATCAACCCCACATAGGATTGAAATCTCACTTGACGTCAACTGATGGTACCCCTGAGAACTGAGTTGAATTGCGTCTACCTGCCCCTTTGGCTTAAGATTCAAATCAAACTAGTACAAAGCGCTAAAAATGCAGTTATGACGCAGAAGCATACATTACCAGAGTCAGCATCGAAGGATTCTACCATCTCTTCATATTATATTTTATATTGTAACTTCTCCAACAGCAAATGTACAGCCCGGCTGCAGCGATGTACGCCGCGGCGGCTGCCGGCTACCCCGGCTACATTGGCTACCCGGTGCAGTACTATCCGTATTACCCCACCGCGGTGCAGCCCTCCATTCAACCACTGCGCCCCACTATCATGATTCCGGTGAGATTAATTGATATTTTAATGAAGAAATTATTTTAATAAAAAAGTAATGTAGTAGTAGAATTTTGTTGTAAAATGTGTGTTTCCTATTTAATCCAGACTTTACGTTAGCGGACGGGGGAGGGGACAGAATAAGCTACTGAAATCTTGGTCTACTTAAAGTAGAATCTATAGTATATATTATTTAAGTATCAATTTCCATAAAAGGCCAGTCTCGCCCATACCTATCGTAAGGGTCTACAAGTAGTAATCATCGCCCCGTACCCCACAGAACGGTTTCGAGACGTCAGGCCGCTTCGAGGGCCTCGCGCAGACGCTGCTGCCGCCCGCGCCGCCCGGCGTGCCGCCCTCGCCCGCGCACCTCGCCGCCATACAGCCCCACCAAGTGCTGTGAGTACCGCCACACCACACCGCACCACACCACACCACACCACACCACACTACACCGCGCCGCCCTCGCCCGCGCACCTCGCCGCCATACAGCCCCACCAAGTGCTGTGAGTACCGCCACACCACACCGCACCACACCACACCACACCACACCACACTACAACCGCGCCGCCCGGCGTGCCGCCCTCGCCCGCGCACCTCGCCGCCATACAGCCCCACCAAGTGCTGTGAGTACCGCCACACCACACCGCACCCACACCACACCACCACCACACCACACTACACCGCGCCGCCCGTGCGTGCCGCCCTCGCCCGCGCACCTCGCCGCCATACAGCCCCACCAAGTGCTGTGAGTACCGCCACACCACACCGCACCACACCACACCACACCACACCACACTACCCGCGCCGCCCGGCGTGCCGCCCTCGCCCTGCGCACCTCGCCGCCATACAGCCCCACCAAGTGCTGTGAGTACCGCCACACCACACCGCACCACACCACAGCCACACCACACCACACTACACCGCGCCGCCCGGCGTGCCGGCCCTCGCCCGCGCACTCGCCGCCATACAGCCCCACGCAAGTGCGTGAGTACCGCCAACACCACACCGCACCACACCACACCACACCACACTACACCACACTACACCGCGCCGCCCGGCGTGCCGCCCTCGCCCGCGCACCTCGCCGCCATACAGCCCCACCAAGTGCTGTGAGTACCGCCACACCACACCGCACCACACCACACCACACCACACCACACTACACCGCGCCGCCCGGCGTGCCGCCCTCGCCCACGCACCTCGCCGCCATACAGCCCCACCAAGTGCTGTGAGTACCGCCACACCACACCGCACCACACCACACCACACCACACACACTACACCGCGCCGCCCGGCGTGCCGCCCTCGCCCGCCGCACTCGCCGCCATACAGCCCCACCAAGTGCTGTGAGTACCGCCACACCACACCGCACCCACACCACACCACACTACACCGCGCCGCCCGGCGTGCCGCCCTCGCCCGCGCACCTCGCCGCCATACAGCCCCACCAAGTGCTGTGAGTACCGCCACACCACACACCGCACCACACCACACCACACCACACCACACTACACCGCGCCGCCCGGCGTGCCGCCCTCGCCCCGCGCACCTCGCCGCCATACAGCCCCCCACCAAGTGCTGTGAGTACCGCCACACCCCACACAGCACCCACACCACACCACACCACACCACACTACACCGCGCCGCCCGGCGTGCCGCCCTCGCCCGCGCACCTCGCCGCCATACAGCCCACCAAGTGCTGTGAGTACCGCCACACACACACCGCACCACACACAACCACACCACACCCACACTACACCGCGCCGCCCGGCGTGCCGCCCTCTGCCCGCGCACCTCGCCGCCATACACGCCCCACCAAGTGCTGTGAGTACCGCCCACACCACACCGCCACCACACACCACCACAACCACACCACACTACACCGCGCCGCCCGGCGTGCCGCCCTCGCCCGCGCAACCTCGCCGCCATACAGCCCCACCAAGTGCTGTGAGTACCGCAACACCCACACCGCACCACACCACACCACCACCAACCACACTACACCGCGCCCGCCCGGCGTGCCGCCCTCGCCCGCGCACCTCGCCGCCATACAGCCCCACCAAGTGCTGTGAGTACCGCCACACCACACCGCACCACACCACACCACACCACACCACACTAACCGCGCCGCCCGGCGTGCCGCCCTCGCCCGCGCACCTCGCCGCCATACAGCCCCACCAAGTGCTGTGAGTACCGCCACACCACACGCACCACACCACAACCACACCACACCACACTACACCGCGCCGCCCGGCGTGCCGCCCTCGCCCGCGCACCTCGCCGCCATACAGCCCCACCAAGTGCTGTGAGTACCGCCAACCACACCGCACCACACCACACCACACCACACCACACTACACCGCGCCGCCGGAGTGCCGCCCTCGCCCCGCGCACTCGCCGCCATACAGCCCCACCAAGTGCTGTGAGTACGCCACACCACACCGCACCACACACACCACCACAACACCACACTACACCGCGCCGCCCGGCGTGCCGCCCTCGCCCGCGCACCTCGCCGCCATACAGCCCCACCAAGTGCTGTGAGTACCGCCACACCACACCGCACACACACCACACCACACCACACTACACAGCGCCGCCCGGCGTGCCGCCCTCGCCCGCGCACCTCGCCGCCATACAGCCCCACCAAGTGCTGTGAGTACCGCCACACCACACCGCACCACACCACACCACACCACACCACACTACACCGCGCCGCCCGGCGTGCCGCCCTCGCCCGCGCACCTCGCCGCCATACAGCCCCACCAAGTGCTGTGAGTACCGCCACACCACACCGCACCATACTACACCGCGCCGCACTACACTACACCGCGCCGCACTACACTACACCGCGACGCACTACACTACACCGCACCGCACTACTCTACACTGCGCCGCACTACACTACAGCATACACATTTCACCACCGTACCGCACCACATTTCACTACAATGCACGAGACCGGATCACAACATATACCGCCACATGAAACCATACCAAATAACTCCACGTCACAACACAGTACACCACTCCACACCGCACCGCATAGCAACATACAACACCACATTACCGAATACGGCACAACAACGCACAACATTGCATCTCGCCACGCCACACCACGCATCACACACCACATGTAGTGTGGTATATTGTCGTCGCACCAAATACTACAAGTTCACATCGCACCACATCATATATCTTTTTGCATTACCATATCACGCGTTTAAATTAACTAGTTTATTAAGTTAACATTATATTTTCTTTCAGGTGGCGTTAAATCCGTTTTGAAAGTGAACCGGGCACCGACGACAGCCAACACACAGCGAGCGACTCTCGTCCTTACTACACACTAATAGAGAGTATTATTGTTTAAGGTAACTCGTACTCCCGATAAGGAATACTTGAAACTTTAGCGTATATATTCATATTGTTTATGATCTGATTTAAGATTTAATATGTTCACTGCCCATCACCCAAAATAGACCTGATGTGGTACTTATATAGGCCTGATGTGGTCCTCTTTGAGTATACAAGATAATGTGATAAGGGAGAACATATCCGAGGCGTTCCAGCTTAATTCTCAGGGGTAGCGGCGCATCTGTAGCCGATCTCAGGTAGGAATATTTAATCCTATCTGGGGTTGATTGCAGATGTCATGGACAGCAGTAGCCACTTACCACCATGTGGACTTACTTAATTCAAAAATCAATATTATATAAAAAAAACTTCAATATTTATATAAACGCAACATTATCGCATCAGGCCTTTTTTGACCTCCACAGGAGATAAAAATATATCTTTCAATGTAACGGCAGGCCTATTTCGATGGATGACTACCATCGATCTGTTGTATCAGATGAAACTTATATTTTTATCGCAGTGAACGTGTTGAAATGTGATTTTTAAACACAGTGCAATAATAATTATGTTTGAAATCTCTTAGTATATAAAATGAAGTAATCATTGTTTTTATGATGCATATTATTCAGCGAGGAAATTGCGATTTTCTTGCAATTTAACACTAGTCCATATGAACAGTATCGTTTTCGAAAGTCACAAAAAATTTTTGGTTTTTATTACGACAAAAATTTTGAAATTAAATGATACACTTATAAAAATCAATGAAAATTTTGAAGTGTTTGTAAATACATTCCTTAGATTTTGGAGTTAAAAAAGAAAAATGAAAAATAATTGGATGCAATGAAATGAAGTTTTTGAATCGAATTACATTTCAATGAATCGAATCAAAATAAAAATAATCCAAAATCTTTCTCAATAACTCCCCACCCCTTAATATTATTGGAGGGGGGAGGGGTCGCACTGTTAGCGTGCTATAGTCCGCGTAAAACTGCTAGTCCGCTCTGAATATAGAAATGAATCGCGTCGCCATAGCAAATTGTATGACTACACCAGCTCGCATCAACTTCAGAGCGGTCTAGCAGTTTGGCGCGGACTTGTAAACCAGTGGACGAGTACCAAAACATATATAAGCGTATATAAGCATATCTATATATAAATGTAGTGAAGTGCGTCTGTTGCAGTTGTCGGTGGTACAACAGCCCGTTAATTGACTGTGATGTGATGCCTGGTGTGATGCCACTCGATAACACAGTGTGTTAACACACTACTAGTAGCTGTGCCCTACGGCCCTTAACATACAGGCCCTCAAAGGGTATATCTTTCATATAATGTCCATTTTTAAAGACCTCCAATATGTATGATACTCCGTACTGCAGAGGTCAATTTAGATCTTCGATTTCAGATTAATAATTAATTTTTGTACACTATAACCGAATTTTTTAATGAAAACCATTTTAATGGACCTTCATTGTGTATGAAACCACATATCGCAGAGAGGTCAAGTGGTTTTTGTTAAAGATCAACAATGCTAGATATCATATTAGTCTTGTTATAAGATGACCCGTATAGTCAAGTGGTCAAAATATCCGTCTGAAAACAGAGGGTTCCAGGTTCAATCCAAGCAGATATTTAAATTATAAATTCTGTCTTCTGTACTGGGTCTGGGTGTTTTTCTATACTTGCAGCACCCACCTAATCCTAATAAAATAATTTTGATTTTTTTTTTCTATATAGGTATTTCTTGGCATTTTAAATTTATATGCTCTCTATTTAAAAATGAATGGTGGTTAAAATAAAATTTCAAGATATTTAAAAGTACAATTTATTCGCGTAATAACTTGTTTGTTAGATATAATTTTACCACCAGCCTTTGCAATTATTTCCAGTACGTATTTCTAAACATAAATTCGTTAGTAATATAACTTTATATATTATAATTAAAACCCGGTCTTAGATAGCGTTTTCCCTCGTTAGAACTAGTTAAACTCCTTCATTAAAACTAGAAATACTTAATCAAAACAAGAATTTACTTTTGATATATTACCACTAGAGAGGCGTTACCGAGGCGTTCCAGCTTAGTCCTCAGGAGTAGCGGCGCCTGTGATCGACTTCAGGTAGGAATCTAATCTTATCTGGGGTTGATTACAGATGTCCATGTGCGGCAGTAGCTTACCATCAGGTGGACTGCATGATCCTCTGCTACCCCTATATTATAAAACTAGTTCTAATTAGGGAAAACGCGTTCTAATTAAAATGCGATTAACTGTAACACACAATATGTGTTACAGTAACACATAATTTATGTTTTTGTCGAGTGGCATATACACCCAGGTAGTGGATTGTGTATTATCTCAACACTATAGTATTATACTGATCCGGCGAGCAACGCCGGGCGCTTAGACTATAGACTATACACGCTAGTTCTGTACTGTCTGTTGTCATGTTTTTATATATGTATTTATTTTTCGTTTTGGTTAAAAAACATAGATTAGTAAAGATTACTCACTCCTAACAAGAAAATGTACCCAGTTTAGAGAATTGAAATAGTTGCGTAAAAAAGTTTTGCCACGTCTCCGTGCTAAAATGTCCCTAAAATATTTGAAATAATTATTTATTTATTATGTAAATTGTGCATTGTAATTGTAAATTACGCAGTATTGGTTATTTATTCGTAAATTTTCTCTAAAAATGTTTTTATTTGTCAAGAATTCAAAAAAATAACTTACTATAATAAGCCATTTGTGGCTTCATTCAATTTCGAGGCGGCGAAGTATCTTTACTAATCTTTGTTAAAAAATGCTATTACTGTTCCAATACATTTGTGACTGAGTGTTATGTGGAACTTTAGTTTGCAAATTGATCGATTTTTATATATTTTGTTTGGTTTTTTTTTTGGTATATATATGACGTAATACAAACACACATATATACTTCCGTTATCAATAATCCATCTATCCAGTGTTTAACCAAAGATGATATTTGAAAATTGAAAGAAATTGACAAATTTCAATTTTTTATACGCAAAATTTGAATTCATAAATGAGATCAGTATAATATTCAAAAATAGTTTTTAATCGACACATATCATTTTATTTAGAAACTTTCCATTTAATCATATGGTAGTCATTTCTTTCAAATGTTTAAAATTCATTTTTACTGTTGAAAACATTCCAAAAATTTATATATTTATGTAATATATCTTAAATATATTATGAATAGTGCAATATGTAAAATTCTTAGTAAGAAATATTTGCATGTAATCCCAAAAAGGGTATATGCAATATAAATTACATATTATATTGAACTCAACTAACATTATTCCCACTATTGGGCAACTTTGCCCTCATTTAAAAGCCCTCATATAAAGCTCCACTAATATTTAATATGTGACATACAGACAGCACAGAGCACAGCTATTTAGTTATATATAATTATTGAGAAATTTAAAACGATGAGGTTGTGCGAGTGAGACGGACGGTGTGTGCGAGGGAGACGGCGTGAATGATCTTTTGATTATATTATCTGTGCGTAGTTAATTATTCTTCGAATATGTTTGAGAGTTAATTTTTTGAAGTATCAACCCTTTGAGTGAAAGAGATGAATATATGTTTCTGATTCTTTCGTACGTATTTTTTGTTATTATGTATATTTATAACAAGATTAAATTAAACATGTTATATTACTGACAAAAAAAATACAATTTTTTACAAATCCGATGCGGTTTTGGATTTAATTTCCAAAAAAAAAAATGTGTGAAAATAGAAAACACTGATACAATTTGTTTCAATAAAAGTTGTAATCGAAGATAATTTCTATTTACCTCTTTCATACTCTATAATAATGTGTAAGAAAGAAACATACGAAAAGTCTTATTTTCGATTACATTTTTTAACAAACAAGTTACTTATATTTACCTCTATAATCTATGTAAAAAAAAATTATAAAACTACTTTTGTATTTCATAAAAATTAACTCTTAAACTATAATACTTCGGTAAGTATGAATTATTTCCAATGAATGAATCTTCAGCCAAGTTAGAAAGGGACGGGTATACTCGAATCTCAAGGGGTGACAGTGATAGCTATATATATCGTTCGAACGTATGGGGGGTCATCCGTATTAAGTGACGTCACAGAGGTATAGTGGGAGCGTAACATGGAAATATTGGTCTAATAGGAAATGAAGGTAGGTTTTGTAAGTGTCAGAGTTAAAGGAGCAACAAAACGGAAAATGAGCTACACTCCGCATCAGTCTGTATGTAACCGTGCAACAGAGTAGACGTCTCTCAGATTGCGTAATAAAATTATGCAGACTTTAAATTATATTAATTTGCCATCCGTACTGTAAATGCTTGCAAAATTTCAGCTCAATCGGATACCGGGAAGTGGGTGAAATTTAACTTGCAAGATCTGACCCGAACATACATACATACATTGCTAGTTTAATAAGAAGTTGTAAAAATAATACTTCTTATGTGAGCTTTGTAGTATTTTATTTCATGCTGTGGATTTTTTTGGTAAATATACACAGCTTTAAAAAATCCCTAATGTATATGTTGCTAAACCACTTGACTATGTTGCCAAGCAACCTCACCTACATTATAGTTAAAAAAAACTGAAAACCACGCTATGGGAACGAAGAAAATCGTTAATCCTGACGATCCTGATAAAGACAATGGGACAAGATTAAAATCATGTATTGTCATCAGTCCTTGATAATTATTCAAAAGTTTCAAATAAATTTAACGTTCAAAGAGGGTAAAAATCTAGCTCAAAGATTCCGTTACGTACATACAGGTCAAAGTAATAAAAGAGCGGTGAAAACATTTTTTCTTTCATTATTACATACATTTCTTATTAGGTCTATATTAAAAAATAAAATAATTCAACATTATGAATGAAAAATGGTACTGTGACGTCACTATGAAGGGTGGCCCCAAGTATGTACTGTATGTTGTTTTAAACTATTATTATTATTATAATTATACTTGTTTCGGCTCGAGTTCTAATTATACTATATTTGGACCTCGACTTTAGGTGTAGACTTAAAAAAATGTGTCCGTCAAATTTTTTTTATCTATTAGGAGCAGATAACTGTCATATTTCTTACGTAGGCGTATATATCTTGGTGTGATAAAGATATAACTTGGTGAATAAGACATATAACTTGGTGTGATAAAGATTGGTGTCTAAAATGATGGCATTTCTATTTCTCTCTCGCTCGTTTGTATGAGCTAGAAGACATGGGGATTTTTCTCGAAAAAGATTTTGAGATCGATTCTAATCCAAGCTTTCAAATCGAGCCACAATAATATCGATTGGTTTCTTATAAAGCCTGCTTTAATTTATTTAATCGTTGAAAATATTCTGGTATCAGAGATCGATTCGCAACATCAATTCATGATTTAGAATCGATTAAAAATAACTTTGTTTTCGGTCCTTAAATCGATTCTTCGATTAATCGATATGAAATCGCCATTTCTACAGTAAGTAAACAAGAATCTGTCAAAAAATAATGTGTGAGCGAGAAACTTATACAAATACCGTCAGTTTTTATTACAATCTTTATTACAACAAGTGTACAGTGTCGTAAATGTCGAAGTTTCTAGTCTTTTCGATATCTATATGAAATCCCGTTTAGAGTAAAGCTTCAAGCAGACGGACAGTTTACAAGGAAGGTTCTCGAACGAGTGCCACAGACTAAGTAATCAAATAGACGCCTAAATGCAAAATACTACTTATCAAATTCACTTTGATTTGCACCTAGTTTGCATTATTTCTTATCAAAAAAATACAATTGGAATTTCGCATAATTAAATTGAAGTGGGAAGATATTTAATTAGATAATTCTTTGTCGTTTAGTGTCATTTAGGGAACAAATACTCGATTTTTTTAAATTGTACCTAACAATTTTTTGAAAAATTATCATCCATTGGAGTCTATTTGGATTCTCAGTCTATGGTTGTTATCTATATTGTGGGATTCTTCGAGAATTTCTCCAGTAAACGAATACATAAGATGTGTTTATATATTCAGATCATAAAGATTCGAGCTTTCATTATAATAACCACTTTAAAGACCCATTTACACCATACTTTTTCCTAAATGAACGTATGTATAAACATCTTAATAACTCAGTGACATTTTGACTAGATGTCCAGGTTTGATTCTCGGTCAAGGAAACTAATTGATGTATTAACAATTCTGTTCTGGTTTTCAATGTGTGCGTGATATGGATGACATATTTATCCGAGGCATTCCAGTATAGTCCTCAGGGGTAGCAGCGCATCAGTGGCCGACCTCAGGTAGGAATCTAATCCTATCTGGGGTTGATTACAGATGTCCATACGGCAGTAGCCACTTACCATCAGGTGGACGCTCATCTGATACTTTAGTATTATAAAAAAGAAACCTTATAAATATCTGTCATAATTTTGAAAACGTTATATTTTATTGTTTGTATCATATGACGTCATATTATGTTATGTGACGTCATACATATATGTTTTTATGATCTGAATATATAAATAACTTATTTAATAATATGAATACCGAAACGCCGATGTATTTATTAAAGTAAATACATAATATAATGTAAGATATTATGTATGAAACGTATTTATAGTCTGATTCATAATTAGGTGTCCAAAATGTAAACAAACAAATGTCATTGTCAAAATTAACAAGAAACAAAAACTAACAAACTCAACAAAAAACGAAAACTATACAATTATTCACAATTTAACAAACGCGCTCTGAAAACGGTAATACATTCGAGTTTGATTACAATCACGAAAATGAATAACATCAGCTACGAAACTTAAAAATGACTGCACAAGAAATGTCTTGAGTTCCGATTGTGTTACCATTATCACATTTTAATTTTCTACCATAAACCTTGTTTTTTATTATTATTACTGTATGGAACGAAATTGAGGTAATATAAATATTAGAAAATTTGAATTGATCTTAATTTATTTAGATTATTATTTTATTATTGTTGTATTAATTGAATATTGTCAAAAATAAGAAACTACCATTTGAAACATATTTTCTCGATAGGACAACACCTTTGTTTACATTTTGGACACCTAATTATGGATCAGACTATATATGTTTCTATCAGTGTCTATAACTAACTAATAATCCTTATAGTATAGAACTGAAGTATTTTAATACGATTGATATGAGTGAGCGAGTTGGCGATATGTTTCTGTCTCGCTTGCACGAATTGTTTTGAAGTTTTGCAAAATTATTTTTAAAAAAAATGTTCTTAACTGTAGTTTGCTACTATGGGTTATTAATAACCGATCTATCTAATGTTTTGCCGACGTGGTGTAGCGGTTAGCATACCGGTCTGACCCGCAGAGGGTTTCAGGTTCGATACCCGGCCAGACAAATATAAATGATGAATTTAGAATTCTGTTCTGAGTTTTTATGTGTGTGTACTATAATAAATATATAGTTTTAATTTTTTTTTCTAATTTTCTTTGAATTCAGTGAATTTTTGTGCCAAATTCTATTTAGACAGTACATTTGTTTATATTTTTAATGACGTGTAAGCGAGACAGAGATATATAAGAATATAGAAGGATATGAAATTGTAAGATGCGTGAAAAAATATATATTATAGCATAGACGAAGTACCAAATAGACTGCTAATCGTATAACACCTGGTCACACATCAGTCAAATATGTCCTATGTTAAGTCCTTCATGATCTTGTATATAAAATTCTCGTGTCACAATGTTAGTTACCGTACTCCTCCGAAACGGTTTTACCGATTTTCACCAAATTTTATATGCATATTCAGTAGGTCTGAGAATCGGCTACTATCTATATTTCATACCCCTAAGTGATAAGGGTGGTTCATCCTTAACATTTTTTTAACCGACTTCATTATTCATATGGCAACACAACTCTTGCCGCGTCAGTTAGTTATTCTATAATATAATACTACACAATTACTTCATTTATTTGAATTTGGTATTGATTTAACTATTTATGAAACAAATTGTTTTTAGTAAATTTTTGACTTTTATACTAATTTGGGGTTACTATTTTTAGATGACCAAAACAAAACTTCAAAAAAGTTGTCACAATTTTTAATATTTTTTATTATATTTTGTTTTTGTACTTCAGTCCAATTAAAAACTTCCGTGTTATCATTTAACTATTCATATCAAACAGTATTAGTATGAGTCTATTTGATTCTTCGTCTATGTATAGTTTCTCTCGAAATATGATGAAACAAAATGAATTTTTAATCTGCTTTTGTCAAAAAAAGTACTATGGCCCATGAGAATAGGGTCTCAGACCACTGGGGTATAGTCCCCCAGGCTGGCCCAGTGTTTATGTGGCTGTCCTGTGGTCTTAAATAACTGAATGCATAACCAGTCTTAGATATGAGTTGTCTGACATGCGTTTATTATTATGTGCATTGAATATCAAAATCAACATTTGTTTATTCAAAATAGGTTCTTTACAGACTTCTTTTTGAATGTCAATACATCTACCGCCACTTCACAAGTTGTGTCGTTATGAATTAGTTGCTTAGGACTAAGTCGGAACGCCTCATGTGCCAGCACCACTAGGAGCTTAGCTATGTGGCTAAGTAATGAGATTACTGAAACATTACAAATTACAAAGGTAATATATGGAATATATTATGTGACGTTCTTAAAACATTAAATACAAGAGGCGTTCCAACTTAGTCCTCAACAACAATTCATTTATTAAGACTTATTTTTATTTGAGATTGGTTTCAATTACTTTAAAATGATATACAGAGCCTTAAAGATTCTTAATATTGATGAGACAAATTTGAAGGTGGTCGAACTCTTATCTATTCACACAGGCGTTCTCGCAGAGGGGGGGGACAGAGGTCATAACCCCCTAAAACCGTCGAGTCCGACTCGCACTTGGTCAAGTTTTTTTTTCGTGGGAAACCCTGCAGATCCCTCTCTACCTCAGGATATGCCTGACATTACAATAAATACTAAAATATACATTTAAAATGCGTTAGAAAAAAGTTGGTCTAATTTAATCAAATACCCCCTGTAACCCCCCACAAAATGTATGCTGCGATCGCGCCTGTACTAGTATGAGTACTTGATGACCACGGGCAGCACTGGCCACCAATTACCACTACATGAAAGTAAAGAATCTCATTTACATGAACAATACAACTTTGCATTATGCCTTTTCTAATACTATACATTATATTTATTGTGAGCCTTTTTGATTGTATTCTTTTTTTGTTAAGCAATCATGTTTAAAAACTGAAATTTAATTGTTAAAACACTTACTCGAATGACTTGTATTGATTTTTGAGGAAGTACTTTTCCGAGGTGTTCCAGTTTAATCCTCTGGTAGCGGCGCGTCTGTGACCGATCTCAGGTAGGAATCTAATCCTATCTGGGGTTGATTACAGATGTCCACATGGCAGTAGCTACTTACCATCAAGTGGGCGATGGTTAGACTCAAAAGTAATTTTGAGTTATACTGTCATTTGAGTGAGTGTTGGTTACCATAGAGCAATATACGTGCAGAGGTGACATGCATATCCATACGACGATATGAGAATTATTGATTGTTATCTGGTTAAAATGAGAAGTCAATCCAATTCTTAGGTGCAACACACATGTCCATGGGCGAAAGTGACAACTTCCTAAAAGCTGTTTTACTAATTCAATCTTAACAAAAACTGTGTGTTCGCATATAAGAAGTTATACTTCTTTGGTGTATAAAATAAAAAAAGAGTTTTGTGTATCAAAATGAAACTTACAAAATAAAAAGTTTTACAAAATGACACGACACTACACGACCGATCGTAACGAAAATTATTACAAAGTCGCACGATACGACAAAAAACCGATCGTATCGTATCATATATGTAATAAAAGTTTCTTGCAATTTTTAATAACTTAACAGTATTACTTTTTATTTGTGAATTTTGTTCTGTCAATGCATTTTTTCCATTCGAAAGAAGTATTACTTCACAAAAATCTGTCATTGCTATACTGTCGTTAGCTATCAATGTACTGTCTACGTATACATTGCTCTATGGTGGACACCGAAGTGAAATTTGTCGTCGCATTTGAACGAAAATTGTATGATTTTTCTTTGTTTTTCCCACCAATGCTCTGTATGTCTTGCCGATGCAGTTATCATACACACAAAAACTAAACTTTTTATTATGAACTTGATATTGTGTAAAAAATATACATTTTTTCTGATGGTTTTATGTCAAATTGTTTTTGAAAATAACTCAATTGTTTGGCAAAATACTGTTGTTGAAATTTTTGATCATGTCTACGTCCCACTGCTGGGAATGATTTGTGGGAAGCTTGGGAGCATAGTCGTTCAGTATAAATGCTTATAAGTTTGCTAAAAACATCTAATTTTAATTTATTAGCATCAATTGTATGTTTTCACGATAGAGTTCTTAAACTACTGAAATATGAAATATCTGAATAATAAAACACCTATATTTGTGTCATATCGTAATAATGTCCAATTGAAGCTAAATTTAGAACTAAAGCAAACATATTAGGACTATGTTTCTGAACTTTCTGTCAAGAACTTCTCAAGTGCTGTGAAGTCCCGGATTCGATTCCCAGCTAGATTCATTCTGAGTCCAGACTATTTGTAATCAATACCCACATTTTTTTCTACTGGGACTAAGTGAAGAGAGTATTTATCAGTTCTTATATTTCCAAACGATTGAGTGATAACAAAATTAAAGTTTCTACGATAGTCTAATATAGAGTGGGCAACAAGTACCACTGCTGGGTTCCACGAAAATGTTAACGATGCACTCCACTTAACTTTAACCATGACTTTACCGTAAGAGATCAAAAAGATAGATATTTTTGGCATTTTCAATCTTAAGTGGAATAATTAACACAAATAGTAAAGTACGTGCTACATTAGTCTATCGTAAAGAAAACTAATTTAATAATAATATATATTTCAGTTTTTCAAAGTTGAATATTTGTTTGAAAGGAATGAAATTTTGGTTGTTTTTTGAACATCCCACATGGTATAGGGACCATAGCGTTTATTTAGTTTTTTTGTTGTGTTCAAAACTTTATCCGTTTAAAACTTGCAAAATGTATGATTTTTTTTTCTCTAAGATTAAATAAGAAAATGTATTGATTTGTCACAAAAAAATGTTAAAAGGAAAGTAATTTGTAAGGAAATGTTGTTTCGATGACGCACAGTGTTGTTTTCAATGAAAAATGAGTTTAAACTCATTGAATATTAAATGAAATCTCACAGAAATCTCCTTGAATATGTTTGAAGTATATTTCTGATGGATCTGTTGACATTTTAATAAAAATATTTCTATTATACTATGATCATGGACGTAAAATGTTCCTTCATACTACGATCATAGTATGGTACGGTTTTCAGAAGCTCTATATACATTTTATTTTAATTATTTGTATCAATAACAAAGTTTCCTAAGAATATTATTTCGCGTACAGATTAAAGTTTATATCTTTAATAACTTAACTTCAAAATCTTTTCCAAAATGACAGTTTAGTGGCGCCAAATTTAGTTTTTTATGTAGCGCCATCTATCGGGCAATATAAATGTGAACAGGTCCATTTCAAACAATTTAGGGCCATTACGTAAGGTCCGGAATGTGTAGGGCCGCTCGGGAGCTTATCGTACTGTTAAGAGTAAGTGGGGTTTTGCTCAAAACTTGACGACTTCGAGTCTTCGTGCAATATATAGCATAATTATTATTTTGTTTCCAATAAATTTGATAAAATTCATGTGTTGTTTTATTTATATTATTGACAAGTTACACCAATATGATCTGACAGAAATACAAGTTATCAGTTTTAGTTAAAACTGCAAGTTACATTTTTTAAATATAATAATTGAGATGGTATTTATTTAAAATTGATTACTTATTAGATGTCTGTAATATAAAAGTCAATATAATTTAATGATACAGTTTACATTTAAAAGTTATCCGAGCCAGTTAAGTAAATTGATTGAATGTGTAGTGATAGAAGTAATAACAATCCAATTTTAATGTCGATGTTTCGCTATTTGATAACAGATGGCAGCACACGTATACTGAATCATACTATATAAGCTTTTTAGTAGCTCTAATGCATAAACCCAATGAAATCGCCATTTTTTCCAAAACTGATTGAAATTTATGAAATAATTTATCTATTTGGTATTTCCGGAGAAGGGAGATCTTCTCGGATGTTATCATGCCGGGAAGCGGCCGTGCTCCAACAGTATAAATTCGGAGCTAGTATATATTGAGAAAACTCAAGATATTGAGAAAACTCCGATAGCATAATTCAGAAATGTATAGCGCCATCTTTGGACGAGAAGTTGTCACAAGTTAAAAATGTACTATTTGTAATATGGCAGTGTATACAGATAAGTAAAGGGCAGGGGCATGAAAATAAAACAAGAACAAACTAACAACAATACCATTTATTTGGTTATACAGGTCTTACATCCAGCAACAGTTATAATAGGATAATTTGGCTAATTCCTTTATTATAAGTGATCAAAAACACGCAAGACGAGTATATCGCATCTAAACTCTAAACATTTCGAAATGCTAATAAATAGACACGCTTTATTTACTAAAATGTGCAATGAACACAGAAAATACTTTTTTCTAAAGATTTTACAAAGTTACGCTAAACAAGACCTTTGGAAGACACATTCATACTCTTTGTTCGATTGACAGTGAAAATACGTTTCATAAACCAGACATTTATAATAAATTTACATACATTTTCTATCTATCACACTAAAAGCACAGAATGCGTAAAAATTTGTAATTTTTAATTCGTTGTGCACAACGCCATCTATCAGGATCAAACTTATAGTTAACGCAGCCTAAGATGGCGTCGCAAAATATAATAACATTTTTATTTTTTATTTATATGAAATATGCTTTATTTGCATCAAAAATATAAGCTGGTTTTAACAATAAAATATTTGCAAACAATAACAAGTATCACAACACCTATAATTAAGCGACACATACCTACACTAAGTATTTACAAGTTTACTCCATAATTTGACAGATAGTTTCACTCGAATTTCGATATATTTATAATTTAACCCTATAAATTAAATGATTTATTTTAAATTTAAACACATGCAAAAGTAGTGCAGCTACTAACCAATAGAGTGCGCTAAAAACTCATTCGGACTATTGAAATTTTACGGGAAATACTACGAAGTACGAACTATAAAGTTAAGAGACAGTTTTTTATTCAAAAACACGTTATAATTATTATCCTAGAACTACTGTTACTATTGTCATCGTCACATTTCTTTTTATCGTTTATATTTACAGTTCCTTAACCTTACGACTAATTACACTAAAATCTAATAAAAACGAACTAAATATTAAAAAAATTCTAACAAGTAATATTCAATAATTTCATTTAAATAAAGTAATTCAATTAAATGCATACTAACGAACAGACATTCACAACATGAGAGACAAACACACAGCAGCTAATAGATTTTCTTAGTTTCCTGATTTCATTTCATCTAAAATGAGTTTCGAACTTGTCCCCGCTTTTAGAAGCTAAAGTTAGATAATTCAAGAACCGTGTAACAAATGTTATAGAACCCTTTGCAGTAAGTACTTTAAGCCCTCACATACCCTTCTACTAAGCAATATAATTTTATTCGACAACCATTACCCCAAACATTAATAAATTTTATTTAACATTCAATTCCTTTTTAAATTTTCATTGCTCTTTACGTAGTCTAATTTCAACTCTTAATGTTTTATTATTATTCATTTGTATTAAGTTAAGAACACCTCAAAAACACATAAGAAGCTACATCTTGACAATAATAACTAATCTTTAATAAAACTCGAATAAAATATTTATAATATTATTGATTAAATACCTACATACATTATATATTAAACATCTTATTCCTACAGCGTTGATGAATTATACGTATTTATTGCGTTCATACACAATATTTTTCATTTTTAAAGATAAAATTATAGTTATAGGGCCAAACAGCCTATAATATTTTTTTTATTACAAGCTGTATTCATTTTAACAAGTTATGATTAGAATAAAGTGTATCATTTCAAATAGTACTTATTAAAAATACCCTAAATGGAAAATAACACAAGACAATGAATGGAAATACAATTATTTATATATGTAGATCGATTTATATTATACTAAAGTTCAATCTCAAGACTTGAGACTTTTCCACACATTTCTAATGAAAAAATGTTAATGTTAAAATGTATTTTAAATAAAAATATTTTGCTTAAATCGAACAATTTCTATTCAAACCAAATCTTATTCGGTACATCCTACTCTATCATGCAAAAAAATATTAAATAAACGCCTCTGGCTATTTTCTAGAACAAAATCTATTTCCTTAATTTTATTTAACCAAGCCTGTATACCTTATGTGCCTCACACAAATAATATATATTTAATTGGCCACACGGGAGATATGTATATAAAAGTATGTGATTTCGTTAATATACGATTAGTCTACGTAACTATTTTATGTATATAATTACGACATTATTAATATTTAGTTTTATTGTCACCAAATGTCGACGTTCCGCTATTCGTTAACAGATGGCGCCACAATCCTGAATCACGCTATGAAAGTAACTTTTAAGAGCGTTATATAAAGTTTAAAAATATATTTTATTCCGAAGCATTCGGCATGAAGCATTCAAATACGGCTTCATGACTCAAAAAATATACATTTTGGCCATATAAGACATAATACAACATAAATCAAAATGTTTACATGACTTCATATTGAATTTAATATACATAATTATATATTATATACGTTTGCGATTCACATATATTTTCATTTTGAATAATATATTTAAGTGTAAATTTATTAATACATTTAATACATATAATATTTAAACCAAAACACTTTGGCAAAATAGGATTTTCCGAAATATAAAACATCATTCAATGATTATCTTAAGTTTTATCCATTCCTTATTATTTCCAACAAAAATTTGATGACAATAAAACATATTTTCCATTATTTAAGTTACGCTAAGCGTTTAACCTAGATTTTAAGTCGCAAATAATTTCTGAGCCAACTACTACTTCCTAGACATCGATACACAGTTTACAACACTTACAACAGTTACAACAGTTACAACAACAACAAACAACATTTACGTTAGCACGCTCACACCCACACGTTCATTCACGCACACATTCACACTTTAGGGTTTAAGTTCCAATATAATTAATTATATTTTTGTTATCGTGTTTTCATTAAACGCTCTACGAAATCGACGAATCTACGCCGTAGCATGTAATATGCCAATTGAAGATCTCATAAGATATATAATCTCACAAGATTTGTTATTTAAATAAAATTGTATCAGGTTCATGTTATAAGAGACATTGCTTTATTTTATTTTTACATAAACAATATAAATCTCGTAAACAATTACAGCGTAGACTGTCGTAGCACAGCTACAACGCGTAGCACATCTCTATTAAAGGACATTACTCTCCGCTGTATTTTTTTTTGTAGACGAGCATAAAATTCGTCTGATGTCACGTCGTCAAAGCCCTTAGTATTTTCAAATTTTCATAAATTTTCGTAAATCTAGCTTTCTTTTGAGAATTTTCTGATATGTCAATGTTTGTTTTGTTTGATCGGTCTTTCAAACCTAAAATTTATCGTATTGACCTTGTACGTAATATAACGGATATCCTTCGTAATCCGTAATCCTGGGCACGGGTCTCCTCTTACAATGAGGGGCTTAGCTCATAGCCAACCTGGCCAAAAGACTTAGACTTTGCACATCCTTGAAAACTTTTTTTTAACTCTCAAGCGTGCTGGTCTCCTCACGATATTTTCCTTCGTCTTTTAAGAAAGTCATAACTTATTTCTAAAACGTATTTTCCGGAACTTTTTAAAATAATAAGAAAAAAAGAATGCTACGGCCGTGCCGCTTTTTTTGGCTTTGGCTCGACTTGGCGGAGGCACTACCGTGCCTCCAGATTACTTCCATCGCACCAAATAACATTTAAAAAATATTATAATTATATCTGAACTTGACCCTACCCAGCAATACTTTAGGCCTTATATGGAAGACATTTTGAAACACCGAACGCTATTCTACACGAAACATATTTTCAGTGTCAATGTACCAAGGTTTAAATAGACAGAAAATAACAGATTTTTATAATTATAATGTTTTTCTTACACTATTCAATTATTTTATAAGACGGTCGTATTTGGACCAAGTAAATATGCTACTAATGTGATAAATATTTAAATACGATCACCACAGAACAAATTTTACAAAAAACTACTATATATTTTATGACAAAACATAAGTATAGATTCTCAATATCGTAGTAGTATGTAGTGATTTTACAAAATCCACCAACAGATGGCGTTAGGCTATCCGTTTTCTGAATCACGCTATCAACATTTTCTAGATATCTTTTATTTATTCATAATATTACATGTAATATATAATTTTAATTTATATAAATATAGAAGTAACAAACGACCACGCAGTTACTTCAAGGCATGTGGCAATAGCCGCATGGATATCTATAATCAACCCCAGATAGAATAGGAGTCCTATTTGAGTGTACAGACGCGTAGCTACCTTTGAGGACAAAGTAATTGTACACGTAAATTTCTTTTTCATCAAATCAGGACATATCAGCTCTTAACACTGCTGTTATAAAGAAATATTGTTATATAAATATTATTGTAGTATTTGTTCTGTGGTAATCTAGTTATACTTTTCTACTCATTGGAAGACGTGGATTATGTTGTATTTGGAAGACTGTAACATTACATTTACATTACAACAAGATTACATTCACAACAACACACATTAAATAAGTGGAAAGTTTCCTCACCATTTTCAAAAATCGTAAGAAATCCGTAAAACTTTGAGGTAAATAATATATTACGATATTTTGTCTTAAAAAAAAATATTACGATACTTTATGTTTTAAATAGATATTTCCAGATACATCTTTCAATAATTTATAATTATATATAATCCAGAATTATAATAAATAATATATTATCCAGGCAAACTTTACATCTTTGTACTTATTTACCTCAATTTTAACGTTTTTAGCTCAATTTTGACAATTTAATTTAATTTTGACTTTCTCTTTTCAAAATTCATGTCACAGAAAATACAGTGTTAAAAGAATATTTTACTAGCCCTTGGAAGCCCTAAATTTCACTCTTAAGACAAAAAAATAAAATCTACAGTACAGATACTTTTGGAAGACTTTTAAACATCCTCTTACGATCAGTCAAACATTTTCCAAAAATGCATTTTGATAGACAATTTTCTTAAATCTTGTAGGAAAAGGGTTTTTACAAGTATTAGGTTTAAACTACTAGTTAAATGGTAAAATTACGAAGGTTATATGATTAAATGCTGAAACACACAGAACTGCTAAATTATTTATGTAGATATATTGTTATGATGTAAGTTATTACATACATCGTGACATTTAGGCAAAATATAATATTTTCTATAAATTTAAATCAATCTGTCGAAAAGAAAACGACGTCGAAAAGAAAAATATCTCTTTCCCGAAGTAAATTAGACGAAAAAAAGTGTCAATTTTGATTGCATTAAACAAGAGACAATAACATATTACAATAATTTTTGTTCTAGATAGGTTATTAATTCATAAAACAAAATGCATTTAGAAAAAGGAATTTCAAAATCCCGAAATACAGACTATATAGGCCCTCATTTATAGTTCAAGCTAAAGTACTATCAGAATTTACATTTAGCCACGTTGTATGTTCATAACTCACAGTTTAATATTGTGCTAAATCGAAAATTGTACAAACATTTCAATGTTACACTCTTGCTAACTTACATTCCCTCCGTTGTTAATAACCTATCCAATGTGTGTTTGTCAAAAATAACTAACAATTTCTTTATATTAGACATTGTAAAATTTCAATCTTTGGTAAACAATTGGATAGATTGATTATTTAAAATTGATGTTACACGACCAACAAAACCAAATTCAGCACAACACCAAACCACATTAAACTTACTGTTACCATACTCCCTTAGTCCACGACGATGTCATGTCCCAGCCACAAACAAAATACTGTTACCATAATCCCTTAGTCCACGACGATGTCATGACCCAGGCGGTCCATCTCCGCGAGCAGGAAGTCCACGTCGCGCTCGGTGACGGCGGCGGACGAGATGATGTTGCGGAAGAAGTTCGGGCGGCGGTCGTCCGGCTGGTAGCCCACCATCAGCGTGCCCGACTGCATCATGCGGCCCTTGAGCTTGGCGCACACCTGGGGGTAGATAGGTGTAGGTTTGATGGAGGCCTTCGTCATTTGTAGGGAGACAGAGAGATTTGGTTGGCCGAAAAGGTGGACGTCTTTTTATAATATAGGAGTAGCAGACGAGCATACAGTCTACCTGGTGATAAGCTACTGCCACTCATATGCAAACAACCCCAGACCACCTGAGGTCGATCACAAATGCGCCAATACCTGAGAACTCAGCTGAAAAGCCTCGGCAATGTATCCTCCCTTACCACACCTTTCTAACCACAGCACTGCAGAAATGGGTATGGCGGTGGTGCCACCGGAATCAAACACAGAGGGTTTTACCATCTTCAACACTTAGTCCATTAGTACCTGGGACTTCTGCTACCCCTTAGAACTAACTTGGAATGCCTCATATATGCTTTTCCCTTACAGAAATTTTCAAACTAAAACCGAAAATCGAATCCAAAAACATCGACTCCTTGGTAAAAGTCAGCTAAAAAAAAACTTCAACTTTTTCAACAAAATAAATTAAAACTCTCTTTCTAGAAGAAGTTATAGACTTCTAAGAACAAACTTCAAATCTTGCCAAAATGTTATGCTGAATATTTTGATTTTGAAATTATCTTTAATTTCTTCTTCTCTCTTACCTTGCCAAGCTTGATCTCCTTGTTCTTATCATGCGGGATACCACGCAGCTGTTTGGGCAGGTACCAGAAGCTCACGTTGACCATCTCCGGCTCGAGGATCAGGTGGAAGCGGTCGCTCTGCTCGCGGATACGGCGGACCATGTACTCCGAGAGCTCCATCAGACGGTCCATCAGGCGTTCGAAGCCGGAAGTTCCCTGGATTAATTAATATTGAAGAGATGTTACGTTTTAGAAAGTTGTGTTGGCTTAGAATTTAAAGTATTTGCGGATTCTTCATTAGGGAAGTAAGTGGGTGTGTATTTATGTATCGTGAATTAATGTCTGCTCATGGGTCTTCTCTCTCAGTGAGAACGGTTTAGGTCATAGTCCGCCGCACTGGCCAAGTCCGGATTAGCAAACTTCACCCACCCTTGAGACTGATAGATTTCCTAACGAAGCTTTTCCTTCTTTTGAACGGTCTAATAATTTAAAACTTTAACAAATTATTTATCAAGAACCGATGACAATACAAGATTTTAATAATTTTGTCCCGTTCACCTCATCAGAATCGTCAGGATTAATGATTTTCCATAAGCGATTTAAGCACGGTTTTTAGTTTTTAAACTATAATTATTAATATTGAAGTAACAGATAAGGTTCCTACCCGAAGTTGGCCACAGATGTGTCGCTACCCCCGAGGACTAAGTTAGAACGCCACGTATAAATGTCTTCCTTACTTCACATTTGAAAGTTAAACAGAGCAGCGTTCATAGTTTCTGTTATTAGGCAGACATAGCTGAGGCAGTAGTGCGGCCTGAGTCATACCACAAAGCGTTCTACCGTCAAACACGCTCATATTCATCCATACACCTACTTATCGCGAAACAGATATGATATTCTGACAGACATTGCCAAAAGGCTTCTGCCATGAAACACACTCATATTCATCCATTCATCGCCGCATGTACGATAGCTGCGAGTCATCAGATGATAATGATGATCAAATGCCTCACCTTTCCACGCCACTGCAGCCACAGCTTGAAGATGTCGTTGTGGCGACCACACTGGATCACCTTGTCGCCGGTGTCGTAGCGAGGGTCGTAGATCTTGTCCGTCATGAACAGGTACTCCGCGGCCATCTCGTTGCAGCTCAGCAGGATCCCCTGTGAAAGAGGAATAATTATTTTTTTTTTCCTCTTCTGGTTTTGTAAAAGTATTATAAGTAGGTGTTTGTTCATGACGAAATGATCCAAAAGACGTTGGAGTATGATAACCTGATTTCTTTCTTTGCATTGCTTTCTTTGACGACTAAGTTTTGCTAATTAAGCTTTTACTTTTGTTTATTCCGAGATAGGTACGCAAGATCTGGAGACAAATTACATAGATTTTTCGGGAAAATGTGAGCCATAGAACCGTTTTAAATCGTCTTACGGTAAATATTAAATCGTCGTGTTTAATCAACCCAATGTAGATACTCATACTATCCCTACAGTTAAACTAGAAACTCAGTGTAATGAAATAAATAATTTGAAACAATGTTGTAATAACTTGAACACATCTATGCTAAACACTACTGTTATGATGCAGGAACATTTAATTTAGATGTTCAACCGGGGATCAAACTCGGATCCCTTCAGAGTGTTCCGTACCATGCGGGCCGGGGGTAGTAAAATAGAAGAGGAAATTCCTACGGACGCACCCTTATACAATAAACTTGGAATTATACACACCATAAAAACGCCATCAAACGCAGTCACCAAATCTGTAGCTAATGGCTTTCGTCAGGGCCGGATTTAGGTAAGGACAGAGGGGCCCCGGGATTTCCATAAGAGAGCCCCACAATCAAGAAAAGGGACCCCCCAAAATGGGTATATTTTAATAATATCGACGGGTCACTTTTTTTTCAAAAATATTTGCATTTTTACCGTTAATAGTAGTATCAGTCCTAGACCTAATAAATAAAGTAATAATAACTACACTTTTGGACGTAATAATTATATTTCTTAATAATAACTTTTTGTAAGGCTTGACGGAATAACATTGTTCCTTTTATTCTGAAATTAATTAAGGGCCGTCGCTCGCTGATACAGGGCCCCCAGCCCCCCACACTTCCAAATCCGGCACTGGCCTCTTAATTTGACGTAATTATCAACCTTATGTCCTTGAAATAAGGGCTATATTTCCTCTGTTAAGTCATCCTGAAAATGGCCTTTAAGTTTGGGGCATAAGAATTCATTTTAAGATTGTATGACTCGATTTTGGATTTAATGTTAAGGGGATAAGAGTAGTTGTAGAGTGGTCTAAAAGAGGAGAGAGGGTCAAATTGGCAACATATGTTTCAGAGTGTCTGAAGAGGAATTTAATTAAAAGTAGCTCGCTGCCGTCAGGTGGCGCTAGTGATGTGAAATGTAGTAAGAAAATGTCGAAAAAATATATTTTTGAATTTTTCTGAACCTTACATCTTATGGATTCCTAAAAGCAAGTATAAATTGTTTCATTAAAAAATGTAATTAAAAATTACTAATTGTTATAGGTTTCTCGCTCACAAATTAAAGAGAACGACCGAGAGGTGGCAGCAACAGCTGGATCATTTTGGATTACAATTATTATTAAGACGGGTTATAAAACAATACAGATATAAAATAAATTTCTAAAATCTTCAAATAAACATAGGATTTTGTTTTTAGCATGGAGTCGACCCCAAGACCCACTTTCTTTTATTTGTCCATATTCCATTGAAAATAGTTAAGGAACTTTTATATAACTACTGCTATGGTATTGTCAATACTTAAGTGTGTTGGTGCTACCGAAATTGAACCACAGCGATTTCCATTATCATTCCAGAATACTGACCACCGAACTATTGGAACGCAATTCCACATACCTTAAATATATAAATCGATAAATCGATTGGTATAATATCGATATTCTTCCCATCACTAGTTCAACAAACTTTAGCAAAGGGGAGGAGTTACCAAGATTTATTGCTTGGCATATTGCAGTGACGTGCTCAACCTAATGGTTGTTACCATTTAAACGATTATCGTACTTAAAGCTTTGTGATAAGGGCGTAATTTCTATGGCATAACGTTAGTATGGTTGGTGAAATATTTTCACTTAAATAGGCTTGACTTTGTATTAATTTTGGCTAAGTTATAAATTAGTCTGCCTATACAGTTTAACTTTTTTATAGTTTAATTTAGAAATGGCTAAATCAATCAATGAGAGTATTGGCAAAGATAAATTTTCTTTAGCTGGTCCTTTATGTACCTATGTAGGTATGTATTTATGTAACGGAATCTTTGAACTCGATTTTTGCCCACTTTAAACGGTCCAATTGATTTTAAATTTTGAACACTTATCAAGAACCAATGACAATACACGATTTTAATAATTACGTCTCAATTTCCTCGTCACGATCGTCAGGAAAACTCAGACTCGAAACGCTCTACCCACACCATGTAGTGTTTACGACGGTATGCGACCACACAAACCGCCGTCCTTCCCGGGGTCGCTTACTGGACGGTTCGAGCTCCCACTCTTGCCGCCCGCAACCCCAGAAGCCCCCTTTTAGTCGCCTCCTACGACAGGCAGGGGATACCGTAGCCCGGAACTACAGGGACAAAGGGTACATAGTACCTAATAAATAGTGACGTGATCTTACTTCATATTTGAAGTGCACGGTAGAGCATTGCAGGAGGGTTCCCATCAGCTTATGGGGGTTCCAGGTTACGGAGTCAGCCCTGTGGAAGAATGCAGCAGGTTAGTATAAAATAAAAAACGCGTTTATCCGAACTTGGTGAACATGTTTTAAGACGAGATCTGAAATCAGATGAGGAAGATATAGAGTATTTTGTGGTAAAGTCCCGGCTTACGTTTTGGGTGGTGATGGGTACTCAAATCAAGATATTGAGATATTTAATTAGGTACTCCTTAAAAATTATGTCTCCTCACCAACAAGCTTTTCCTAGAAAGTATTTAAAGAATTTAAGAAACCGCCACACTTTTTCTGCCTAACAGCAGTGTTTTGAGTTGCTGTGTTACGGTCTGAAGGGTTCGGAAAGGGATACTTACTTATCCGGGGCATTCGGACTTAGTCCTCAGGAATAGCGACGTATCTGTAGCTGACCATAGATAGGACTTTAATCTTATCTGGGGTTAATCTTATAATCATATGTTCATGGGCATCGACTTTTTGTTTTTATAAAATTACTACTTCAAAGTTTACTGTGCGTTATATATTTAAATAAAAGAGATAACCCACGTCCAATGCATAATTTAACCAAAGCCAATATCCCGCACTTGTGATGCAAAGCAAAGTGTTGGGCCAATGTTTGCACGTTATCTTCTATTGACACAGTTGCCGTATGCTCTGCATAATCTGACATCAAACTTGGGGCGTGTGTCACACCGGACTGTAAGGGTTGCTTGTCTTTCATAAGGGTTTGAGCGAACAGCAAAACAGTGATAGGTTAGTTAAAAATTCTCCGTCTTAATCAGAGTCCGAAGTTCGAATCCCCAATCCATTATTGTCCTATTTCTGGGCACAGGTCTCCTCTTAGACTAAGAGGGATTTAGGCCATAGTCCATCCTGATGGCACACACTTGAGAATAAGACTTTCAGGTGTGTTGGTTTCCTCACGATTTTCCTTCATCTTTATAGCAGGTGATAATTAATTTCTGATAACTAATAATTTTGAAAATCGAATTTTACCACTAGGCTTTCACTGCTTTTTGTCACCACTAGCTTTTTTGTACCCCTAGTATGAATTTTTACATTTTGACAAAAATGACTGTTTTTATTTTTGTTTTTGTTTACATATTTCCCATATATTTTCAATCAGTTCTGACACAATCCGCTAGGGGCGCTAATTGTAATAAAATGTATGGGCAAATACGTAACCTAATACCAAAACAGTCATTTTTGTAAAAACTCATACTAAGAGTACTGAAGTGTACTACTCAGTATAAAAAGACGAAGAGACTTAAAAAAAATAGGGGCGAATACTTGAATATCTTTGTAGTAGATACGGTATGGTGTAACAGTCTCCCTTGCTACCCTCAAATAAGGGTGCTATGTAGATTTTTTGTTTTTTTCCCAACAATCCCGGGGGAGGATTAATTGATTGCGCCCCCATTATGGGGAAGTTAAAATGGGTTTAGTGTTAAAAAATTAATTTTCAGACCATTTATTATTGGAACGTACGAGAGAATTGCATCTTATGTAATTAATACAAGTTTTATGAAAAATGAACCGTTATAAGTTTTTATATAATATTAAAGTAGCAGACGACCATGTAGTCAACCTGATAGTAGTAAAAGGCTACTGCCGCCCATGGCCATCTGTAATCAAGCCCAGATAAGATTAGAATCCTACCTGAGGTCGGCGACACGTGCTTTGCTACCCCTCAGGACTAAGCAACTATGGGATAAATGGGTACCATGACCCTCAAACCAGAACATCGTAGCGCCAAATAGGTACTACTCGTATTAAGAAAATAAAATCGTATTAATTTTTAAAATATTTATTTGAATTCTGGATCTGAGTTTTTTGACCTTAAGTGTATGTACGAGTATATCTGCAAAATAACAGAAACCATAGTTTAGTAGGTAACTTTTTTTAGTGTTACGAAAATTTGAAAATTATTCGTACATAATCTTACATTTAGAGATGGGAAGTTTCTTATTCGTTTACAAAATGGAGAATAAATGTCTGACACGGGATTAAGCTTACGATAAGTGCAGTTGGACTGACGTGTGAACTTCCACGTTGCTCCGACAGATGGCGGTAATCCTGCTCTTGATATAGGGCTGTCACTAGTTTAAACTGAGACTGATACATTTTTGCAGTGTCTCAAACGTATTGAATAAAAAAAAAATTAGTAACAGTTCTAATTCATTTATGTATTTAAACTGTATTGTAAACCTAGTGGTTACCCTTGTTGATGAAGAAATTGAAGGTGGTAGAACCCTTTGTGGTTCGACTCCGGCGGCACCAGCGCTACACCTATTTCCACCTAATGACAACAGTGTTAAGCGCTGCTGTATTCTGGTTTGAAAGGTGTGGTAAGGGAGACATTCCAAGGCGTTCCAGCTTAGTCCTCAGGAGTAACGGCGCATCTGTGGCCGACGTCAAGTGGTAATATCTAATCCTATCTGGGGTTGATTACAGATGTACATGGGCGGCAGTAGCCGTTAATAGGCAGAAATAGGTGTGGCGGTGGTGCCGCCGGAAACGCCTAAATTAAAATGAAAAATAACAGTTTAATCGTCATTAGTTTTTCCTCACTGGCAACCCTATCTCGCTTGTCACACGGTCCACCGCCCCCGCCTGTTACATTTGGCCGGATTTGCTCCACCCCCGCCCCCCGCAACCCCGCACCCCACACCATCGGTATTTAACGTACCCTCCATAATCCACAGGGGTTAATGTTAGGGATTTAAGTCAATAGAATCTATTTGAAACTAAGTATTTTGAAAATTGGCAAAATATTTGTATGTATTCGTGTTCATTCAGTAATTTTAGATATTTTTATAATACACTAGCTGACCCGACAATCTTTGTACAGCCTCAAAATCTATTTATCAAATATATTTCATATAAAATATAACCTATGTTACTCGTGGATAATGTGGCATTCGAATGGTAAAAAAAAATTTTAAAATCAGTCCAGTAATTTTTGAGCCTATTCATTACAACCAAATAAACAAAGTTTTCCTCTTTATAATATTAGTATAGACAACTATAAATAATCACTTAGTATAATAAAACTCCCAAGAATGTGGTAGTGTCCTTATAGTATTACCCAGAAGTACCACAGCCACTCCTATTTCTACCTCACAACATCAGTATTAGATGCTGCTATATTTTGATTTGAAGGTGGTAAGAGAATCACTTATCGAGGCTACCTTACTTAGCCCTCAAGAATAGCAACGCATCTATAGCTTATCTCGGATTAGACTCCAACCTTATCAAGGATTGATTACCTACATACGTATGTGACTTCTAGTGACCTCTTTGTATGAGATAGACTGCTTACTCATTTGATAACTCAATCTTATCAATGTTATAAATTAATTGTTAAGGAAAATAATAAATAATAAATGTTAAGGGAAATAATTCGGATTAATTTCTAAAAACTGAAATTTTATATAATAGCACTTACTATATTATATGCGGGTTTATTCCCTAAATATAATCTATTATACATTTTATCAGGATTTACTCCTAAACCATAAGCTATGGGTATTCAAGGCACCATCCGCAGTGATCGATGGGTTATTGCCGGATTAAATCTATCGGCTGAACGAGATGAATTTATGTTTTATGATCGACAGTTGAAGTACAGCTTGATTAATGATTAAAAAATTCATAACTTGCCGGTTTTTAATATTCAAGATAAAATGTGATGTTCTTTCTACAGTCCTAAGCTTACTACGCTAGTGACAGTAGACAGTTTGGGCTTGATAAGTTTATAGAGAACTTTGGAGAACATTATTGAGATTATTGAGAATTCGGGGAATATCACTTTCCTCATAATATATTTGCCCATATTTCAAAGTATTTTTTGTATTATTTTAGGCGTTGACATGGAATTTTTGTATGATTTTAAATTTTTAGCTAATTCGTATAGTTTCTGATTTTACCATGAAAGCCAAAAAAGATTCACCCTATTTTTAAATAATAAGCACTAAAGTACGAGTAGCTTACCTCTCGATCCCGGTGAGGCGAGGATGGCGGTACTTCTTGGAGAACAGGAGGCCTCCACCCCAGGCAGCCTGCAAGAAACCCTCTGATAAAATACTGGTCTAATTATATACTTCACAACATCATGTTATTTCTGTACCACTGGATTCTACGACAAATGTTACCACGTACAAATATATAAGTGTGTGTGTGTGTGAGCACGTGTATATGTGAGAGTAAGTGTAAAAAAGAGGAAATGTAAAAGTTATTAAAACACAATGATAACTATACAATATTCAGACAAATATTGCATTAGAGAAAACTACGTTTTGTAAAATAGGTGAGCGTAAATGTACCTTTCATACATTCGACTCATACACTACTTAGTTGTAAGAAGCACGGAGTGCACGCAAGTTCCGGCAACGCAAATACTCTACATAATGTACTCACATCAACATGCATCCACATGTCATATTTCTGGCAGATGTCTGCGATCTCGGTGAGGGGGTCGAAAGCACCCAGCACGGTGGTACCTGAGGTAGCGTTGACGAAGAACGGTACCTGTAGAGAGAGTGGTAGGGTTAATCTTTACTAATATTATAAATCTGAAAGTAACTCTGTCTGTCTGTCTGGTTATCTCTTCTTCTTCGATTTAAATGAAATTTTGTACAAAGATAGTCTGAGACCCGAGAAAGGACATAGGATAGTTTTTATCCCGGAAATCCCACGGGAACTAGGGATGGCGATCTAAGATCGATTAATCGGAGAATCGATCTTTTGGACCAAAAAAATCGATTTTAATCGATATTAGCACGGATTGAATCGTAAACTATGCGTTTGATCAAGTGATGACCTTTAGCAAAGGTTTCAGAGTTGGTTCGACCAATTTTCGCCAGATGGCGCTACTGTCATTCCAATGAAGGTACGAATTTTCAGTTTCATGTATGTTAGTATGTCATATTATATTGTTTTAAACGCGGGCGAAGCTGCTGGCAACAACTAGTACTTTATAGTGCACAGTCAAGATACCGTCTGTCCTCGACATCGAGGTTAATAACAAGATAAATAAATAGTAGTATACGTTTTAAGATCGGTTACTTAGTACTATAACAATCCTAATAAAGAATATTATTAGATTGTTTTTACATGGTTTTTATAAACTCGAACTTCATAGTTTATACGTTACATTAATTTATCAACAAATAAAAATTAAGTGCTGTTATAAAAATTCTAATAACAATATTTATAATATTACAATATCTATTACAAATAAATAAAATGAAATTTGTAACTTGTTACAACAATATAATACACACTATCGTTCTCAGACAAACAAACAAGTATACGCGTTTTTTTTTACAAATTAAAAATTTTAAAATCTTTGAAAAGGAATTCACTCACATTCCCGCGGTCTCGGTGGTAGCGCACGAGGCGTTCCAGCTCGCTCGTCACCATGCGCCCGCGTTCATCAGACGGCACCGCCACGCAGTAGTCAGTGCCAAGCCCGCACACAGATGCACAAGACTTTACTGAGTAGTGGCACTAGAGGAAAAAAAAACAAAAATTTTGGAAAATATTTTTAGGTCATCAGTATTACATGTATAAGAATTAATAAGAACTCCTTTGCTAAATTTTAGACCTAAAAGTTTTCTAAAAATCTGTGTTAGTAGCGCACGAGGCATTGCTCGCTCGTCACCATGCGCCCGCGTTCGTCAGACGGCACCGCCACGCAGTAGTCAGTGCCAAGCCCGCACACATATGCACAAGACTTTACTGAGTAGTGAGTGGCACGTAAGGAAATTGTGAAATTTACAAAAAAAAATAGGGGAATCTTTTTTTAGGTCATCAGTATCACATGTATAAGAATTAAGAACTTCTGTGCTCAATTTCATGCGTCTAGACCTAAAAGTTTTCTAAATATCTGTGTTAGGTAGGTACTCTTACTAAAAAAAAATGTTAACTTTTTTATTTTGCTTTTGTTTGACGTGATAACTGAAAAACAGCATGGTTTATCTTACGATGGTATGCATTTCAAGCGCCTTATTATGTCAGATCATAAATACTAACAAATTACATAAACATACCTAATTTTGTGAACCTAACGTAGTACAATTAAAGTCTGTAATTTGAAATTAAAAATAAGTAATTGACGTATCGTGGCTAATTTCGAAAAATTCTATGTCCAATTTGATGATTTAGCAGATGCAAAAAGAATTTAAGACTAAAATATCTGAAGACTGGGTAATCATAAGATTAGGATTGTAGTACCTTATTCTTGACTCACCTGGTCGGATGTGAACATGACCAGCTGGCCAGGGATGCTGGAGAGCCCCTTCTCCTTGTACTGCGGGAACTTGTGGTGGCGGGCAGCCAGGAACGCGTACAGGTTGGACACGGAGCCACCTGGGGGAAATGAGGATATAAGATGACCTGGTGCATCACAATACATTCTGGCTCTGTTTAATAGCCTAAATTAAGCTAAGATAAACGTACAGGTATGGTTTTATCCCACATGGTTCGTCGACTCTATCATCATTTGTTAATTTACGTTAATTTTTAATAATCAATCTATCCCATCTTCGTCTACCAAAGATATAAATATGACAATTTCAACAAAGAAGTAAATAAACATCTAAGTAAGTGAAGTTAAGTATATTTTTTATTGGAAATAAAATCAATTAAAATAAAAAATTCTGTTTCAATTGTATTGCCTACAAAAGATTAAAAGACAGCACATAACTAAAATCTCATTTTCATGTATTTTCATTTAATCTTACTCTATTACACTTAATATTAATTACTTTCTTTTGAAAAGTAGAAGTAGAGTGAGAGAACTTTCGCCTCTTCTCCATACCGAAACAACTTCCAAAGTGGTGGTAGATTATTAAGTAGTTCTATATGAATTAATTTTGAATGAATGAGATTTGAATTCATTATCTTACCCGGAGCCAGAATGGAGTCTCCGCACTTCCAGCCAATCATATCACGCATCTTCTCCAGCACCACATTCTCCATCAGGATGAAGACGGGCGCGATCTCGTAGGTGAACATGTTGGTGTTGGCCGCAGCGGTCAGCCACTCCCCGGCGAGCGAGATGATGTCCAGACCACAGGACAGCTGGTTGAAGAAGTGGGGGTGACCTGGGGGAAGGAAAAATCTTTGTTATTTTGCAAGAGTAAACGATGTTATTATTAATATTAAGAGTACCGGACGAGCATTCAGTCCACTTGATGGTAAGTGCCGACATCTGTGATCAACCCCTGATAAGATTCCTACTTGAAGTCGGCCACAGCTGCGCCGCTACCCGTGACGACTAAGCTGGAGCACCGAAAAAGTATGTTTCCCTTACCACAACAGAACACAACAGCGTCTAACACTGCTGTTAAATCAAGTGATCAATCTTTCTTTGTGTCTTTGTGTGTATTGATCATAACCATAATACAGGGAATCTTAATAAAATAATAATAATTAAAAAAAATTACGAGTATTAGTATAGAGTTATGTTATATGTTATTTATAAAATATGGTACTGTTTGTATCACTATCACATTTATTTTACAAACTCAAAGTTATTGCAACCCTCAAAAGACTTTGCTAAAATTTCTTCCCTTTAAACCAGAGTATAGCTGCGCTACCTGTTTTGTATCAAACAGAAATAGAGTCAGTAGTGGTACCGATACAAAAAAGTTTTAACCTTCAAGTGCCTTCACATAATAATCCTATAGAGACAAGAAAACAAAAACAACGTCAAAACAAAAAGACCTTCATTTGACTCAAACATCCTCACATCCGGTCGTTTTTACACCGGAAGCAATACCACGCGCCGCTTCACCGATATCCGAACACCGGACGCGGCCATCTTGTCCGGTAAATTCCGGTTTTATTGGCCTTGTTATTACGATACCGTGAAATAATGTGATGTTGTGTTATATCAATTGTTTTAATGTACGGTATTTGTTTGTTATTTTGAAGTTGGTTCGACTACTTCGTTGCTTAATTGTGTCTTATAAAATATTTCTGCCCTAAGGATTGGTGTAATGCCAATGTTTTAGTTTCAAAGGTATGTGAACGGCTCCAATGTAGATCAGTGATAGCAACTGCCTGTCCTCTAGTACTAATGTCTTATTTGCAGTTACTTACGACCGTTATCAATATTTAATCTATCCAAATATTGCCTACCAAAAACCGAAATTTTATAGTTTCTGTCATGCAGAAATTGTCAAATGTCGATTTAATTGAATTTGAACAGTCGTCTAAGTACGTTCATGATCTACTGATAATATCTTTACTATATGCATATTGAAGCAGGAGGTGAAATACACACTATATGCAATTTCATAATTAAACAAATTAAAAATTAAGAACAATAGTTGCGCCTTAAGAAATATAACTATCAAAATGAGACGAGAAAATAACAGAGCATCACTATAAGTAGATAAAAAATTAATGTGTATTTCACAAAATAATAAACATCTAACCCTCCACTACCAGATAAGCGGTCCCGGCGGCCGGGGACATATTTTTTACGTTATCTGAGCGTCATAAGCACGCGCCTCCCTCATTTCCGAGGAGATAAATCTGACAGTCGGTTTTTACGTTGGCTTTAGAAATAGCCAAACCTACCTAGATCAAATATCATTAATAACATTTTGTGTTGTAAAAATACCAAATAAAAATCAAAAGGAATTATGGTATGTAATTTAAACATTATATAATAAAAACATTAAGTCAATTGTACTGCTTCTTCCTATGACTCTTAAAAATCTAAAATTAATGAAAAACTGTATTTATGCTTGAAAAAAATATTCGAATTATTTTAAAGACAGTTATCAATTGACATAAATTCAGTTTGTTATAAATAACATGTCCTTAGCAGTTGTAGTGTTATGTTTTTTTTTCATTTATTGAAACAGAAATAAAAATAATGTCTTCATTCAATATAAAATAAGTATATGTGGGTTTTTAACACCCATATCACTAGCACGAAAGCGTAGATCATATTATATTAATTATAAAGATAGAACGTTTCTTTTCGTGACAAGAAACCAACTTCCGCAGATAAAAACCTGCCAAGCGACCTCTGGGGAGAGTTTATCGCAGCTGCACGCGCAAACAGAATTAAATGTATACGGGAATTTAAATTAGCTGCATTGTCAACTTAGGGACGAAGTGAGGGGTAAAATGATTTTAATACACACAAGATGATGCGTGTAGAAAACATACACATACTATACAGAGGAATAGAGAAAAAATGTAGAAGTGAAAATTTAAAATTATGAAATAACAGTTTCATTACTTGTTTTAAAAGAATTATACTTAGTGTTTGATTCAAATTGCAGTTTTTTTTAAATCATGTTTTATTTATTTGCTTTAGGCCTTCGATTGGAATTTCGTAATCATAGCGTTAAATTGATTGATGGTGAACTAGGGAACCGAAATTTTAAAGTAATGAAAACATAAAAATATAAACGCCTATGAAATAATAATTCACCTTTTTGTGAAAACTTGATACATATAAATACGCAGAAGGATCATCAGAAATATAACTCCATCGGTTCATGTTATTGGCCCGTATCTAGGTAGGTACTATATTATGCAATATTTAGATGACCTGTCTAATGTCACTATTGGTATACACAAAATCAAGAAATGTTTCAACGAAATCGACTTCCTGGGACCAACATTTTCAGTGCCATTTATTAAAGAGAAAGCTAGCATATGTTTGTGGGCAATACTTACGAAACATACTAAAAAGGTAGCAAATAATAAAACGTAGAAATAATATCATTGTTTCAGAGATAAAACCAGTACTAAAAAGTGAGAACATGATAAACTATAGAACTGATGGTACCCCATCCCTAGGGAGTATTTATCAGACGCCGCAGTTGTTGGGGGAGTAAATAACTAAATAACGAAAGCTTACTTGTCAAAATTGAAAATTGATTGAGGTGGAAAGAAATACTGTGATAAACAAAGAACCCTTCATAGAAGCACTAATGCCTCGCCTATTTTTGTCTTTTAAGCAGTGTTAAGCGCGTAAGAGAGACACTTGAAGATGATAGAACCCTTATGGTTCGACTGCGGCGGCACCACCGCTATACCTACTTCTGCCTAACAACAGTAGTGTTAAACGCTGCTGTGTTCTGGTTTGAAGGGTGTGATAAGGGAGACATACTTTTCCAAGGCGTTCCAGCTTAGTCCTCGAGGTTAACGACGCATCTGTGGCTGACTTCAGGTAGGAATATCTAATCCTATCTGGAGTTGATTACAGATGTGGGCGGCAGTAGCCACTTACCATCAGGTGGACGGCAAGCTCGTTTGCTACTCCAAACTTTAAAAAGTCCCGGAATCGAACCTAACACTCTACATCATGACTTTCTGAATTATAGTGACCATTGTACCCAAGACAAACTAAATAACCAAACAAACAATATGCCATACATTGACTATTTATTTTAAACCCTATAACATACACATAGAGTATTAATTTCTTTGTAACTTTATATACTAGGGTTGCCACACCAAAAATAATAATTCGCCAAAAGGAATTTAATATAATCCCCTTCGTACAAACCCAGATGGGGCAAATTAATTCGGCCAAGTCAGGTGTTGCCATAATACCGATTTAATCTGCATTTTAGAGGGTAGGGTGGTTTTGGAATTACGCGCGTGGATGTGTTTGGAAACTGGTGAAATGGGGTTGGTTTTTTGGTATTGTATTGAAAATCGAATGGTTTTTTATCATTACTTATGAAAGAAAGAAAGAAATATTTATTTGTAAATAATACTACAACATTATATGGCATAAATAATGGTAAACATGATTCTCAAATCAGAACATTGCTGCAGTAAAATTTAACAAAAGGGTCCACACTCAGCCTCACCGTAGCGAACCACGGCCACTGATTTTCAGTGTGGCTTTCAGTCTTATCAAAGTTTAGTTTTATTTTATGATGAAAGAAAACATCATTCTGTTTTAAGAAATATCAAAGATGTTTGAATTAAATTAATCTGCGTTTCCCCAGCGTAGTATACTGTAACTTTTTTCAATCTTAATAATGTATATTTCATTTGAATTATTTTTTTTCTACCAAAAATATTAATGTAAAAAAGAGGGCCAAGTTCGGTGCAAATAAAATTCAGTATACACTTTACTGATAAAAGCATAGAAATATTATCGGATGAGAACTTCTTTAAGCCCTTCCATAATTATCATTCGTACTCATCATTTCATATATTTCTCCCTTTTTTGGAAAACACATAATTTTAAATACACAAATTCATTCTCAGGTAACCACGATTTATCTTTGTCATTATTTTTATTAGAAACATGTTTAGGCCTAAGCAGGATCAACGACTCAAGTACTAAGTACTTAAAAAGTTATTTTGAATAATGATTGTTTAGGTCATAGTTTTTTTTATGGTGACAATGTCGAAAGTAACTCTAATTTGCTTATTATGAACCCACATTCCGAACTTGGCTGCCCCACTGCTGTGTGTTCATCTCAAGTTTCCCGCGCGCCACGTGTCAGCTGTCAAGCTGACAGCAATCAACCGCCATTGTGGTGTTTCTTTACATTACGACAATAACCCTATTATTGGTAACTGTATTTGTTTGACAAATAGATTAGGGTTAAAACGTGTTTGGGATTTAATTAAATATTCACAAATTTAAAGTAACAGTACAATTTTTTTATAGTATAGAAGTCGCAAAAGAGCATGCAGGCCTGATGATATGTAAGGCTACTGCTGCCCATGGACATCTGTAATCAACCCCTCATAAGATTAAACTCCTACCTGAGGTTGGCAATGAATTAGTTACTACCCCTTATGATTAAGTAGTAACGCCTCGGATAAGAATGTATCTCTTCCTTACCACACATTTCAAATCACAAAATTTCTACCACCTTTGAAATGATGGCCATCTACCTGCTTCCATCTTTTGGTAAATGGACACTTTCCCTCATAGACATCTATTATTGACATCAAATAAAATAAAATAAATAAAAATCATAAATGTTACCCATGAAAACTAAGTTGGAACGCCTAGTACACGCATTTCTCTTACCACACCCTTAAAAGCCAAACACAACACCACTAAACACTGCTACTATAATACAAGACAGGTGTGGTGGTGGTGCCGTCGGAACGGAACCACAAATTGTTCTAACACCTTCCAAAGTATGCTTCAATATATTTGCGAAGCTGAGTCCTTGTATGGTCTGAGATTTCAGTATTCATGTCAATCTATTTTGGCAACAACATTTTAATATTCAGCAAGCGTGTACCACAGTACACAATTGTACAGTATTGTGTACAATTAGCGACTACCCACACAGTACATTCACGTGCGAATAATTCAGTTTGCTCTACATAGCCCGTATTGAACTAATGAACGCTATTCAAAAGTTTGTCCATGGACATGCCCATATTATGGACCGTTTGCGTCGATATTGATGAGCGGTCACCATACCGGTCTGATGGCCAGAAGGTCCCGGATTTGATCCCGGCCAAGCAGATATCCTAATGCTGAATTTAGATTGCTGTTTTTGTGTTAGGTGTTTCTGTTTACGTGTGTATGTGGGCTGTGAGTGTAGAAAGTGTCTTTACTTTAGGGGTTGTATGGCATATTGAGTGTTTTTATGGCCCACTGCTGGGCTGGCTAGGTGTGGGATTGGTAGACTTTACTAATTTATTACTCTTCTACAGCGTGGCATGGGTCTCCTCTCAGAGTGAAAGGGACTTAGACCATAGTCCACTGCGCTGGTCAAGTGCGGATTAGCAGATTAACACACGCTTAAGAAATGTACAAATAATTCTTAAACGTATAGATTTCCTCACAATATTATCCGTCACCATTTAAAGTAAATGATAATTAATTTCTAATACGCACATAAATTTAAAAAATCAGGTGTCAGAGACCAGGGATTCGAACGTTGGACCTTTCCATTGAGGAAGGCCTATCACAACCTTCCTTATTCGCACATAAAATAAAATGTCACAGGATTTGAACCTAGGACCAAACGTGAAGCCACTACTCTTAAACTACTGCCAGATAAATTTTATCCTCAAATGAACACCACTCGATGTCACCACAAGAGATAGCCATGACAATATGACATAAACAGCAACCCTTAGACCAACCCCTAGCCACCCCTCGACATCTTAAAGCCCACTTATCTTCTCCCATGGGAACCCACCCTATCTGGCAATAGTAGAATACGTATATTGATAAAAAGTTATATTATTATAACTGATATAACAAGTACCTACACAAAGATATTCGAAAATGTCTTGTCATTTTTAATCGAATACTTCATTAAAATTGTAATAAGTATAAGATTAATTTTAATATATAAACTAAGGTTAATATATAAATAAGGTAACTATAATATTTTATCCCTTACTTAATCCCGAACTGACGTCTAAAATTCTAAATGAATATTTTCGACCATCATTGAATTGGTAGCCAGATGAAATGAAAATATACTCATGAATAATAATGAAAATTATGGAAAGAAAAGCAAAAAAGAACTAAGAATAAAAACAGTTAGAAAGGGAAATTAAGAATAAAACGATGGAACCTTTTGATCGCCCTTAAAGCCCGTTATCAATCTATCTATCCAAGGTTTTCCTGAAGATTGACTAACTTTTCACAATTCTTCTAGGCAGAAATTTAAAAAAAAATCCGATAAACCAAAAATGGGTGGGATAGCATTGCCAATTTTATACGATAAAATATCAAAAAATGAAAAGAAAAATGCAAATATCCAAAACATTATTCCAACCCCCAATTACTCCAAATTACTTAAAGTAAACCTCAACGGTGTTATAAAACAATAAAGGGGGCTACACAATCCGTGTTGATTTACTGTGGGCTGAGAGTGGCTAATATTACGAAAATCATTGGATTACCGCCACTGTATGGTGACCATACATTTTTAGGGTTCCGTACCTAAAAGTTACAAACAGGACCGTCCGTCTATCACAGGGCTCTATCACTTGAACTAAAATTTTAGAGAGTGTATATTTCTATAACCGCTATAATGAGAAATATGAAATTAAAATAAAAAATAATACTGAAAAAAAATTCAACATTCAGACTTTTTCGGTTTATCTATTGAATCGTTATAAGTAGGTAGACATTTTAATTTTTCATAACGCATGTACTTTTGTAGTTGGTGTGACAAGGAATACCAAAAGTAAAAAATGGGGATACGATAGAACCTTTCGTGTGCGACCAAATTGCAGCTGACCAATTATTTTTAAAGAATTAAAGTTAAAATAAGTAAAAATCTGCACAGCCTTTCACGTGCATATCTGAAAAAATAAAAGTGATTAGACCTATGAATGTAATGTGACATCACTCAAACTTGTGTGTATGATACTCGTATCACAGTTCACATAAGTAATGACGGTCACAAATACTGTAGTTATAAATCTGTATAAAGGTTTATATTGATTAATTTTTTTTTAGGCTTATGTTAATTTATTGACTGTCACAATTACGATATTTTTCCAAGTTGAATGTATGTTTTATAAGTAATAATCATTCTTAATTTCTCTATTTAAGGTCCAAAAGAGTCATTTGTTTAACTTTTAATTAAATTAAATACAACGACTATAAAAAACCAGTCTCCTTTCAAAACAAAATTACAGAGACTCTACACAGCCCCTCTATTGTAGAGCCCAGTATTAACATACTTTGATAGATCCTCCCGAATTTATATCAGGATTTGGGTTATGGATTGATTTTTATAGACTGGCTTTGTGGGAGGCTGGAGGCTTATCTCCTTTATTATTATGGGCCGAACCTTTGTTATGGTGAAAAGATTGAACGAAATCCGATAGAGTAGTGATAGGCTGATACTTGCGGTCCGAGGTTCAAAAACCAAGCTGTTATTTTTCGGAGTTATGTGCGTTTTAGAAGTAAATTGTAACTTGATTGAACGGTAAAATGGCAAAGGAAATGTTTACCATTTTACCTTTCAATCAAGGAACAATTTATTTCTAAAACGTGAGGATATAATTATATTTACATGCTCAGACAGTTGAGAAAATATAAATTTTTCGAAGGCATGTGAAGTCTACCAATCCGTACTTAACCAGCGTGGAAGACTGTGGCTATAACCCAACGTATTTTGAAAGGAGACCTGTGTCCAGCAATGGGATAAATGAGAGTTGATGATGGATTGGATGAGTTAATAGGAAATTTAACAAAATCTAGTTATATTCTTCATTATTGGTAGAACTTTACTTAGATTCCGATGGCACACATTATTTTCTTAAAATTAGTGTTATGCGCTGCTATATTCTGGTTGAAGAGTGTGTTTAAGCAAACACACTTTATAAGTTACTATTCACTTTTTTTATTTTTATTACTATTCTAAAATAGATTTTATTGAAATTCCCAAACATAGCAGATTTTTCGATCAGGAATAGTGCTTGTTTATTTTATTTCGTATAGACTTGCAAGGACAAATATATTTGCAAGGGCAGAGAGCTCCAAACTGATGGGTCAAAAGGGTACAAGTCTTTACGATTCTTGCCTCTGCAATCCTATTCCGACATCCCTACTAAAGTCCTTGAAAATCATTAAAACTGCACACAGAATTCAAAGAGCATCCACCCTCCGATGGAATGGGCCACAGAACTACTACAAATTAGACATGACTTCCAAATTATGGTACGAAAATAAGATCTAAAGAAAAGAATTCATGTGAAACCACGCGCGAGAGCAAAGACACCTTAAAATAAATAAATTCGTAATCTTGCCAGCTATAAATAATAAACTTTTGTACTATTCTATGTCTATAAAAGTAAATTAAAAATCTTTCTGGATTTTTAAATAATCAAATTACTTATATAGATTACGGACAGCTTTTTTGGAAAGCCATCTATCTGCGTAATATAATATTGGAAACTGTTAAGCCAATGTTTTCAGAACCATGAAGTTATTGATATGTACTGCATAATTATTGTACTCTACCTTAAAACAAGCAGGATACTTACATAAAACCAAAAAGTCTTAGAACAGAAGCTGCGAAAATTCGTTCTTGCATTTACAAATAAATATGATAACTTTTGATATGATGATATTCCAAGTACTTTTTATTTTATATGTTATTATACTTACTATTTATTTACTTCGTTTAGGGTGTCATTTCTATACCACATTAAGTCTATGACCCCAGTAGTAATCTCAAAAGCTCACAGGCGGGCCGGCCTCGAATCACACACTCGGCGAAGCGCGCGCTAATCGTTTGTTCGCTGATGGATCGACTGATTGCTGTCTGCAGGGGCAGGGAACTCTTTGTTTTTGACAGGCTCTGTCATCGTTCCTTTTTTAAAATGTTTTTGACAGTTGATAGAGTGGTAGGTGATGTAGTCAACTGGGTAAATTGGATTAAACACATTAATTGGCGTATGTTATTGTGGTGTAAAATTATGAAGTAACCACACTTAATATTCACATGTCATATTAACGCTCCTTATTAGTTGACGGATTGATTCCTACCAACATTTGCCTGCCTATTAGATATTGTCAAATTTCTTTCGTTGATAGACAAACATTGGATATATTTAGTTTATTATTCATGGGCGTATATAAGACAGTTCGATGCAAGGTTGTCATATACAATCTATAGTTCAGCGAGCTTATATTCTTGTTACAAGCCGGAAGAAGGCATTGTATCCGATTGAAACACATTCAATGTTCTTTTTGTCTATGTGTTACGGTGATTCTTATAGCCGTTCTGCAAATCAATGGTTACTATCTGAAACATCATTAAGAGAGAACTTGGCATGTGAAAATAAAAAAGAATTTAATATGCTCGAATAGAGTATACCATTACGCTTCAAAATATCGCACAATGACTTTCAAGTAAGTAATTGTGACCAAATAAGATTATTTGCAGAAGATAAATCAAATATACATTCACAATACTAAAATATCAGGATCAGGTGACAACCCTACACAATAACAGTGAAGTGTCAACCCTACTCACCCCAACCCGCCGCCGCGCACGTATCAAACAATTCAATTATGTCCTCAAATGGCCCGAAATGATCGCCGCTGTTACTTACACTTGCCTACACTGTAGCGTTTGTGTACAAATACGTACATCGTACAGTAACAAATAGCTAGAGGATTTTGCACTTAATACTTACTTTCTTAAAGCGTTTTAATTGTTTTTTTTAGTATTGGCAGACATTTTAATACAAAGGTAATGTAACTCACTTTCTTAAAACGTTTTATTTCTTTTTTTTTAGTATTGACAGAAATTAAAACACAAAGGTAGTATGTAAATGTATTCTACCCTTCCTTTAGTAAAAATCCAAAATTCCATTTTTAAATTCTCTATTAATAAGTGTGGTGATAGGATCAAAGCCTCCTTTGGCTATAAAGGAAAACCCTTGACCTAAGTCGAATATAAAAAAATGTCTTTTCAAATATGTATACCAAAGAATCAGTTGTGTAAGCTTCTTATTCCCCGTCACACTGTTCTCATCACAGTATTTTTAATACGTAGCTATTGAAAAGAAAGACACGGATAGTAGACTAGGGTAAAAGCCTTTAAAAATAATAAAAAGTGAAATAAAATTGTAGTAGGATGAAACCCATTAGAAAAGGAGGGGAATATTATAAAAATGAAGGGAAAAATAATTTACGGGCGATCTGAGGTCGGGGAGGGGATGGGGGTGAGTCTTTAAGGGTAAAAAACGGTTTTTCTCAATTTCCGGCAAAACTAAAAGTCCTATCGAAAAAAGTCAAATGGCAAAGTTGTAGGTAATAAAAAGATCTAAAACTTTTGTATTTACACTTTTTTCACATAACCTCAAAATTTATGTGAAAAATTCAAAAAACCAAGTTTTTGGTTTTTTATTTTTATCTTTTACAAAAAGAATTTTTTTTTAACGAAATTTGGCGAAAACTTACCTTTTTATGTCCCAAATACGCTGTAATTTATTTGATTAAAAATATTTATTTTTTCACCATATTTTGAATTAATATCGAAAAAACACCCTAATTTTCAATCGAAAATTCACCCGTCAAAATATCAGCTTTTTTCAAAAAGTTGGTATGTTTTCTGTTCGTTGAAATCTCTACTTTTTGATGGTGAAAAAAAAAATATATGTTACTATAGTAAATTCTCAGAATATGTAAAAAATCAAAAAAAACTCGAATTCGATTTTTTTTTTTAATTTTTATAAAAAATTTTGAGCTATTTATTAAAATTACCACTTTAATTACTCGAAAAACATTAGATTACATGTTACATTGATAAAAAAAAAATGCAAATAAGAATATACTACTATAATTAACAAACAAATCAGTTAATAAAATTAATATTTAATAAGACATTTACAATATTTGGAGAAAGTTGTCGAATCTTCTTTAAATTATATGCGTAGATGTCTATTTATAACTATTTTAAGAAAAATTATATACCTGAGTGACCTACGACAAATAGTAGCCCATCAAAAGGTATTTCATGGAGAAGTGGGGAAGGGGCTAGGCGAGTCTGGGTCTTACTACATACATACCTACTATTTCGTAGCAGCTGTTACAACCGTTAGCCTAACCAGTATTCGAAATACAGTACAATATACAACATCGTTTATAAAAATACACGTGCACGCTGAGTTTCTTGAAGATAATTGTGACAAGTTTACTTAAAAAAAAAACTTTTCGAATCTGCATAGGAAGGTAATTACTATATCTATTTTTGTCTGTATCAATCAACTCAAACATAAAAATCGTAATATTTTCTTTAAAAAATAGTATACTTAACGTAACGTAACCTAAAGATTGAAATTAAATGATGTTTTAGTACAAGATAAAAAAATAATAATCTCCTTAATTTTGCACAAACAAATTTAGTTAATCCCATGGAAAAAAAAATATTTCAAAATACATAAAAAATATTTTAAAAATCTATAAAAAATATATAATAAATATATTTGTAATAACAAACTTTTGGCCGATTTTCATATATATTTTTTACATTTCAAATATATTTCAGATGTATTCAAAATATATGAAATATACTTGAAAATCAGCCAAAAGTTAGTTATTAAAAATATATTTACTATACATATTTTTTATATATTTATACATTTTAAATAGATTTTTAATATATTTTTTAGACATTTTGACATTTATTTCTTTAATATATTTTTTTTATGGGGGTATATTCACGATAAAATAGTGAAGGCATTATTAATTCGATTCTGTCTTTTCAGATTATCAGTATGGATGAATCTGTTTGTATCAACTGCAATAAGGCAGATGATAAGCAAGTGTATGAAATAAAAAAGCAGCTTTGAGTCGTTTAGTGGTATCCAGCACTTCCAAATTTCAAATTCAAATCCAAATTTCGAATTCGAGTTTTTTTTTATTTTTTGCATTTTCTGAGAAGATTTACTATAGTAACATATATATTTTTTTTCACCATCAAAAAGTAGAGATTTCAACGAACAGAAAACATAGCAACTTTTTGAAAAAAGCTGATATTTTGACGGGTGAGTTTTCGATTGAAAATTAGGGTGTTTTTTCGATATTAATTCAAAATAAGGTGAAAAAATAAATATTTTTAATCAAATAAATTACAGCGTATTTGGGACATAAAAAGGTAAGTTTTCGCCAAATTTCGTTAAAAAAAAAATCTTTTTGTAAAAGATAAAAATAAAAAACCAAAAACTTGGTTTTTTGAATTTTTCACATACATTTTGAGGTTATGTGAAAAAAGTGTAAATACAAAAGTTTTAGATCTTTTTATTACCTACAACTTTGCCATTTGACTTTTTTCGATAGGACTTTTAGTTTTGCCGGAAATCGAGAAAAACCGTTTTTTACCCTTAAAGACTCACCCCCATCCCCTCCCCGACCTCAGATCGCCCGTAAATTATTTTTCCCTTCATTTTTATAATATTCCCCTCCTTTTCTAATGGGTTTCATCCTACTACGATTTTAATTGGTTTTAAAAATTATCGACCCTGGTCTATAGTAGTAATAACGCCATAACAAAAAATATTTTGTGATACATAAATGTCTTCAATGTTTTCCTTCGTCGTAAAACAATAATTAATTTGCAAACCAGTTTAGTTTAGTCTTATGTCCCTTTTCACTTTAGTTTCATATGTCTCCATTCATGGTAGTGTCTCAACATCAGTTCAACTTCTTACTTAATTACTCCATGTTCCCTTATGAAACTAAACACAGTGTGAATATTTATGATCAAATAACTTGTACTTACCAGTCCTAACTTGATGCTTGAGCGTGATCTTGCAGTCCTCCAGCAACTGCTTCAGCGGCAGAGGATCTTCGGGCAGCTTCAGGTCCAGGACCTTCACCATCTCTTCTGGCATCTTGAAGTCGAGGATCTAGATAGGACCAGGTATTAAGTTGAACAAGTAATTAATTAAAAAAATCAAAAACCCGACTGCACCAAAAAGGCTGAAGTAGAATTTCCAAAAGCAGTGAAATAGGCATTTCGTTATTTTTATCCAGAAAGCCACATACAAAGTTTCATAGTAGGTGTCTGCTTCAAAAACAAAAGATGTTCAAACAATATTATCCTATTTTATCCTCGGAGTGCTCATTTACGCTATATAAAGAACCTAAAAAATGTGTAAAATTCCAGCACGCTTAAGTTCAGCGGTTTCCCTTTGCGTCGATCTCTGGTACAGCAACTCACTCATTTAGTCAGACAGTCATCTTGATGTGTATATACGAGTATATATGTATTAGCTGACCCTGCAAACGTTGTGTTGCCAAATAAATAAAAAAAAATTAAGGGTGAACATTACTTACCCTTATCACTTAGGGGTAAAAAATATAGATAGTGGCCAATTCTCAGACCTACTGAATATGTATATAAAATTAGGTGAAAATCGGTGAAGCCGTTACGGAGGAGTACGGTAACTAACACGAGAATTTTATATATAAGATATATTATATAACGTATGTGTAATTTCCTCTTAATTTCCTGTATTTTGACACCCTACTCGGTAGGTTTGGTTAACTTTTTTTAAAACGTGTTACTACGCGTATTTTGCGAGAAAATACACCATTTACGGTCTATAAAATATATAACTTCAGTTAATTAAAGTTTCGGTCATTTTTACCTCGTTAGAGGTAGAATTTCATTATTTTTATCTAACAAGCCTGATGCAAAATTTCATAGTGTTTGCTTCAAAATTGACGATTGTTCAAATGAACTTTAAACCCTTATTTTACCCTCTACGGGGTTGATTTTTCGGAAGGCGATAAATAAGTGCGTCCTTGTTCCTATCCAGAAAGCCAAATACAAAATTTTATAGTAGTTGCTTCAAAATTAAAGGATTTCAAAAAAACTGTTTTACCCTATTTTACCCTCTTTAGGGTAGAATTTCCAAAAGGCCTTTCTTAGTACTTATTCACGCTATATAGAGAACCTATGTGCAAAATTTCAGAAGTGTAAGGTCCTTGGTTTAGGCTGTACGTTGATTTCTGAAAAATGAAAAAGTCATTTAGTTAGTCAGTCAGTCAGTCACCTTGCTGTTTTATATATATATAAATATGTTTTTATAATCTCCGTTTAATTTCCTTTCATTTGATACCCTACTCGATAGGTTCGGCTAACTTTTTTTTTTAAATGTGTTACTATTTCGCGCCAAAAATCCGCCATTTTGTTTTTTTATTACTAACACCTATCTAAGGACACTTGGGTCATTGAGACAAATATAATGACACCTTAACTGTTGAAATTCATCCAGCCGTTTGTTAGATCGGATCAAATAAAGAAAGACAAACATACAAGATACGCGCGAAAAACATAACCCTTCCTTGGCAGTCGGGTAAAAAGATATAATAGAAAGCCATTTTTTGTTCTAGTTTATATACTTTTACTTTTATGTTTTTTTTTATACTTTTCCATAGATGAATTGCTATCTCTGCTATGAAAATAATGACAAAAACGCTGCGTTTTACATATCTGCTATATCCTTGTACGCTAAACGTTTAATTTTAAAAAAGAGCCACGTCCAAAAAAAAGATTTCTAAAAGTCATTTAAGTATATTAAATTGTTCAACTATAGATAAGTTACTAGTGAAATAGGGTTTTTACTCCATAATATTTAAGGGTTTTTTGGGACAAATTGAAAAACCCTGTAATTTTGTTTAGAAAAGATAACAACGTTGCATAACTATTTCGAAAACGGTTATTTAAAATCTTCCATTTATCCCAAAAATTATACAAAAAAGTTAAAAAAAAAAAACTTAAAAATCCCAGACCCACCTTTTCATTCCGGTCGTTGACCTGCTGGATGTAGTCGAGAAGCACATCCACCACCCTGGCAAGGAACTCGCGGGTTTGGGGGGCAGCATCCTCCCTGTACGGCAGGATCGCTGCGAACACACAAACATGTTATAATACATTTTTAATAGTTAACCCGGCCACGTTCGGCACCGTCTCATATTTCTGTAGGAAATTCGGAATAAAAATGAAAGAACAATGCAGCATTTTGTAAAAAAATTCGAGGTCTGTATCCGAAAAAAATGAATTTTGTTTTTATATGTCGCTTATTAATAAATAATGTATGCAATGTTTGTCAACCAAAAATCGAAGTTTAACAATTTCAATCGAGAATTGTTAAGTGTTGAAGTTTGTTAGGCAAAACATTTAATCTAAAGTTCAATATTTTAGAATTCCTGCCACTACAACTTTTAAAAACGCACTTGAAACCTGAAAAAATACTTAAATCTTTACATTTTTTACGATAAATTATATCTTTAAACAGATTTTTTATTCTTTCTTGTAATTAATAAGGTGACCATCGTAAAACATAAATTCCTACGCTTATTTCTCATAATGTCAAAATACATTTTTGTTGAACCCCAAGCCAGTGGCTTTAATATTCGCGACCCTCGTGCAGACTGTCCAGGAATGCGTATGACTATGGTGACCACGATTGTAGGGTATTTTTAGGATACTTTAAAAACAGTATTGTCCTAGCTGTCACGGTTTTGTACATTATTGGATCATTTTCTATCAAGTTTATTATATAAGCACCTATGTATTTTATCAAAATATAGGGGCTTACGTATTCATTATTTACGGATAGTAATTGCAAAAATAGATATTATAGTCCAGGTTTTCAATAAATAGACGTTTCCGGGTTTGATTCCCGTTCAGACAACAAAAGAGTACTTGTCTATTGAAAGTAATAAATTCTAATATCGGGCGAAAAAAATATTAGAATTTATTGTGTTGTACCAAATTATTTTATAAGATATGACGTCACATATAAGACATTTTTTATAAAATATATTGTCCCACAATATGTAGTCCTAACCGTATCGTATGGACATTCTACTCGTGTCATATTGTACTGAGTTTTGCTCACAGATGTCTTTGATTTGTACCTCGAATTGCGTAGGGGATACGTATTGTACCCTAAAATGAAAAAACAACCCAAACCCACCCTTATTCCACAAATAATATGGTCTAAGAACATATTACCAAACGCAAATATTTAGTTTCATAACAAAGCATAACAATGCGTTCTGATTTTCAATATAGGAACGACAATTTTATATTTGCAGTCATTTTTCTTTTTTGCTATTCAAAAATGACTCTTATTTTTTTATAAAAAAGGATTGATAAACAATTGTTAAAGTCATATTTATGTTGTATAGAAACCAAGTCTGATATACCGTACACTAGATGGCGTGCTTTCCAATAATGTGTCTTAACATATTGGGATACGGAACTATGTAGAAAATGATGGGTTTTTTATAGGTTTGTTTATTTTAGTATTGTTGAATACTATTGTTCATTGATCAGTGCTTCCTTTACTTGCCCTTTTGACGTGAGATGAGGAATTAAAAATGAATCCCTTTTGACTTTTCAATCTTAATTTTCCCTTGGAGGAAATTAAAACTGGGTGCTATCTAGGCTTACAATGGGTCTGGATGACTGTTTTTTATTTTGATTTGAAGAAATATTTCTTTGGTACATAATATTTCTATCTTTAATATTACTTCTTATATTAAAATATGTGAAATAGAATGTATTAATTACATAAAGAAAATACTTAATTACTTACATTTTATAAAAAAATAACAAGAAGTAATTTAAAATATTTCTTAAAATATAATTTATGTACTGTGCTTCACTGGAAAATTGAACTACAAAAAAAAAACAAAAAATCTGTTTCAAATAAAGAAACATATTTGTTTTCGGAAAATAGTCAATATCATACCTATACATATAATTTTTCTATATTTTTGGATATTCATACAAAATATAGTCGTTGAAGTAATAATAGAGGAAAAACTGGACCGTAATCCGTCATGACGTTCAAGTGCATTTAAGTGTTATCTGTGTACCGAATTGTATGCAAGTGACAGTACAGATAAATTAAACGAAATAAACAGCTGGGGTCTAGAGCACCCCCGCCCGCATTAGAGGGTTGAAGTAGTTTAACTAACACTAACAATGAGTAATCTGCAGTGGAGGGTTGATTCTCATTGCAGTGTCATTTTTAGAGCTTCATACATCAGATTCTTATACTCTACAAAGAACTCTTATACTTAGGAACTGTTTTAACCAAGTCGGTTAAAGAAGAGAGGTTATTTATTCGAGCATATATTATAACGAAATACTTAGAAGTTTTGTACGTTTATACAGAGTTGGTGATCTGGCAAACAATGTTTTTTGTTGCATTTGGTTAGATTAAATGTGCCAGAGCAATAGGATTCCGTTCGGATCAACTTACGTGACACTATCACCAAACCTATTTCTTCCTTATAAAAATTACCTTATAAGAATCTAGCAACGTGTCTATAAAGACGCTACAATTTAGTCCTCAAGAGTATCAACCCATATATGGCCGATCGTATAATAAGTTTACATATTATTAAAAAAAACACCCAAAATATGATAAATTTCAAAATTTTAAATAAATTTTGACTAATTTACTGTTAAACATTTTTCCCAGAATTTAATTAATGTTTTACGAAAAGTTTTTATTAAAAATACTTCCATTCACACGAGGGGTCTCTCCGACCCTTGCGGAATGCTCGGAATTTCACTTAACCCACCCCTCGCCGATTAGCCACACTCGACGTGCTCGCTATTGGAAATAACAAACAAACAGCTGCATTTTAGTGTTAGATTAATACGTCAGTCTTTTTATCTCGATTTTTGTTTACTTTTACTGAGAGCAATGCTGTTTTTAATTCTTATTTTTGTATTTTTTTTAAATAAGACAAATTTTCAGATCTTAATATTGTCACAATTCGACCACTGTTATAATATAAACGCTACGGGAGCAATTTACAAACTATACTTATTGTTTAGATTAGATAACCTTTTTAATATATTTCTTAAGATAATTCTTAAAAATAACTACTTAGATATCATAACTCCTTTAATCTTTGTTAAATAACGTTGCAATCTTATTTCGAACCTGACTTTCGATTTTTGAAGCTCCTCATATTTAAAACAAAAAATATTTTAATTTATATAGTACAAGTCTTCAATACGAGCTATAAACCCTAAATAATATTCAATAAACCCAATGCTTTAATTTTTTAAATCAGAAAATCAAATGCTAATTTTCAAAGGTCTTGCTTCAAAATATACGGATTTTCGGCCAAATTTTAGTCCCTAATTTTCCTTAGTTGGTATGTTATAGAAGGAATCTACTGTCCAAATTTCGTGTTTCTAGTTTTAATAGTCTAGGCTCTGCGTTGATCACTCAGTCAGTCCATAAGCATAAGTCTCTTCGTAAATATAGATAATAACTAGCTCACCCGGCAAACGTTGTGTTGCCATATAAATAAAAAATGTTAAGGGCGAACAACCCTTATCACTCAGCGGTATGAAAAATAGATAGTAGCCGATTCTCAGACCTACTGAATATGCATATAAAATTTGGCGAAAATCAGTAAAGCCGTTTCAGAGGAGTACGGTAACAAATATTGTGACACGAGAATTTTATATATAAGATAAGGTATTGTATGATAAAAATAAGGGTGACATTTTAAGAGTATGACGATGAATATCTTCAGATATTTTAACATCAGTGGACTTACAGCAAGTTTATAATACTACAACAAAATAAATAGCTAGTAAGAAAATAATTAGCCTCTTAACCGTATACCGCTCGGGTCGAAAAGACCCCGCAATTTTATACGAGTATTAACCCTCCGATCGCCTGACGTAGTGAATCTCTCAGGATTGATAGAGCGGGCTCATAAGGATTTGGTTCAGGAAATAGATTTTTTTCCATCTTTTTGAAATGAAGTTGGTTTTGGATGGCATGGAGACTGTTAGATTATCTTAGTATTATTATTTTTTGGTTACTTTAAATTTGATTCTACATTTTAAATATGTTTCTGATATCAAAAAAATTGTTCCTTTAGATATGTATAATAATTTAGAGTATTTAATTAGCACTTCATAGATATATAATCGTAGTAATTATTAGTAGTACTTTAATTTGATTTTTCTGCATATAATGAACAGCTATTTTAACATATAAAACTTATTATATTTAAGATCTACGAAAATAAATCGCTATCTGACATGTAAGAGATTTTAAAGGACTTTCATATACTCGTAACTTTAAGACTGTGAAAACAATGAAATTTTTTTTCTTTATTTCTTAGTACGGATAATACCTAAGTCAAAACTGTATTATAGCTATTAAGGGCTGGTCGTAAAAACACTTAAAAAATCAAAGCTTTTTATTTTATCCTGTAATATTTTTACCAAACAGCCTCTCCACCTCTCCCATTAGCCCACGAGGCACAAATGAGGGATTCCGTTAAAACCCGGTCATTACCGCGCGGATCAACTTGTCCCGGCCATTGGTATTTATGACCCCCGGCATCTGAGGGTTAGGTTGCGTCACTAAGGAGAATTTAGTATGGTTGGCGTAAATTGATTACTTCCTAAAACTGGGAATGAAAATTGGAAAATTGCGAAAAAACAGCTAATTGTTTTTTTTTTTATAATATTGAAGTGGCACATGAGCAGTTTACCTGATGGTAAGTGGCTACTGCCGCCAATGGACATCTGTAATCAACCCCAGATAGGATTAGATTCCTATCTAAAGTTATCTAAGGATGCGTTGCTACCCCTGAGGAATAAGGAACACTTTGGATAATATGTCTGCCTAACCACACCCTTGAAGGTGGAACACAGCAGCGCTTAACCCTGCCGTTGTGCCACGAAGGGTTCTACCTTCAAACAGCTGTGGCGGTGGTACCCACTAATGATAGAAACTCTCGCGCCCATATCAAAACTAAATTTAATTTCTGCTTTGCCCAGATAGAACCCGGAACCGTCTGCATGGTAAATGGATGCGATCTTACACCACGCGAGTCGTTTCGTAAAAAGATCATTCTTTTTTATTTTTATTTTTCGTTTTAAAAAGTGCTTCCCTCTAGCGGTGGGATACAAAACTTATCAATTAGCGCAGAACATGGGATCATTGGGCTCTATTCCACAACCCCTGATAGGGGTGGTTGGGGGTGAAACTTAATCCATTGAAATTACATCGGAATTCGTTTTAAGTTTCAGAAATAATGATTTACTGTTACTCGCAAAACGATTGAAAAAATAATAATTATAGTTTAAAAACTAAAAACCAAGCGCAAATCGCACGAGGAAAATCGTTTATCCTGATGAAAAGTAATGGGATAAAATTATTCCAATGATGGATTGTCATCGGTTCTTGATAACTGTTTAAAATTTCAAATTAATCGGACCGTTCATAGTAGGTAAAATCGAGTTCAAGGATCCGTTACATACATAAGTCAAGCTAATAAAAGCGTGGTAAAAACAAGTACTTATTGCAATCTTCTCAGAAAATCATTTTATGTCATGCCATATGGGTGAATGAAACATAATCGATCATAGGGCATTCGCCATTTTGGATTTAGAATGTCGTCATTAAACGGCAATGCTTGATTAGAGTAACATTGTCATCCAAACCATGATTACGCTAAATTTCAGCTACATTGATTGAGGTTAACTCGTTTCAAATCTAAATATATATTACTCAAAGGTGACTGACTAACATAGTGATCTATCAACGCACAGCCCAAACCACTGGACGGATCGGGCTGAAATTTGGCATGCAGGTAGATGTTATGACGTAGGCATCCGCTAAGAAAGGATTTTGATCAATTCTACCCGCAAGGGGATATAATAGAGGATGAAAATATTACTTCGTAACGCGAGCGAAGCCGCGGGCAAAAGCTCGTTCAAGTATATAAAAACGGTAACGAAAAAAACAATATTTGGGAAAACACGGTTACACATACAGATATACTTATAAAAATAATGTATGATTTATGCGCAGTTATAAAAACACGATGGTACATGAAAAATGCAATTTATTTCGGGATTACGTATAATCTTCCCTCCTCCCATAGACAATTCACTTTTTATTTGGCTTTATAGAGTGGAAAATGGCGGCTATTTGTCTCTGGTAATGCAGGGATTTGTGGTTTACAATTTATTTCAAATGACAGTGATTTTGGATGTATATTTTTGTGTATTAAGTACAATCAATGTTCTTGTACAACTCCCTGAGGACTAAATGGATTTTTCTAGTTTTAGTACATTTATTCATTTTAAAAAGTAATGTTATGTCAGTGGGGCTGGGCTCGAAGAACACGGACTCGGGTGGCGGAGCGGTAACCCTACCGGGGACGCGCAAAGGGTTCCAAGTTCGATTCCCGGCCAGACAGATATCGGATGAATTTAAATATCTATTCTGGTCTGGGTGTTTGTGTTATCGTCTTTGTGTGTGTTCATGGTACCCACTACACAGGGAGTCCTAGTGTAGGGTTGTGACTGTAGAAGGCGTTTAAAAATAATGTTTATCTTTCTGCACAATTTTTGATGTCCAATTTTTTATTTTTTAAAGCCCTGGACGTATATTCTAAGGGAACGGCATATATTAGTAAAGATTAATCACTCCTAACAAGAAAATGTAACCAGTTTTGACTATTGAAATTGTCAATGTCGTTTATTTTCATATTTGAAAAATATTAAAAAATGTAGTTATTAGAACATTTACGAATGAAACGATATTTTTCTACACTTTTTCTTCGACTTTGTGTTGTTTTTGCACCACTTAACTGCACATGTCGGCATTTTTCCAAGTAAATTATACCATGACAGTCGGAGACGTATTGGGAAAACAGTCAGCCATTTTACGTATGTGTCTTCCATTTGTGGCTTCCTTCAATACAAAGCGGTGAGATATCTATACTAATCTATCTATACTTATCTATGGGGAACGGGGTAAGCTATCCGGACTCTTTGAGGACTGAGATGGTCGCATTAGTCACCTCATATGAAATTCAATTATCAATTCGGCATTTAAACCCTTGCACCGAAACCGAAGCAAGAGCTACTTCACGCTACAAAAAGTTGTTGTGATGGAACTCATTCTTCTACTTTTTAAAGATGGTGCCTTTTCTCCCTCCCTCCTATAGAAATAGGAGCACTACTGTAATGAGGCAGAAGCTTCATAAAAGCAGAGCTTTTTAAACGCTGTTGTGTTCTGGTTTGAAGGGTGTGGTAAGGGAGACAAACTTTTCCGAGGGATTCTAGCTTAGTCCTCAGGAGTAGCGGCGCATCTGTGGCCGACCTCCGGTAGAAATATCTAATCATATCTTGGGTTGATTACAGATCTCCATGGGCCGTAGTAGCCACTTACCATCAGGTGGACTACATGCTCGTCTGCTATTCCTATATTATAAATAAAATAAACTTTTTGAACTTACTAATCATCTAAAAATCGTTCAATTCACACCATTAAAAGCACTTGCCGCAATCATTAATTAGTAACACTCACTTGTGACAGTTTAAAGTGTGTGTGATTAATTATTCCGTTAATGGATTTACCAAATTGGCTGGGGTGACTTTTGCAGTTCGAAAATTGATAAATAGAGATTTATTTTACAATAATACAAGTAATCAATTAGTAGGAAATTGAAATTAAATCTTTGATTTTCTCTTTGATTAGTATTAGTAGCAAATTATGGAAATTTAAAGATTTACCAAAATGGAAGGAAATTCAAACAGCCGTTCTTGTCTATATATGTTATTACAACTACAAGTCCCGTTGAAGTAAATGCACTGTGAAAAATAGAACTGACTACCTATTATGGTTCAATAGATAAAGCGAAAGACATCGAAAAACAGCAGTTTCTGGTATGGCATCACCCATTTTTGCACGACTCATGATGCGAAGCATCAGAGAGTGCTTTACGATCGAAAAATTTTTTTCGCCTCATTTTGGCAGCTATCTTTATTATTATAGCCTTGTTAGTTCACGGAATCAAGATATTTTGTATACTATTGTCGAGATAATTTAATGGAGATTAATTCCATACTTTTTAAAAATTGATTTACTGCAATAGAATCGGAAAAAGCCACCAAAATAGGTCAAAAAATTTTCCTGTCCGTCATGTGTGAAACCTGAAAACACTGTAACTTGTGAAAAATCCATTATTTGAGTTAATTTTCTTTTTTTTTAATTCTAATCGACGATTGTAGGTCACTGAATGCGAATGATTAATTAATTCAGTGTCGTTTAATTACAATTAATAAAAAAAAAATTCGATCGTAAACGAAAACTACAAGACTGTATATCTATATATTTTATATCCATGTAAAATTAACATGGAAGGTGACATATCTATAGATATTATGTATATTTATTCCACCAGAGGCGCTTGTGCAGTACCTTCCTAGTACAGCTGTTTTTTCGGCAACTAATTTTGAACGACTTATGTTTTTTTTTTCTTTTTTTTTTAAATATTTTATAATTAAATGAGCATTATGAGTCGTGCACTTTTGGATTTTCCAAATTTTTTATATTTAGTATTTGTTGCAATAACGACATCTCTTATATCAAAGTGACAATCTATTGCAGTTCAGAAGATCACCCCTCAGACAGACAGACGGACGGACAGCGGAGGCTTAGTAATCGGGTTCCGTTTTTACCCTTTGGGTACGGGACCCTAAAACGACTGTTATATCAATGGTTTAATATTACAAGCCCGATAAAGTCACCCATAAAACTGGTTCGTTATCTCACCATCCGGTAGAGGGCGCTAAAAGGAAATTACGTTGTATAAGGAAACTAATCTATCTACCATCCAATCCATGTAACGTTGCTATCGCCCGACATTAATAATCAATCCCTGTATTATTAGGTTCTGTCGCTTATAAGGATCAAAGTATTATAAAACTTTTTTTTTAAATATATATTTTTTTAACATTCTTATAGTAATAATTTATATATTTTTTTAATTAATCAGTCTAGTCAGATAATTTTAGGAGACCTACTCGCGATATAATTTTAAATTATATTAACATTCATATAAAATAGGTTTTATCCATTCCCTAAACCGGATTACACAATGTAAGTATGTGTTGCTTACCACACCTATCAAACCAGAAGACCATTGTGTTTAACTCTATTTGGCAAAAATATATGTAGCAGTAGTGCGAAGCAGTGATAGCCTAGTGGTTAAGAAATTCGGTCTTTGATCGAGAGGTTCGAGATTCAAGTCCCAGGCTACCCCTCTGATTTTTCAAAGTCATATGCGTATTAAAATTAATCATCACTTTCTTAAACGGTGAAGGACAACATCCTGAGAAAACCTGCATACTTGAGAAATCTTAAAAAGAGAAAAAGTTTTCAAAGGTATGTGAAGTCTAACAATTCGCACTTGGCCAGCGCGGAAGACTATGTCCTAATCCCTCTCACTCAGAGGAGATCCATGCCCAGCAGTGGGACAATAATGGGTTGATGATGATGATGTGCGGCGTAGTTGCAGTCGATTCACGAAGGGTTCTACCATCTTAAAATTATTTTATTTTGGGATTTATTACTGATGTCATTGGTAGCTTCGTTCAATGCAGGTGGCCAGTAATTACGCTTTTTCTATGACAGTAAAAAAACTTACCTGTAATTGCATCGTTAAAGATGTTTCATGTCTCCTTTAGGTATTACTCACCTGGTTTTTGTGTGATGGTAAAAGGCTACTGCCCTAAGATACCGTAAGCAACCCTAAATAAAAGAGTCCTAGCCAACGTCGGTCACAGATGTGATTCTACTCCTGAGGACTAAGTTGGAAAGCCTCGGATAAGTATGTCTCCCTTACCACACCCTTCAAACTAGAACACAGCAGCATTTAACACTGCTGTTATTAGTTGCATTTTTGACCGCGTACGTGCAAACCTGTGGAATGAACTTCCTCCCGAGGTATTCCATTAGGACTATGACATGGGGCTCTTCAAGAGGGATGTAAAAAGAGCTCTCCTTCAAAGCCGACGATGCACTGGCGACTCCTCTGGTGTTGCAATTGTCCATAGGCCTCGGTGACTGCTTTCCATCAGGTAGCCCGTATGCCTTATCGTTAGGTTAAATATTAAAAAGAAGATACGGTTGCACCTATATTTTTATGATTAGTTATTATAAAAAATTAATACTCACAATCGTAGTAGAGATTAGCGACGCTGGAAGTAAGCTTGGGAGTGCCTTGCCCTGAGAGAGACGCCATCCTTTCGCCCTGTGAAAGAAAGAGACATAAAATAAAGTTTTTCTTAAATATGAGTACTTTTATAAAAAGCTTTAAGGAAAAGACAAAGCGCATTTAAAAGAATCAGGTTTTTTAATTTGAATTTTGGGCGTGGCCAATGTGTGTTACATAACATCGTAGAGGGTTTCGTAGCATTTGTGTAGAACGTAGGGTTTATTTAATTATTAAAATGTTCATAATTTAAATTAGGATTTTGTAAGGATTTATTTCGTCTCGCTTAGTAATGGATTTATTTTAATTAAATATGATCTTAAAATATTTTCCGAAATATTATAACAATTGATTACGTAAGACAAAGTTCAATCGTATACTACTTTACAAAAAAGCTAATAAAAATAGAACACAAAGCCTTCAATAAAACAAAGTAGAAATCAATACGTAATGAATCGTGCAACAGAACAAAGGAATCGTGGACAAGATGGCGTCGCAGCGGAAAATCAATATGGCGGCCAAGATGGCGATAGAAAATGGCGGTGAACGAACCAGCTGGATGTGCTCAGCTATTTGCTTGCAGTACGAAAAAAAGCCGTCCAAACTCAGCTTTGACATTTTCAACTTCTATTTCCTTATTTTATTCTGGAAACAGAAAAAAAATAATTAATCTTTCGTATTTTTTTAAATTTAAAACGGCTGTCAAATTCTGTCATTTACTTTTTTTCTTTATCTGTGCACGCTTACAAAGGATTTCTCACATTTTTAATTTTTAATGAGACAATGGTTATGCAGTTAGTGCGCAGTCGCACTGCGCTTTCTAGAAAATCTATACCAAAAGGTCAAAAGGTCGTGCTCTATAAAACATAATCAATACATTTAAAATACGAATGAAAACGAAAAATCTACAAAAATACATTCTAGAATGGCCATAAAGACAAAATACATACCTTTCTGGAACTGGTTGCTGAGAAAAAAATAAAATGACGTCAATCACTACTTGTAGGATATATTTTTCGTCGAGAAAAATATTATTACGTGGCAAAAGGGATCGTTGATAAAGACTCTATGGGCGTTGTAATCGCGGGTGGAACCTCTATTATCTGTGACTCTCATAAATGATGAAAGGTCTAGATTTTCTACAGAAGCCAGCTGTCCAGCTGAAACGAGGTCTGGAGGTAGACTGAGGGTTCCAGGCGCTGGGTAAGGCTTCAGGGGTGGCGCATGCGCGTTCAAAAGGTTACAGGGTGGGAGGGATTCAGCCCGTGGGTGGTAGTCAATAACTAAATAAGGTCACCCCTTCCACCGGCCGTAGGAACCATAATGTTCGCTTCAATTTTATGTATAAAAACATAAAATTAGATTGTATGTCTGTGATTTAAAATGACAGCCTTTTCTAAATTCACTTTTATTTGTTTTAAAAACAAAAACAGAATGTTTTTCTTTAGTATATTCTATCATTGTCTATGATTGCGAATTAAAGTTATAACTGCAAAGACAATTTTTACGCAGAGATTGGTAACTTCACAGATATGTCACCATCATTGCGATCCCACTATTGGGTACGGGTGTTCTGATGAGTGTGAAATGATGAACGAAGTTTTTTTTATAATATAGGAGTAGCAGACGAGCATGCATTCCACCTGATGGTGAGGCTACTGCCGCCCATGGACATCTGTAATCAACTCCAGATATGATTAGATATTCGTAGCTGAGGTCGGCCACAGATGCGCCGGTACTTAGCTTAAACGCCTCGGATAAGTATGTCTCCCTTACCACACCCTTTAAACCAGAACACAGTAGTGTCTAATACTGCTGTTATTAGGTAGAAATTGGTGTGGCGGTGGTGCCGCCGAAGTCAAACCACAAAGGGTTCTACCACCTTTAATTCGAACATTAGGCTTAGACTATACTCTACCTGGTCTGGATTGTAAGAAATCACATTTTTCAGATTTTTTTTTCCATATCTCTCAGGCATGTAGGCTTAAAATTATTTGTTCTTTAATCTTAAAGTTTGTAACTACCAATCCTAATGGAACATACCTCCGACCTCCTTCTTCCTTCCCACTTATGAAGAAAGATGCCCAGCACTGGGAAATAAAGAGTAAAAGCCGTATACACTATTTAGGGTACTTTATATTGTAAACTCAATTATTAAATCATCCATTTAATATACTGCTCGTAAGCATAGCCGCAGGCGAACCTTGTATATTGTACGGCTGGTTTTAGATCTGAATTATAGATTTTAGATGTAGGTAAGATCGAGCAATACGAAATTGGTATTGCATGTTACTTGAAATTTTAATGTCACCTACAGATACGTTTGAAATATTTTCTAAATAAATTAGATAAGTTTAAGATAAATTAGAAAAGTTTATTTTGACTGAATCTTGATTTTAACTTGTATTTAAATCAAACTTAGAACCCTTAGTAGCAGTGATCACTTAAACTATCGGAGGGTCGAGGTTCGAATCCCAGGCAGGCAACAGAATTTTTTAAATTTATGTGCGTAATGAGAATTGATGAATACTTGTTTCAACGATGAAAGAAAATATTGTGAGGCATCTTTATGCCTCACAATATTTTATTAGGAACTTTTTCCTAAATAAACTAATAGATTAAAGTTTTTTTTTTTATATTTGGAGTACCAGACGAGCATGCAGTTCACCTTATGGTAAGTGGCTACTGCCGCCCATAGACATCTGTAATCAACCCCAGATTAGATTAGTTTCCTTTCTAAGGTCAGCCACAGAAACGCCGCGATCCCTGAAGCTGGAATGTCTCCGAAAAATCCTCCTCTCCTACCAAAACCTTTCAAACCAGAACACAGCAACGCTTAACACTGCTGTTATTAGGCAGCAATAGGTGTGGCGGTGGTGCCGTCGGAGTCGAACCACAGGGTTCTACTACCTTCAATCTACCAATTCGCTCTTGGACATCGGTGAACTATGACCAAACAGTAATTAACTAGGGATGGAGATTCTTTTGAAAAAGATCGATTTTTGAATCGATTGAAATCGGTGTGATAAATCGATCCACAAAAAAAATGTCTATAACACATTTGTTAATATGCAATTAGCTTCTAAATAATCTAATGTCAATTTTCTAAGATGAAATATCGATCCATTACTGCAGATCGATTAAAATATCGTCCAAAATAAATTCTGCGAATAATCGAACTCAAATTACCATCCTTATAATTAACTACAATGAAATATAATGTACTAGTCACTCGTAGGCGGTTGTGTGGGTGTTTCATACTCCCACACAACTTGACCTAATATTTAAATTGACCCCTGCCTTTTGCAAATGTCAGTGCTTACGTCATGAACTTTGCCATTTCTGGTTCTTGCGTAGGAGGCTAGGTATTACTCAATTGAGGTCCAAAAAGGCTTTCAGTTACGTACTCTCCTCTAATGTAGTTGTTAAACTCGCCCACGCTGCGATGTTTCACCCATTACTGTCCCACTGCTGGGCATCTCCTCACAGGGTTTAAGGCATAATCCATCGAGCTAGATAAGTGCGGATTGGTAGATTTGCATATTTTTAAGAACTTTTTTTAAAGACCTATAGGATACATATATGTAAACCTATATATATTTTCATATGTATTGTCAGGCGAGCAGGTTTCCTCGCGATGTCTTCCTTCACAGTTTCATCAACAACCCATTACTGTCCCACTGCTGGGCATGGGTCTCCTCTCTTAATGAGAAGGATTAGGCCATAATCCACCGCGCTGGCCAAGTGCGAATTGGTAGACTTCACATACCTTTGAGATTTTTTTTTATAAATCTCTCAGATATGCAGGTTTCCTCACGATTATTTCAAGCAAGTGATAATTAATTTCTAATACGCACATAACTTTGAAAAATCAGAGGTGCGTGCCTGGGATTTGAACCTCGGACCCCTCGATCGAGAGGCCAACTTTCTTAACCACTATGCTATCACTGCTTTTTTTTCACTTCACAGTTTATGCAAATGAAAATTATGGTATGGTATATGGTTCAATACACAGGGTGAATTTTTCAAATAGACCGTCAGGGCCAAATTCGAAACTATAAGGATTATTGAAAAATGCTGAAAGGAGTTACGAGGCCGATTTTGATGAAAACTAAAACTGTATCATTATTTTTTTTAAATATCATTTTCCGTAACCAGGAATAAAACGAGTTCATTTTGAAAAATATACATAAGCAACACTATCACAAAGTGGAATAATATAGAGGATGTAATTATAGTAAGTAAAATGTGATTTATGAATTTCTGTACCCCTACCATGAGTTTTCGAAACATCCCACAATTTTACGTTACCTTTACTCAATCCATTATTCTGTTCCATTTGGTTCAGTAGACTGAGTAAACGTAACAATAAATAATGTTCGCTAAAAAGAGAGACAAAACATAAAGCGCCATTTTGTCAATTTAGACCTTTAATGTTACGTAACTGGCACTATAGTTCGGATACAATCCGCTAGGGGCGCTGATTGAAAATTGTATGGGCAAATACCAAAACAGTCATGTTTGTCAAAACACAAAAACTCATGGTAAGGGTACAAGAATTAATAATAGTAAAAGTAACCACATAAATAGAATCAAAATGTTCTCAAAATCGCTATAAACAGTTGGCATACCACTAATATTTTTTCTTATTATTTTTAACAAAAGCTTCGACGAATGTTAATCGCAATTCTGACCTAGAAGCGAAGTAGGCCAATCCCTTTGTTATCTGACATTACAAATACCTATTGTTCTCATTACAATACCTAGCAATTATGTAGATTTCTATTTATAACTTAAGAATTTTAGAAATACGTAGAATTTCAGTAAGAATATTTTGATAGGGTATGTGGGTTTGGGTCATGAAATTGCGTTAGACCGGTTCGAGTCCGAAGGCACCACCGCCACACCTATTTCTGCCTAATAACAGCAGTGTTAAGCGCTGCTGTGTTTTAGTTTCAAGGGTGTAAGGGTACTACTTATCCCAAGTATTCTCACTTAGTCCTTAATAAGAGCAAAATATCTGTGGCCAACCTCAGGTAGGATTCTAATTTTATCTGGGGTTGATTATAGGTGTCCAAGAGTAGCAGCAGCCACCTACTATCAGATAGACAGCAAGATCATTTGCTATAAAAATATTTTAAGAAAGCCTCAATATTATTAAAAAGCAACGCCTATAGCAGCAATGCAGAGCTTTCTTACTCTAAGGGTATAAATAAGTCCTTACTAAGGCATATGTTAAGATGATTTGATTGATATCCAAGCTACCAAATTTCTATAATTAAAATTATTTCTTTACCTTGATATTATAATGGAGTTGGTTGTAGTATTTGATATTGTTTATTTCTGCAGTAATAAATAATAATTTGAAATTGTATTATAATAATCAGTCGCAGTGTTGTTTTTAAGTATCATCCAGATAATATTTGCAGCCTACCCTCATGCTCGTTGCTTATGAGTGTAATTATGTATGTATTAATCTTAAGTTCTCATTTAAGTGAATTGTAACCAATTCTTTGGAGAATGAATTATCTTTAACCACATAATCCGAGATTATTACTAGTATTTTTTATATAATAAAATAATTGATTAATAGACGACGTATAGCACTAATCTAATAGTAATAATAAACTAATTACCATCAAATAGACTGAATCCCTACTTTAATACAAAAAAAAACCTTTTTACAAAAACACATTAAAGAAAATCAGATTCTGTCCTCAGCTAAATCTCTGTCATAACGTTTAAGTTACGTAACGCTACCCCTACCAACCCACCCCACTCGAACTCACCCCCGCTGGGCGTGGCCATTGACGTCATACGCCCTCTGCGGGGGTGGAATACGTATATCTTAGTTTTATAACCACGAAGCATAGTAGCTATGTATACAATTTTATATATAGGGAGGTAGGGGTCGCAAAAGGTATTTGAAAAATGGCAAATCAATACATCTGTTTTCAACCAATGCTGTCCCACTGCTGAGCACTGGTCTCTTTTCAGAGTGAGAGGTTTAGGCCATAGTCCACCACGCTGGCCAAGTGCGAATTGGTAGATTTCACACACCTTCAAGCAGTAGAAAAAGCAGTGATAGCCTAGTGGTTAAGAAACGCGGCCTCTCGATCGAGGGGTCCGAGGTTCAAATCCCAGGCACGCCTGATTTTCAAATTTATATGCACGCACGCACCTCTGATTTTCAAATTTATGTGCGTATTAAAAAAAAATATCACTTGCTTAAACGGTGAAGGAAAACATCGTGAGGAAACCTGCATACCTGAGAGATTTATAAAAAAAAAAAAAAATCTTAAAGGTATTGGAAGTCTACCAATACGCACTTGGCCACCGCGGTGGACTATGGTCTAAACCTTCTCACTCTGAGAGGAGACCCGTGCCCAGCAGTGGGACAGTAATGGGTTGATGATGATGATGATGACACACCTTCAAGAACTTTCTTTTTACCACGCTTTTATTAGCTTGACCTGTTTGTATATATGTAACGGAATCTTTTTACTTGATTTCTTTACACTTGGAACGGTCTGAATAATTTAAAATTTGGAACAATTATCAAGAACCAATGATTAAATAAATAATCTTCGGTGTTAGTAAAATGTTCCGTTTTTACCCTTTGGGTTTGGAACCCTAATAATCAGAAGCCAATTGCAACTTCAGACCCCCCGTTTGAGAAGCCATGTTTCAAACAATTAGGCTTTTACTGGATCTCAAAAAGCTGCTAAGTATTCGCTTAAAAAGCTTCTTTTTTTCATTTTGTAGTAGCAGAAGAGCATGCAGTCCACTTGATGGTAAGTGGCTACTTCCGCCCATGAACATCTGTATTCAACCCCAGATACGTTCAGATATTCCTACCTGAGGTCGGCCACAGATGGCCACTACTCCTGAGGACCAAGCTCGAACGCCTCGGAAAAGTATGTCTCCCTTACCACACTCTTCGAACCAGAACACAGCAGCGCTTAACACTGCTGTTATAACAGAAGGTGTGGCGGTGGTGCCGGAGTCGAACCACAAAGGGTTCTACCATTCATTTATTATTTATTTTTCTCTTATTGTTTTGAAACAAACATCAAAGTTAAAAGCCCGTGTCAATAAACCCAAGGTCAACCAGCAGTCAGATATAGATAATGTATCTGAAAGCTTGTCAAAATAAAGCTTCACAGATAACAAAATATCTAAAGCGCCATATTGACCGTTCATAGAGTAATACTCAGATACAGTTAGATAGATAGATAGAATACTCTTTATTGCACACTTACAGTTGAATTTAAATAATAGCAAAATACATACACAGGTCAAACAGTATGCAATAGGCGGTCTTATCGCTAAGTAGCGATTTCTTCCAGACAACCTATGCATGAAAAAGAAAAGAGAGACAAGCGGAGGAAGAAGGTTAGTGTGCGCGAAGTTAGAGAAGGAATAGGTTATGAAGGACAGGATACATGTAGTACATTAGTGTTAAAACAATAATATGTGAAACAATTAAATACAAGCAACAGAAAATGATAAAAAGCACACGTAGAAAACTGTGACAAAGTACATATGAAAACGACGAAAACAAGGTGGAAATCATAATTTAGAATAATATATAAAGAGCTGGTTTTTAAATGAATCGAGTGATTCAGCACGACGTATGGCCATGGGTAATTTGTTCCATAAACCAACAGCAACTGTAGAGAAAGAGTTTTTGTAGAAGGACGAAGAATGAGCGGGAGTTTGGAGAGAGAGATTTACAGAGGAGCGAAGACAGTGGTCATGTGCAAGGTACAGGTACTGGAAACGGTCTTTTAGATAGGTAGGAGCGATGGGGCTGAACAGCACGCAGTATAGCGCAGAAAGAATATGCATATTCCGGCGAAGTCGGATAGGGAGCCACTTGAGTTTAGTACGATGCTCGGATATGTGGTCATATTTGCGGAGACCAAATATGAAACGAATACATAAATTTTGGAGACGCTCAAGTTTGTTAAGTTGCTCTTCAGTGAGGTCGAGATAGCAAACATCAGCATAGTCGAGAATAGGAAAGAGTAATGAATGAGTTAACGCAATTTTAGTAGCAATAGGAAGAAAGTTACGGAGTCTTCTAAGTGAGCCTACCACGGAAAACATTCTTCTACTTACTTCCTCGATTTGAGGAGACCATGATAGATGTTTATCCAAGTATATGCCGAGGTTCTTAACTTTATCAGAGTATGGAATACGTACGCCGTCAAAAGTTACATCTGGTAACGAACTCAGATCTACTCTGGATAATAAGCGGGAACTGCCTATTATTATAACCTGCGTTTTGTTAGGATTGATTTTGAGACCATGGTATTCACTCCAGCCTACATTTGAGTATTTTAGAAGAAAAACTATGGTTTAAAAAATGAAGGTTAAAATAAATTAAAGTTAAAATTGATGAACGTCAACCGAAATGGCCATTCAAAAGATTTTTATTTGAAATTCTTCGTATTAAAACTATTTTTTTTATAATATAGGAGTAGCAGACGAGCATGCAGTCCACCTGATGGGAAGTGGCTACTGCCGCCCATGGATATCTGTAATCAACCCCAGATAGGATTAGATATTCCTACCTGAGGTCGGCCACAGATACGCCGCTACCCCTGAGGACTAAGCTGGAACGCCTCGAAAAAGTCTGTCTCCCTTACCACACCCTACAAACCGGTACACAGCAGCGCTTAACTAATTATTTTATTTATTGTCAACTTTGCTATACGCGGAGTTTCGTCCAATACTTTATTTAAACAAAATTAGGTTATTCAATAAAGTTTAGTTATGTACGTCCTTTTAGATTAAAAATTGTCCACTTTTAAATCCCAGGCATCTCGTTTTTTTAATCTTATGGGTATGTTAGAAATTATGAAAATCCCGAGGAATATAGAAATATTTGACAGTGATTCTAAATAATTGGCCAAGTGCAAGTCGAACCCACTCTATCTGAAGGTTCCGTAGCACAACATTTTCATTTATTTTTTATCATAGCAGCGATAGAAATGAATGCATTGTGTAAATTTGAATTATCTTCGTATTATGGTTCCATAGATATAGCGAAAAACGTCGAAAAATAGCGGCCTTTTGTACAACACCTCCCATTTATTTTCACCTTTTTTATTTTTAGTATTCATTGTAATAGCAGCCAGCCTTATAAAAAGTATCTATCTATTACGGTTAAGGAGATATAGCCCTAAGACAGACTGACAGTGGAGGCATAAAAATAGGGTTCTGTTCTGTTCACCGTTTGGGTACAGATCCCTAAAAGGTTGTCTATATTTTAGTTACGGAACCCTAAAAAGGGCACATGTTCTCTATATTTTAGTTAGTCTATAGTCAATTAAAGCCCACCTATCTCCATACTCTACCATGACCAGATACTGAGTGAATAATACACGATTGTGTGCCAAGGTGGAGCAGACGTGAGTATATTTTATATTATTAATCCTTTTTTAAAAATTAATAAAGTATATTTTAATAATTAGCAATGTACGAGTCGAAACCGCTCAGGGAGGGGCCTGTACCAGCAAATTTTCATTTTTGTAATTTTAGTATTAAAAAATTAATTAATTAGTACCTACTAGTTACTAGTTTAATTAGTTTTTTTTTAGAATATTTTAATGTGTATAATCCAATTATTATTGAATAAACATTTTAGTATATTTTGTTATTATAGCTGTCAAAGAAATAAATGTATTGTGAAAATTTAAACAGTGTACCTATTACGGTTTAATAGATAAAGTAACGCCCCATCCCTCCCAAATGGCAACACCGATTTCTTTTCAGGCCTTTTTATTTCTAGTATTTATTGTTAAATAACGGCCACTGTTATATATACTCTTAAAAAAATTAAGTGTGTATCTATTACGGTTCAAGAGGTAGTGCCCTGTGACAGACTGTCACCATCACTGTACCACTTATGATCATGTGAGCTGCATCATCATTTGCCACACTCTTCAAACCAGAACACAACAGTGCTTAACACTGCTGTTATGCAGAAATAGGTGTGGTGGTGATGCCATCGGTGTCGAACCACAGATGATGCTACACTTTCAAAATAATTCCTTCATCTCATAGATTAGTAAAGATTACTCACTCTTAACAAGAAAATGTACCCAGTTTTGAGAATTGAAATAGTTGCGTAAAAAAGTTTTACCACGTCTCCGTGCTAAAATGTCCCTAAAGTATTTGAAATAATTATTTATTTATTATATTAATTACGCAGTATTAGTTACATATTCGTAAAATTTATCTAAAAATGTTTTTATTTGTCAAGAATTCAAAAAAAGAAATTATATGAGTAATTTCTTAGCCGTTTGTGGCTTCATTCAATTTCAAGGCGGCGAAGTATCTTTACTAATCTATGCTTCATCTCTGTAGGTATTCTAAAATGAAACCACGAGATATGCAGTACAAAGTATTCTAGATAAGCTGAATATTTCGAATACTCTAGAACATGCAATCAGAGTACGGTCACAAAGAGTATGTACCAAGCAAAATCAATACTGGGTAGGATGTCTCGCTCTAACATGTAGCGTCGTCTCTGTCTATACAGCCTTCGGAGTTCGGAGGCTGCTATTGAAGTATGTTGAGTGAATATCTATGTATAAAATTATTTGTTTGGTTGTGTGTGTATAAAATAATAATAAATGTAAAAAAAACATTTTTAGGGTTCCTTTTTATGAAATTGTAGCAAATGAACAAGATATACACCTGATGGTAAATGACCACTGCCACACATGGACATCTGTAATTAAGCCCAGATAGGATTAATACCCTATCTGAGATCAGTTACGTTGCTACCCCTGAGAACTAAATTGGAAAGCCTCGTAAGTTTACGTTTTTCCCACTTACCACAACCTTCAACAGAACAAAGTACAGCTATAGTTCTGTAACTGTACTGCCTTTTATTTTCTTGCCTTCACCCTGAGAAATACAATTTTTAGAGCCTTTGAAGGTGGTAGATCCCTTTATGGATTGACTCCGGAGGCATCACCACACCTATTTCTACCTAATAACAGCAGTTTTAACCTAATAACGCTGCTGTGTTCCGGTACGAGAGGTATGGTAAAGGAGACGTACTTCTTTTGGCGTTCCAACTTATTCCTCAGTTCCAGCATATGTGATCAACTTCAGGTAGGACTTTTTGGAGTTTAATAGGTACAAGTATCCATTGGCGGCAATAGTCACTTACCATCAAATGGACTGAATGCTCGTTCGCAACTCTTCTATGTATTATTAGCTTATCTCTGCTGTGGGGTAACGCTGCTAGCATAGATGTCATTTTTATACTTCAAAAACGTGCAATTAGAGCCATTTATAGTCTTCGCCCCCGTGAGTCCTTACGAGAACTGTTTAAATCTATAAATATTTTGACAGTGCCTAGTCAATATATTTATGAAAATATCTTATATGCTCGCAAAAATTATTCTTCTTTGGAAAAAAATTATAATAGGCACAGTCATAATACTAGAAATAAAGATAAATTGGCCATACCTCAATTTAGATTAAGCAAGGTGTGTAATTCTTTTATGGGGAACTGTATTCGTTTCTACAATAAAATACCAAAAGACATTATCGATCTATCCGAGAAAAGGTTTAAATCTACTATAAAATTAACTTTATGTAAAAAAGCTTATTATAATGTAAATCAGTACTTAAATGATAAATCCGTATGGTATGACAACTCCAGCTCCAACATCAAAAAATAATTATATGTACCACTATGTAAAATTGTATATTATTTACTCTTTAAAAGATGCAAATATGCACACGTATGGAGTTTCTTGCGCCGCTTCTTCTCCATAGCGAAATACCTTCCGAAGCGGTGGTAGTTTGTTGACTTTCAAAAAGTATTCTATATGAATCAATTTTGAATAAATGAGATTTGAATTTGAATTTGAATTTGAATTTGAATTACCCATATAATTCTAATTACTTGTAAAATATTTAAGATCCTTGCCCAAACATAAAAACAACTTTTCAGACATGAAATAAAATAAAATCAAATCAAAGCTGCATTTCAGACAATATCGCAGTATAAACTAGTCAACCGCCGTACAGATCTATACATATGGAACCGACTAGAATATGTACAATTGTACATACATACATATATACAATACGGTCTGTTAACAGCAGAATTCACTTAATGTAAAGCTTCGTTCAAGTGAACGCGATTTAAGAATTTACTTTTTATTCGAAATAATATTTTCTTCCACCAGGAGTTTTTACGTTTTGACAAATATGACTGTTTTGGTATTAATTTGTTTACGTATTTGCCCATACGATTTCCAATCAGCGTCCCTAGCGGATTCTGTCAGAACTTGGAAATGCCGGGATAGGATACAATACATTACGATGTAGTATGTTACGTTATGTTCCGTTTCGTTACGTTACATTACGACCCGTCATCTATCGACTTGAAAAGCTAGACCCAACAATGGACGCAAAATTTCAAAAATAGTTTTGGCAATTTCGAAAATTATCATGAAATTGCGCAACAAAGCGACATGTAAGTTAAGTAATTTTACGAGGAATTATGTAAAATTTATTTCACTTGTAAAACTAAGATCCGTTTTCGAAAACTTTGTCATATCGCAAAGTTTACGACCTTTGTAAACCAAGTTTCGAAAATTCCATATCTCATATTGAAATATTGTGTTTTCAGCTGTCTGTGTTCTAGTTTGAGGGTGGTAGAACATATTATTTTACACGTAGGTACGTATACTTATGATATTACAAGTTTTTAGGGTTCCCTACCCAAAGAGTAAAAACAGAAATCTAATACTAAACTTTTATATATTTGAGCCTAACGATGAAGCAGACGTGCTACTTGATGGAAAATAGTCAACGTTGCATATGGACATTTGCAACACCAGAGGAGTCGTCAATGCATCGCAGGCTTTGTATGAGAGCTCTTTTTGCACCTTTTTGAAGAGCCCCACGTCATAGCGCTCCGGGAATACCTCAGGAGGAAGTTTATTCCACATCTTGCACGTTCGTGGCAAGAACGTCCGTGCAATCAGAACCGTGGAGGACTGCCACGAGTCCAGTTGGAAAGGTTTTCACTGAAATCTCCGCTATTTGTCTGTCTGTCTGTCTGTCGGTCACGGGGCTCTTTCTCTAGAACGAGAGAAACGTATGTCGAAATTTCGAAATAATTATTATAAGTATACCTACAGAGTGGCAAAATAAGGGAATAATTTCAGGAGGGTCTTCAGTATTTGTTCCTCATAGTAAAATTTCTAATAAGATATGATAATTATTTTTGTCGGAATTATCCATTAAAATAGGCAATTGATACCTATGTATCTACTGAGCTCTCATAAACCCAGAAAAAATATTTATGATCATATATAAATAAGTGAATCTTGTTAAAAACAAATTTCTAGGTTGGAAATGAAAATATACTTAGTTTGAATACTTTACGACATTTTTATAGTTATTTTTTTTTCTTTATTTTATGTATATTTTATGAAATCACTTGTGAACATGACTTAAAAATAGCTGGAATATTTCCTTTGTTCAAACTTACACACTGTATAATCATAATGATTATCTAAATCAGTTTTTCTTTTGCAAAAAAGCTTCTATTCAATCTCTGTTTTTGAGTCCTCTCATTTTAATCCAACAAAAACAGTCCAATTAAAGCAAGAACAAAGATTTTAATAATGTCTATCGAAGTGCGCAAAAACCTGAAAACCTTTTACAGATGGCGGCTTTCACCCTTTTAGGCGTGGTCCTGATCGCGATCTCACCCTGTAGCGGCGACCAATCAGGGGAGAGTGACGTCAATGGGCAGCCAATGGGGATATTGAGGACGAAACCTGAGGTTGTGTTGCAGTTGAAGTATGAACAGGGGCAGCTGAATAGGATATATCTGACTCAGTTTAGGAAGGAGACGAGGGTCCCGTCAGTGCCGGCGTCGACGGAGCTCTGTGCGGACCTCTGCCACGCAGGCATGATTCTATTGTTTTCTTTGTGTTCTTTGTTTGTTGTTTTTGGTGTCGTTTGTTCGTTTATTTCGTGTTTGTGAAAAAGATGGTAAGTTCTTTGTCATTTTCTACGTTTTTTTAAGCTTCTTATTTGATTAATATTGTAGATACGTTAGTGTAGAAAAATAAATATATTTGTCTGATTTTTTAAAGTAAAATATGTCATATATTTTTTTTAATGTTAGTTTAAGTATTTCAAAGTGATTTATCATCTTGGATTTGAATCCCGTTCTTTGTCTTCTGCGGTCAATTTGAACTTAGATGTAATATTTACCCACTTAGATGTAATATTTACCCACTATATAAGTAGGTATTCTAAAAGTAACTATAATATTGGGAGTCTTACATTGATTTCTTGTGTGCTTATTGTTTTAATAATGTGTAATGGGATGTTTTTTGTTGAATGTATTTTTTCATAGACTTTATGTGTAATAGATCATAATCATATGTAACTATTTCAAAACCTTTAATGTTATCGTTCAATAATCATTTGTTTTTAAAACGCTATTTTTATGTAGCGTTTATTTAATGGTCTGTTTGAGAGTTTTCTCGGGAGATTTTTGGGATATAATAGAGAATATAATTTTTTGTGAAAATTTTGGGCACCTAACACAATTTAACACATTGTATTATGGGGCCATTAATATAAATTTGGTACTACTTAATGATTATTATAATTCAAAAATAATTGTGTAAAAATATCTTCTCTGAATCAAATTAAATGTTTTAATTTGATGAATGTTAAATTTGAATATTAGAAAAAAAATTACCTACGTTTTAAGACATTTTTGAAGTAGAAAGTAAAAGAAAAAATAATATGGAGTTCATTTTAGAAACAGTTTTTTTTTCTGTATACTTAGGTTAGATATCTTCCTGTTGAATTCCTTTGTCTTTTTTTTTTTTTTTTTTTTTTTTTTTTTTTTTTTTTTTTTTTTTTTTTTTTTTTTTTTTTTTGTCGAGGGGGAAACCTTCAAAAGGTACCCGACAACGTGGGAGCGACGCCGAGTTATGTGGGATTTTTACCGCACTAAAACCCCCCCGGTGGCCGTCCTCTGCGCTGCGTTGAGGGCTCCGGGATCTCCAAAGGAACGCAACCGGAGTCCTCTAAGCGCGTTGCCCCGTCGGGCTCCGCCCAGGTGAGCTTGACGCTCGCCACACCATCTAGTGTATACGACGGTATGCGACCACACATACCGTCGTCCTTCCCGGGGCCGCTGGCCGGGCGGTTCGAGCTCCCACTCTTGCCGCCCGCAACCCCGGAAGCCCCCTTTTAGTCGCCTCTTACGACAGGCAGGAGATACCGTAGCCCTATTCTAGTCCCGGAACTACAGGGACACCGCGCCGGGGGCCCTTACCTACGGCCGCGGCGGCTCCTCCTCCGAGCGGGTTCAGCGCGCTCCCTGGCTCGTTCGGCGTCTTCCTTCGCAGACATGACCACGTCGCAGAAGGTGATCATGCCGTTCCAGGCCTCGCTGCGCTGAACCATCGCTCCGACGATGGCCGACGGAGACAGATCCGGTCCCACTTTTTCGACGAGGATCCGCCGCTGCGACTCCCACGCTGGGCAGTACTGCAGCGTGTGCTGTGCGGAGTCCTCGTCGTGTCCGCAGTGATGGCAATGGGCCGTCTCCTCTCTTTGTATCCTATTCAGATACTCACCGAAACAGCCATGTCCGGTGAGTATCTGAGTAAGACGGTAGGTCACTCTACCCCTACTCTTCAGCCAGGCCCGCAAGTTTGGTAGGATAGCGTCAACCACCCTTTGGCGTATGTTCCGAGGCTCCTGGAGCCGTTCGCGCCAGCACCTCAGAGCGCGCCATCTGGCTCTCCTCCGAAGCGCTCCGATCGTCTCTTCGTCGAAGGGTTCAGTCCTCTGACGGAGGTCGCGGATCTTATAGAAGACCCGTGCGTCCATATCCGCCAGAATGTCCAGGGGCGGAAGCCGCCCCAGGACTGTCGCCGCCTCATACGATATGGTACGATAACCTCGGGCGACTCTGATTGCGATCGTACGTTGCGCGGAATTCAGTTTCCGCGCACGACGCCGGCTGGCAGACAACTTGTCCGACCATACCGGCGCACCGTAGAGCGCAATCGAGCGTATCACACCCGCGTAGAGGCGGCGGACTTCTTCCCTTGGTCCCCCGAGATTCGGCAGCAGTCTGTGCAAAGCACCCGCTACCTTATGAATTCGAGGGACGAGACGGTCGAAGTGCTCGTCGAAGCACCAGCGGCTGTCCAGTGTTAGGCCAAGGTACTTCATGAACCTGCCTATCCGGACATCCGCTTCACCGACACGCACTGAGGTCTCAACTGGCTCAATTCTCGGCCTACGGCCGTGGAACCATATTGCCTCGGTTTTCTGGGGCGCTACCTGTAGGCCCAACCCGCGGATCTTTGCTACGACGCATGCTACCCCGAGCTCTGCTAGCCGAACCGTTCTCGTAAAAGACACCCCTTCGGTGAGAAGGAGGGTGTCATCGGCGTAACAGACGATGCTCACTCCTGGTGGGAGCACCGTTCTCAGCACCGCGTCATATGCAATATTCCACAGTAGTGGGCCCAGTACCGATCCTTGCGGCACCCCGCGCATGACGTTTCTCTCGTGAACGCTCCCATAGCGACCTGGGAAACGGATATACCTGTCCGACAAGTAGGCCTTCAAAACCTCCTGTAAATAGGAAGGCACTTGATGCACAGACAGGCCCTCCATGATCGCACTCCAGGGTAGAGAGTTAAAAGCGTTAACAATGTCAAGGCTTACTGCCAAGACTACTCTACCCTGGGATATGGCCTGCTCTGAGAGCGTTCTTACTCTGAGGATGGCGTCCACCGTCGAACGCCGCTGCCGGAAGCCGAACTGGTTTTTGGAGAGGTCCGGGCCATGGCACGCTAAGTGCTGGCTAATTCGAGATGAAATGATCCTCTCGAATAGCTTGCCCGCCTCATCCAACAAGCATATGGGTCTGTACGCTGATGGGGAGTCTCGAGGCTTGCCCCACTTGTGCAACAACACCAACCTCGCCTGCCTCCACACCGACGAAAATCGTCCATAGCGGAAGCAGGCGGTGAGCAAGTTTTGCAGCCTCCCCCCCAGCACTGTCAGCGCCAAGACCCAAGCCTGGCCTGGGATACCATCCGGCCCCGGAGCAGTGTTACGCCTCGCCATGCGCTTTATGGCTCCGTCGAGCTCGCACTCAGTGACCGCCAGATCGTCCGACCAACTAGGGACATCCGGCGACGCGGCGGGAGGACCCGTTTCGTCAGTGGTTCCTGGAAACAGGCTGTCCACCACTGTATCCACGAAAAGCGGGTCAAGAGTTTCCGTGAGAGGAGGCACCCATGGACGTAACTTACCGAGCACCATCCTGTACGGCCGTCCCCATGGGTCTCGGTCAAGTCCCTCCACGAGTGTGTTCCAGTTCCGGGCCTTGCTTTCGGCGATTGCGCCCTGAAGCAATATCGTTGCGGCCCGGTACTCCACGTACTTCTCCTCCCATTCCGCAGCGCCGGCTGACCGGCGTCGTCGAGCCCGAGTGTACTGGCGTCTGGCACGCAAGCAGGCTGCACGCAACCGTGCGATGCGCTCCGTCCACCAGTACACAGGACGTCTCCAGCCAGGTCTGACACGTGGCATCGCGATATCGCAGATAGCCGCCATGTCATCCCTGAGCCGGATCGCCTCCCGTTCGGGATCGAGCCGGTCGTCCCCCTCAGCGGCACTAGACCAGTCTGCGACGTGGGCAGCAGCGATGAGCAGGTCTCGGTCGAGCCGCTTCAATGCCCATCGACGTGGCAGGTCGTTTGCACGACGGATGTCCGCAGCCGGAAGCTGTAACACCACGTCCACCAATATGTGGCGATGGTCAGACAACGTGAGTAGGTCTTCGGCCACTCTCCAGCCCGTGACCAAGCGCTCGGCAGAAAGAGTCGCCCAAGAGAGGTCTACGATCGACTCTCCCTGCCAACGCACGCACGTGCTGACCGAGCCACGATTCAGTAGACGTAGGTCGAGCCCAGCTGCCCATTCGAGCGTTGCCCTTCCCTTGACACTGTCTCGTCTGTTTCCCCAAACCCTCGAGTGGGCATTAAAATCGCCCATCACGAGTACCGGTCGGGGAAGACAGAACCGAACACAGTTTGCCACACGGTCAAGGAACGCTTCGAATGCCGCCAAAGTGCAGTTCGGGGAGACATAGCATCCCAGTACCGCTAAGGGACCCCACTCCACTGCGACTATGCCCCGCTCAGAGTGGAGTCTAGAGAACGGGGGATCTTTCTCACCTCCCGCCCAGTACACGGCGACGGACTGCGCATCGTCTCCTACCCACCGCGGATGCTCTGGAACTCTATAGGGCTCCGCCACCACTGCCAAAGAAACCGAACAGTCCACGACGCATTGCTGGAGCAAGTCCTGCGCCCCGCGGCAATGGTTCAGGTTCCCCTGGAGTATTTTAAGTGACGGAGACCTATCCATTAGGAGTCCATCGCTTCCGCTGGCGGACAATGGGACGAAGCGCTGGGAAGCGCAGGCCCATCTGTCCGTGCCGAGCTGGCAGCTTTGGCCGCCGTCTCGTCTCCTCCGTTGCCTCTTTTTCTCCTTTTCGGAGGCGTGCACCTCTTGCTGCCCAGGCGGTGGTCAGATGAACGACCGAGGTCCGCGCATAGGGCGCATTTCGGTGTCTGTGCTCCGCATTGGCGCGCCCTATGACCAGGCTCGCCACACACGTAGCACAGTGCGCTCCTATCCCTGGTGCTGGTACACTGGTGCCGCGCATGCCCCATTTCGAGGCAACGGAAGCATTGGAGTGACCTAGGCGGGAGTATCTCCACCCTGGCAGACACCCACCCGACGAGAAGTCGCTTCGCAGCGGCTAGCTTACGGATGGCTGTTAGGGGACAGCGCACCCATACTGTCCCTAATGCAGAAGGCCTCCGCCGAATCTCCCCGACTCTAACATCCGTGACGGCGCACCCGCAGGCCGCAGCGATGGCGCCGGCGACGTCTTCCTGGGTGACGGAATCGTCTAGATCCATCACCCTGGCCTCCCCTTGTTTTGAGGGTCTCGCCACCTTAACGCCCATCTCAGCGACGACTGCTTGTAGCTTTCCTGCGAGTGCGTCGGCCTTTTCGGCACTGTCCTCACCGGCCACTTCTATCAGCAAGCCACCGTTCAGGGCTTTCTTCTGACGCACCTCGACGATGCCCAGATCGGTTAAATTAATCCGTCCCTTCGCGGTCCTCATTACTTCAGCGTAGGTAACGGATGACCCCTCGGGCACCGTTACCGTGACTGCCGCCGACTTCGGCACTCGTGGAAGCCTCTGTTTAGTAGCCTTCTTCTTACCGGCTCGCCCCTTGGTTGCCTGAGACATCGGTGCCGGTGCAGCATTGGCTGCAAGAGGCCGCTGGAGAACATTCTTCCCTCGGCCACGACTTGGAGTTTGTCCTCGGGCTGGCTCCACTCGGGTTGTAGGCGTACGCCGTTCCTTAGCTCTGGCTTTGCGCCCCACTACAGTCACCCACGCCTCGGTTTGCGCAGCTGGAGTAGAAGCGACTGGAGGCCGCTCCGGCGCTTTAACCACTGGGGGACGTGCGGGCGTGACCTTCTGTCCTAAGGGAGGCCGGATCGCTCTGCCTGGGAAGAGCTCGTCCCTGAAGGACGCCAGTTTCTTATCAATGATAGACCCAATCCGATCCATCAGAGCGTCCTCCCCGTTTCCGGCCTTTCTCGGTTCTGCCCGGGGCGGCTCCGGTCTAATCGGGGCTTTATCACGGCGTAACTCATTCAGTTCCGCCGTGAGAGCCTCCACCTTCCCGTGCAGGCTAGCAAGCTGGGAACGCAATGTTGCATTCTCCTTTTCCAGGTGTGCAGTGGTCGCCCTCTGCACTACCTCTGTTGCTGCTGCCTGCACGTGGCGCACGGCCAAGCGGATGGTGCGCACCATGTCCCCCTTCAAATTGCGCGACTTATCTGCGACCTTCTCTATTATATCTAGGTTCTCGATTATACGAGAACCTAGGTCACCTGTGGGCTGCTCATTCATCTCCCGGCACAGCTCTTCAGCACTCGGGAGAGAAGTCTTCGCTTTAGATTTGTCCACTGGTAATGGGGGATGCAGGAAGCCTTCCTCATCCCTGCCTGACTGTGGCTTCACGGTCTTCCTTTTGGGCCGCTCACTTCCGCTGTTATTCGCCGGTAGCGCTCTCTTGCGGGCGCACGCCGACTTGGCTGTGGACTGTTCCGACACTCCTGACATAAAGGAACAGTCCGTCAACTCGTCTGTGTCTGACGAGACGGCTGGTGTGGGTGGGGCTACTGCCTTACCCTTAACCTGCCGCGTCTTCCTCCTCGCCGCTGGTACAGCGGGCAGCTTCTCGATTTCGCTTTGCAAATCGGAGTCCGGTATCAATAAGCCTTGGTCGTGTTTACGAAGGTCGGCGGATTGCCGACCTACGAGGCAGTTGTTGCCCCCTCCAGAGTACGTGGGGCTGCCCTCCGCCGTAGCAGAGGGGTGGGATTCTCCCTTTCGGGTACCCACCTGGAGACCGTTTTCACAACGTGCCTTATCCATAATTTGCTTGTTTTAAGGGGTGAGCTCCCCTGGGCCGCTCTTAGTCTGGTCCTTCACCCTTCGCCTTCCGGTATGAGTAACTCTGCCGTATAGCCTCGGAGATCATTAGGACACGCAAGCCCCCTCACCACGACAAGGTGGCAGCCCATTCGAGGGGGGAATTCCTTTGTCTAGGCACTGGATTTTTTACAAATTTAAAGGTGGTATCAAGTAAGCCGACGCTGTTCAATTACTTTACAAATAAAATCAAATCATTACGAATTTGTATTTTCTTACTAACGATTCTATAAAAATCTCATATCCGAAACAATCGGATAAATCCGAAATAATTCCGTATCGGTAATGGTATTCGAAACTGTTTTTTTTTTTTTTTTTTTTTTTTTTTTTAAAGATCTGTATCCGTATCTAGAACCTGATACGTCTGATTTGAAGGAGACAGAACCCTTTGTGGTTCGACTCCGGTGGCACCACCGCCACTCCTATTTCTATCTAATAATAGCAGTGTTAGGCGCTGCTGTGTTCCAGTTTGCAGGGTGTGGTAAGGGAGACAGACTTTTCCGAAGCGTTCCAGCTTAGTCCTCAGGGGTAGCGGCGCATGTGTGGCCGACCTCCGATAGTAATATTTAATCCTATCTGGGGTTGATTACAGATGTCCATGGGTGGCAGTAGCCACTTACCATCAGGTGGACTGCATGCGTCTGCTACTCTTATTATATAAAGAAAAAAAAACGAAATATCATGTCTATAACATTTTCAATATACACCTATAGCATGACCGAAGCTTTAAGTTCGTCCCGTTCACCAGGTCTTGGTGGAGAGAGCTGTGGGGTCACCTGCACAGACATGATACCAGTGGGCTTAGCATCAGCTCTGCGCAGTGACAACCAGACCACGATGCAGTACGGAGAACCGAGGACCCACGTTTGCCCTACCCTCTGCAAGAACCGGCTGGGTAAGTACCAGGGGGTCAGAAACTAAAGGTATATCTGGTGATTTATCGTCTGAGGATATTGATGATTAAGAACAATAGAACAGAATAAAATACTTGAACGTGATAGAACCTTTTGTGGTTCAACTGCGCCGGCGGTGGCGTTGGTGCCACAGCTATTTCCGCCTAATAAAAGCAGTGTTAAGCACTGCTGTGTTCTGGTTTGAAAGGTTTGGTAAGGGAGACATACTTATCCGAGGCGTTCCAGTTTTAGTCTTCAGGGGTAGCGACGCACTTGTGGCCGACCTCAGCTAGGAATATCTAATCCTATCTGGGGTTGATTACAGATGTCCATGGGCGGCAGTAGCCACTTACCATCAGGTGGACTATGTGCTCATCTGCTACTCAAATATTATAAAAAAAAAGGAAAAAAAACATAGTATATATAATTTCATCCTCATTTTGACCAGGTAATCCACTCTGCAACTGTCCAGTAGATGCTTCTAAGGATGAGCTGACTGTGAACTGGGAGGAGGTGTGTGCTGCGTTCTGCTCCAACGATGGATTTGTGCTTGGAGGTAGGTTGGATAAGCTATTTTAGGACAGATAATCCAAAAGACCAAATAGATCCCATAGATTTTTAAGATCAAACAATGACTAAATGATATTTTTGAGGAAAGTAATCGCTCAAAAGCATGAAACTAGTAACAATCCCAAAAAAATTTGTCATGTTAAAATATATGAGAAAAACATTGTTTATATCACGGCGTGCGTAAATTGACGTTTTACGCACGCTTCGCGTGCGCAAAACCCCCATTTCCGACCCCGTAATATAAAATTTTATACAACACGCGGACGAAAAATGTTTTTCTGACTCGTGTGATTGCAGTCCTCGCCTGCGGCTCGGCCTGCAAACTCACACTTGTCAGAAAAAAATTTTTCGTCCTCGTATCGTAATGTACTATTTGAACTTCTTGTTATATAATTACACAATTGGGAGATTTGGAATCAATTAAAATATTTTGATTTGATTTGAGCTCGCTCAGTCACTCAATAATAATCTGGAATAGAGATGTGCCGAGTCAGGTCGACTCGAGTACTTACATAAACTCGCATACTCGAGTACCAATAGTGATACTCGAGTACCAGTAATACTCGAATACTGACGATACTCGTACACAACAACTACTACTCGTACAAGTAAAAACTTGTTTAATTTTGTGTAGTGAGTGGCGTTTTTTTGCCGTTTGCTCTTCCGTGCTATTGGACTGTATGTTGTGCAAAGTACCTACTCGAGTACTTTGTGAATACTTTGGACTCGAGTACTGACTCGATTCTTTTTTATATGAGTACTAAAGTACTCGAATACTAAAAATGGCCGACTCGGCACATCATTAATCTGGAAAAAACTAATCATGTTGGTCTTCGATTCCCCCTCCCTGCCTTTTCCTCTGGTTATAAAAGAAAGCTCAATAAATAATGTAATAAAAAAAAATATTTGCTAGAACATAGTATTTCACAAGAATCATAAATTTATAACGAGTACCTTATGTTTGGGCGTGCAAAATTGATGTATCTTGTTCAATGATTTATTACATCCTTAATTAAATACCCACAATCTACGTGTCAAACTTGTTTTTTAACCCACTTATTCCTAACAGGTTGCCCACCTTGCAAGGAGCCTGGGTTATCAGTGCCAGTCCAGGTGGCAAGCCTCAGAGTGGTCAACACCTCGGAAGGTTGGGTATCTTGGTGCAACGTCCAATGCCGTCAGGGTCATGGTGGAGCCGCTTGCAACTGCGACAGAGCACCTTTCCAGTAGTCCAAAAGACCAGTAGACCAAACACCAGTAGACCGAAAGACCGAGTAGACCTGCTATTTGCGTTCTTAAGAACTTTCTTAATTTAATTTTCTTAAAACTCTAGGGAAATTAAAATGAAATATATCTTCTCTTCTCAGACTAAAAAAAATATAATTCTCCTCCTCAAGGTTAACTAAAACTGAGGATATGTAAACGTCATAAAGTATATTAAGATAGTTTTTCTTCAACTACGACAAATGACTTTTAAGTTAAAGATCGGTAGACTAAACAAGAAATAAGTTTTTATAAGTTCAAACTTAAAACATGTTATGTAAACAACAATTATCTTCTTTCAAACCAAAAGAAACTAAGATTGAAAATAAGCATGAAATATAGTTTTTAGGCAGAAGACCAAAAGAACAAAAATATTCAAAAATGATTAAAATATTCTTTAGTAGACCTCAAAAGATCCAATGAATGACTTCTTACAGAAAAATGCTTCATTGTTTAGTCAAATAGTGTTATCTATTTGATATGTATTTAATTTAAAGTAGAAAGATGAAAACTTTTGAGCATTCATGAAAAATATTAATTATTAACATTCAAGAAAAATCTGCACCCCAAAAAATGGCGTTTTTACCGTATACTTCAATACAAAAGATAAAATTTCTTTTTCTTCTATTGTTATCTTTTAAATCTTACTTTTGAAAGACATGACCAGAATTCGTTGACTTATTCGCTTCATTTAAGGTAAGTAAATAATATATCACTTATAATAATTTATGAACTAAAATTTTACTTATTTATATATTGAGTAAGGTTTGGGTAACTAAAACAGATTGAAACTATTATCTAAGTACTATATTTAGGTCATTAAAAATGAATGATAAGTACAGTAATATCAAATTACATAAATAAATAAGAAATTTTGACAATATCTAAGGATTTAAATCTGTTTTAGTTCATCTAAAATAGGTAAGTGCATGGCTTAGTTTTAGTGTAAAATATTTAACCAATATATAATCTGTAGCGTAAGGATATGTAAATATTAAAAGATCTGTGCAAAAGACAATATCTTCGTAAACCATAGACAAATATGTAATGTAGGATTTATTTTTTGTTCTGTATTCTTTATTTGAACCATTAAAATTTATTTTCATTTATTTTTTATTTTATTTTTTCCTTTACACCTACCAGTCAATTAATAGCCGTTAATTTTGATTATTTTGGGTTTGAGAGGAACTGACAGTTGTCTCTTTCCCGCCAAAATAATCATTTTTAAAAATGGCGCGTTTATTTCGACTCCCTAAATTTTCAATTTAAAATATTGTTGTCAGTAGATTGTGGTAGTGACTTTTATTGGAGTGGAGTGTCAAAATTGATGTTTAAAACTAAATTAATCTTGTAAATAATTGTAGTTTATTATTAAGAAAAATATTATAAGCAGCAGAAATCTTTTTACAAACTTTAAAAAAAATTATTTTGTTAGTTCATGTGTATGTGAGGATAAAATTTTTGTATGAATGTATTGAAAATCAGTAAATCTTAACTGATTGAGCTGAAATATTGTATAAACGTTCGGTTAAGATGACAATACGTGGTTAGCCTAATGACGTCATTCTTAATCCAATTTGGCTAACGCCTCAAGGTGGCGGAACTTTTTTCGCCGACTTATTCCTATTGTAAAACATTTAAAAATTGTCGATAAAAACATCGATAAAATAAAACAAAAAATGTCAAATCTACTTCCATCGCTTAACTTTCATTGATCGTTAACGTTAAAAACATATATTACACAACACTAAAATAACACCAAAAATAATTAATAACCAAATAATTAATATTAAAAAATCTCTACTTACATTCATTTTTAAAACTCGTTTCTTGCATTCCACTTGAGAAAAAAATGTTTTTCACCCATTCACTTGACACTCACGGACTACGATGTTTTTGCGTCAGTGGTAATTACATTCGGATGGGTGGTTGACGGTACACTTATTTACAGCTTATTATGCACACGGATACGACACACTTCAGAGGCGTTCCAGCTTAGTCCTCAGGGGTAGCGGCGCATCTGTGGCCGACCTCAAGTAGGAATATCTAATCCTATCTGGGGTCGATTATAGATGTCCATGGGCAGTAGCCACTTACCATCAGGTGGACTGCATGCTCATCTGCTACTCCTATATTATCAAAAAATTTAAAGCAGGTTTATTAAATGTGCACTAGTGCCGTTACTTGTAGTTAAAATTTCACCAATTGCAATTATTAAATTTGAAAACTAATCTTGATGCTAAACATTTGCCACATTTTGCAATCTAGCTAATACTTGATATATTATGATATATAAATATGTATATCAGCTTTTATTACACTTAACACTGGCCAATAAGACAGTTAGTGTTAGTTAACCTACTATAATGTATTGAGATTGGACCTCAGGTTGGAACTCAAGGAAACAATCTATTTGTATCTTTTTAATTCATGTGTCCATCTAAGACATACTTTCGCTTTTATAACATTACCCACAGTTGGGTAAAAACTATTATCAAAAATCTAAGATATTATGTATCACACTATTATCTGACGCCTTAAATATTGTTAAAAACGGTATAACTATGTATATTTAAAAGGTCAATTTTGTAAATCGATTATCTAAATTATGAAGTAAAATACTAACTATTGCATTTCGCGCTCTCAATTTACTGTACACGGGTCGTTAAAGATTGGTCAGCAAATTGGACGAGAGTGAAAGTGAAAAACAATTTTTGATTTTTTCAAATGGAGTGTCACCGTGCCACCCTCGCGCTCTACTAACTGTTACCGACTGAATTAATTCTATATAAGCTCTGTGCTGGTAAGAGTCATCTTTATTAATGAATGCAGAGATATATACGAATAGACAGGGCATAAAAATAAATACAAAGTAATCGTCATCAACCCATTATTGTCCCACTGTTGGGCACGGGTCTTCGCCCCGAATGAGAAGGATTAGGCCATAGTCCATCCCGCTGGACAAGTGCGTATTGGTAGACTTCACATACCTTTGAGTTTTTTATATATATAAATTTTAAGGTATCCAGGTTTCCTCACGATGTTTTCCTTCATCGTTTTAAGCAAGTGATAGTTAATTTCTAATACGCACATAACTTTGAAAAATCAGAGGTGCCTAGCGTGCCTAGGATTTTAACCTCGGACCCCTCGTTCGAGAGGCCAAGTTTGTAAACCGTTAGGATATCATGGCTTTTTCAATAATACAAAGTAATAAAAAGATAAAAATGTATATCAAAAAGAAAATGTGAGCTATCTATCTCTATCTTTTTATCTTTATTGTGCCTATCTTTCTCTTTTTAGATTCTACCTAATGTATGTAATAAACTTGTAAATATTTTTTTAAGTAACTATGAATTACTATTCCATACAATACATTGTAATGTATGTGTAAATATGTAAAATTTAATAATAAACTTAAACAAAATGTTTACTATAAACATAGCTATATCTTCCGTATAAATAGGGCATAATAATTATTATGTATAATCTTTTCCAAATATTCTACTATGAACAAATACAAATTAAACAAAATATATATTAATAAGTACCCTCTTAAATTCTTCCTGTTTACTTATCTATTACTAGATAAGATTAAATTAGTACTATTTTTCTATCATGCCGTGTTTTTCAGATACAGTAGCTGGCAATTTATTATTAAAAACATCTAATACATATACGGCCTTAAGTAATGTATCCAATGTTTACTTGCCTATTACTACCATTTGACAATTTATACTAGTACTTAAATGTCTAAAATGCTATAAATAATTCAATGAATATTATTTTATCTAATATTTTTTGGCGTATCTAATATGTGTACCTAATATAAGTATTTTATTACATAATTATATATAATATATATTATACATAATTATATATATTATATAATTTTCAGAAATTAATTCCTTCAATACATAATTATATATTGAAGGAATTAATTTCTGAAAATATTTGAAAGCTTATCAAAAAAGTAATACTGATATGTACGAATGAAAGTTAATACTGATGTGTTCTGATCAAAAAAATGTGTGTTAGGTAGAGATACACAAAATATTATTTAATACCCAAGAGTAGCAACTTATGGCCGACTAGTAAAATGACCTATTTGGTCCTAAATATCATATTCAGGACAGCTTTAGATATCCCTGAACGATAATGGGCATTTGCCAACACGCATTTGCGACTGCCTACACTTTTACTACTTTTAATAATGTTGTTTTTTCACCTTTTATACAACAAAAATAATCTTTTCAACTATTAAATATCGGTATTTCTATATTTCACTATGCCAGTCAAAATACTGTCACGATTGTTTTAATTATTGAGTAATTGGCTCTATGAATGTTACTAATAGATAAACCTCGGCGCCGACAGTCAACAAAGACATTAATCTATTTTAGACCGTGTTTTGAATGACACATACGAAAATCATATGGTCAAGATTATTGTTAAATTTGCACATGCTGCCTTGTAATCAAAATTTCTGGAATTAATTTAGATATTTAGAAAGATATTCATAGCCGCTGATCACAAAAGAAATCACGAACAGGGATAAAATATATAACATAAAATATTTTGTTATTTTGCTCATAATAATTAGTAAGTAGGTATATAAGTAGTTAAGTTTTGAAGGTGGTAGAACCCTCTGTGGTTCGACTCCGGCGGCACCACCACCACACCTATATCTGCCTAAAACAGCTGTGTTAAGCGCTGCTATGTTCTGGTTTGAAGGGTGTGGTAAGGGAGACAAACTTTTCTGAGGCATTCCAGCTTAATCCTCATGGGTAGCGGTGCATCTGTGGCCGACCTCAGATAAAAATGTATTCTTATGAGGGATTGCACATGTCCATGGGCGGCAGCCACTTACCATTAGATGGACTGTGTGCTCATCTGCTGCTACTCTTATATTATAAGAATAATATTAATAGTTATAATTAGTGGTAGGTCAACCAAGAATGATCACAACAAACAATATCACATATGTCTTCCGTTAATATTAAGATGTAAAATAAATTTAATATTTAATATAACATAAGAATAAAATAAATATTGTAACATTATTAGTCTTATATCTATAGAATAATTGAAATATTATTTAGAATATATAATTAATAATGAAACTAGTGTTGTAATATAAAATATGTTTTTTAATATTTATTGATATTAGCTTGTTATTTATTTCAAGGCGTTATTTAAAATATTTATAACGTATTTTATGTATGTAATGTTGTAATATATTTGCTAAGTAATTATTCATTATTAGCAACGTGTCATATTAATTGCACTTCTTCTCTTCTTCATCATTTTCTTCATTTGTGAAGGTCGTGCTCGTTCTGGTAAGCCTCTGTGGAAGATCTGACGAGCTGTCCATGCTACATTATCTTCAGCTTGTCTGAGAGCAGTTGTTACTGGTAATTGTACTAATTATTATATAATTGTTTTAACAGCAGTGTTAAGCGATCCTAAGTATTCCAAATTAGTCTTCCAGAGTAACAATGCAACTGTAGCCGACTTTAGGAATAATTCCAATCCTATTTAGGGTTGATTATGATTCATGGTAATGTAGTTTTATTTACCATCATTCATTCATTCATGGTAATGTAGTTTTATTTACCATCAGATGAACTGTAAACCACGCGTATTCTTTGTATAGAAAAAAAGGATCAGAGGACTCGTGTGGTAGACGACACATAATGGTCAGAGGCAGAGGCCGTTGGCTTCAACGTCGGTCACCCAAAGATTATTTTTGATTTGTATAATAATTAATGTTTTTGTAATGTTTATTTCTGTAATATAATAATAATTAATAATTAGTTTGTAATTTTCATTTCTGTAATCAATAGGTAATCATTGTAATAATTAACCAAATTATTAATTTTAATAACTGTTATATGTCTGGGTGTCTTAGTGTAAGCACTTAGGATACACTCCTAATAGGGCACCTGTGAGATGTTATACTTGTGTTCTTCATTGTTCACAAGGGAGTCGAGCAGGAATATTAAATTTTGCTTTTTCTCTTGTATGTCCCGTGATATGCAAGATGACAAGCGAAATTACATAGACTTAGGAAGATTTGAGTCATAGTACCGTATTAAATTGAGGTCTATGAAGCTCTAATCAACCTATTCTCTACATTAGGTACTACTACTATACATTACATACCTACTACTTATCGTTATAGAAAATTAAGGAAAAACAGTGAAATCTAAGTACCGAATAAATTATAAATCAATTCGTTTTATTAAAAAAGTCCCCAGAAGGCGCCACATTACTCCCTACCTAAATGATAGGGGTATTTTAAATATGTGTGCTAGGAGAGAGCTTCAGTTTGCTTGTACCGTGCAGAGAATACTATGGAATAAGAAACCGGAATATCTTTTTGAAAAGCTTGTTTGGATTAAGGATATTTTGAATCGAAGTGTACGTTCTAACTCGCAAACCCTTTTAGTGAAGCCTGCACAGAAATCAAAGAGATATCGAGCGTGTTTCAAGTTTGCTGCAGCAAGCATTTGGAACGATCTGCCTCCACCTCTTAGAAATAAAATGAGCCCAGACACCTTCAAAACAAAATATAAATTGGCCTTGTTAAAAAAGCAACTTGCTGCAGAAAGCCTGAAACACGCTTACTAGAAGTGCTTAGCCCTGAAAGAGTTTTTCACGAGTACATAACAAACACGTTTTTTATTATTTATATATTATAGGCATATTGTTTTTTATCCCAGTATTTCATTACAGCTCCATGTGACCATTCCGAGGCACGAATACCATACCACAAATACATGCATATACATATTAACACACACACACACACACACACACACACACACACACACACACACACACACACACACACACACACACACACACACACATAAATGTTAAATATTATTTGTTGCATAATGTGCATAAGCAATATAGAGCAAATTAGCAAAGCGGCGATCGGGGAATGAACTCTTCCCTCCCAAATAACATCTCAGGGAGAGGGAGAGTCTGAAAAACAGCGCTGCACGAGGTAACCCGTGCTAGCACAAGCTGAGACTCTTCCTTTGCTCACAACAAAATATGATTGTGTGAATTAGATTTAAGTTTGTAATCATTTCTTTTTTGTATCTTGTGTGGCAATAAATCATTATTATTATTAAAAATGTACGTAGGTAGCTATGAGTGCATAATATATTATGTGTATGATTTATTTATAAACATAACAAGTTTATACTAACTCATTTATCTATTATAGAAAAATAAAATTTCCGTTTTGTTTTTTTATTACATTTTTTCTTTTTTTCTTATGTTCATACCAATGTTACACGTTCTTTCTTTTAAATATGAACTGTGTAAATGGTAAAATAGTTATTTTAATGACAAACTAAATACTACAATTTGTATATAATTTAAGTAGAAATAAGAAAAAAATAATGCGCGCTTTATGTACGTAAATGAAAAAAAACGCACAACATATTTAGTATACATATATATTAATATAAAATATATAAATAAACATACAATTTATTTATTCATGTCAAATAATTGAAAAAATATTATATTTATTAAATTTATTTAATAAAATATTTAACAAAATATTCCTTAAAATCTGCATCAATTTCTGTTTATAAATATATACCTATTTCAACTACTATTTAAAATTACTTCCTATATTACTGATTCTCACTAAAACATACTTACCTTTTATTATTGATAGCATATCAAGTCTAATTATATTATATGTAAATAAAATAAAACCATATTGTTACATATTAATTTAAATATAAATATTTAAGTATCCTATTATCTTCTTCTTAATTAATATTTTCACATATTTTTATTATTAGACCTTGTTATATTTAAGATTATATTATATTCGTTTACGATGCGACGTCATATCGAGTCACTTAGGTATAGTCCTCGCCAAACTGCTAGTCCGCTCCGAATATAGAATCGAGTCGGGTAGCAATAGCAAAATTGCAGATATTAGCGGAACGAACACAGCGCGGGAAGACAGAGCGGTCTAGAAGTTTGGCGCGGACTATACTACATTACAACGTTGTGTAATGTAAACGTGTGATGTGGTTTTGTCGCATCGCACGTTATCAATACTATGCTGAAATTGGAAAGAAAATTGTATTATCATTAGTCATCCAAAGATTCGGCCGTGGACGAGTTGTCTTATTGTCAATATTAAGATTTTCAAAAGAGACAGAAACCCAGAAAATACCGGAGTCATACATTTCTTTCATCTAGAATAATGGATGTCACAGAGAAAAAAATCGACACGACATCGTTCGTGCGTCTTACGTCCTAAGATTACTGTATAATCATAGTATAGTATTGGTGTCGTCTTTTTTTAGATGCATCATAAAACGACACAATATCACGACACGTGTCATGATACGACGTCTCATCGTAAGTATAATTGAATTCGCAATACGTGGATAATATGATTATTATTGATTAAAACATGTCTAAAACTAATTTAATTTATTTTTCAAGACGTATATAACTATATAGTATTATAGTTGCCATGTTTTGTATTTAGACAAATTGGTGTGAGATTTCCTGTGTAATATATATCAAATGTGCGTGTTTTAGCAATCTACCTAGTTGTATAAAAGGAAGTAAAATGTGTATATTCTAAAAACTATGATTGGCTGCAACGGAGTTATTATCTTAGATTCTGTAGTATTATTTAGGTGCATGATAGAAATATGATCTTAGGCACTTTATATCGCTATTATTCTCCTAATATTATAACTTATTATACTATTTAGAAATGCAAAAATTCTGGTCATGGAAAACATATTTTTTTTGTTTTAGTTTTCCCTTGGTGTATATTTTTAGGAAAATGCTATCTGGAACCATTTCCAATGTTGTTTTTACCTTTATCTTTTCACATTAATGGTACTAGTAACGCCATCTCTTGGGGAGTAGCGGACAACAGTTAATCAGTATTAACTATACTTTTTGTTAGAATTCAGTCATGATTATATATTGTATGTACTTTATCCTTCGTTCTATAAGTAAGATACACGATTAAAATTTTGTTCATTGCATACCTTGTAACTCAAATACATAAAAAATGATTTGGTATCTATAATATTTTTTATAAATATTTCTTTACACACTTCAAAAGGGAGGAGGTACTATGTTCGGCTCTATGTATTTTTATATGGTTGATTGATATTTAATTTATCTGTGATAAAAAAATGTTAATTGTTTATGTATCTTTCTCGATTATTTAAAATCTGTTGTTAAATTAGCTTATAAATGTCTTATGTATTCTCTATAATAAATAAATGTCTTAAAATTGAGTTTTATTTACTTTTCCTCCAGCAATTACTGCAATTCCTACAGTACCTATGTCCTCTCAGGGTCTAATTCAACCCTTTTGTGGTTCGACTCCGGAGACCGGAACCGCACCGCCAAACCTATTTCTGCCTAATAACAGTGGTGTAAAACTCTGGTATGTCCTGGTTTGAAGGGTGTGGTAAACGAAACGTGTTAACTTAGTCCTCAGAGGTAGCAACATATCAGGTATACCGTATAGTCCGCGCCAAACTGCCAGTCCGCTCTGAAGTTGTTGCGAGCAGGTATAGTCATACAATATGCTATGGCGACTCTATTCATTTCTATATTCAGAGCGAAGTAGCAGTTTTACGCGGACTATACACAGATTAATTATAGATTATGGGCGGCAGTGACCACTCATAAATGCATGTTTTACTGCTACCATTTCGTTCCAAAAGAAAAATAAAAGACGAGAATTAAATAATTATCTTTTCATTAGATGTAATTCTGTTTTAATTCTTATAAAATATAAAATAAATTAAACCTTAACATCTCTATATTAATATAACGTAAACAATTATGCATTTAATTAAACTCAAATAAAACAACTGCATGAGAGTAAAACAAGTTAAAAATAACAGAGAGACAAAATAAATCTATTTCTCCCACGGACCTATATTTGTCTGTGACCTATATTTTATCCTTTATTTTTATAACGCTTTTATATTAGCTTGGGTTGTATGTATGTATGTATGTAACGGAATGTTTGAACTCATTTTACCCACTTTGAACGGTCTGATTAATTTAAAATTTTGAACAATTGCCAAGAACCGATGACAATACACGATTTTAATAATTTTATCCCATTCTCCTTATGAGGATTAACCTTTTGTGCGCTTTTAGCGTGGTTTTTAGTTTTTAAACTATAATTATTATTCATGTTAAACAAATTATAATCTAATTATATCTTTTCAAATATAGAGTAAAATAATATGTTCTAAAAGAATCATATAGTACTTTATGCTTTTTATTTGAAAATTCCCATGAAATATCAATCAGCCAATGATACTCGCAAACCAACTTCTAGCGCTAGTTACAAGTCATTTTCCAGTTTGATCCGGTTATATCCAGTTTCCAAAATCAAATCAAAATAGAACTCAACCACTTTTCTTCCCTCTCTTACTCGTCTCCAAAATCTGCTCCGCCCATTCTTTGACCGTATCCAAATCTCTTAGCGGCCTCGGTTTACCCGTCTTAGGATTTATCGGCAGCTTCCCTTGTGACGTCATTTTGTTCTTAGCTAACGTTGAACCATGTTTTCTCTTCATATGCTTATTACAATTGGACCAATTTGCAAAATCCATCTTACAGATAACACAGGAGTACGGTCTAGCTCCTGTGTGTTGATTTTCGTGTATTTTTAAAACGTTTTTGTGTTTGAACGCCTTTTCACAGTACTGGCATTGGTGTGGAAGTAAATCTGTGTGAGTTATGAGATGTCCTTTCAACTGTTCTTTGAGTCTAAAAGACCGTTGACATTCCGGACATTGGAACGGCTTAATCCCATTATGAGTTTTCAAATGCTTCCGTAATCTCGTTAAAGTTAAGAAACTTTTCTTACAAATCAAACATATTTGTGGATCGGGCTTTTCATGGATTATCTTGTGGTTCGATAGCGCACCTTTAGTAAAGAAAGCCATACCACATCTATCACAAGTATAGTCTCTCCGTCTGTCCGTATGCAGCTTTTTATGTGCTCGTAAAATGGTTACACTCTTCGAGACTTTTTGACAAATGTTACAGGTCAAATCGTCCACAGTTATTGGCCTCTCTCTTCGTCTAAAAGGTCGTTTTAATTTGGGTGGGTTATATACTGATACATGTTTTTGGAGATCGGTTTCGTTTTTGAAAATATGTCCACAGGTCTGACAGAGTGGGTCGTTGGCTAAGTGCTCGCTTATGTGAGTTATGTCTGTTTGTGTGTCTTCTAGTCTGCAGTTACAATACTGGCAGTAATACCTGAAAAGGAATAAAAATAAATGATGTGAGATATACAGGTACTTGCGAGATTTAAAACAATTTTATGGACTAGCTGAATTACACAATACCATATATTAAAATATGGGTGGCAACCTTAGTACCAACCAAGCAATAGATAGCAAGCCTTATAACACCACTGTTAGGACTATTATTGAAGGGTGTGGTAAAACTAAGACACTAACATGTTTTTTTTTTTTATAATATAAGAGTAGCAGACGAGCATGCAATCCACCTGATGGTAAGTGGCTATTGCCGCCCATGGACATCTGTAATCAACCCCAGATAGCATTAGATATTCCTACCTGAGGTCGGCCACAGATGCGCCGCTACCCCTGAGGACTAAGCTGGAACGCCTCGGAAAAGTCTCCCTTACCACTCCATTCAAACCAGAACACAGCAGCGCCTAACACTGCTGTTATTAGGCAGAAATAGGTGTGGCGGTGGTGCCGCCGGAGTCGGACCACAAAGGGGGAACCACCTTCTAATGTTCAAGTGTTCTAAAATACTTCAAACACATGTCTGTTACCAAATTTAAGAGGACTTAAATCCTATTTGGAGTTGACTTGAGGAGGTAGTCTCTTACCAATAGGTGGCTACCAACAGCACCATCAATTATAAATTAATTTGATTTTTTATAATATCTGTTTTGATAAATTCTATACTCACATCAAATTAGGCCTATGACCTCTGACATGCTCAACAAAACCTTCAAAGCTTTCACAACTCTTCGCGCAATCAACACACTTAAACCCAAAACACTTCCCATGGACCTCCTTCACATGATTCCTTAGAACATTTTGATCCGGAAACTTGGTATTACAGTACCTACAGACCCAGGGATAATCCCTCCAGGTCTCAAAACATTTTGAGTCAAAAATCTCCACTCCGTACGACAGTAATTCTTTTAACGCGGACATTTTCTTTTTAGATATTTTTTCTGTTACATTTGTCTTGTTTTGGTATTTCTTGATGTGCTTATTCAGATGTTCTTCATCAGAGAATATTTCTCCACAGTTGCTACATGTGTTGCTGTGTTTGTGTGTGTTTTCTGAGCTTTCTAGTTTTATATTGCAGTGTTCACAGAAATGTCTGGAAAAGAATTTATGTTAAATTTAATAGAAGTCACACACCAACAAATATAACATTTTCTACACTCACAAATCACACATGCAGCATTAACCCATTACTGACCCAATGCTGGGCACGGATCTCCTGTCAGAGTGAGATCAGAGTGGATTTAAGCTTTCGTCCACCATATTTGCCAAGTGGAGAAGGAATAGAAGTTGGAGAAAGTATTCCCAAACATACAGAATTCATCAAGATGTTTTCCTTCACTATAATAGCAAGTTATAATTAATATTTACTTAATTCGCACACAACCTGTGCAGTGGACAATTAAACCCTGCTCGCTCTGAGAGAAGATTGATGTCCAGCAGTGGGACAGTAATGGGTTGACAACTACAACTTCTTCAAAATCAGAGGTGCATGCCTGGAATTTGAACCTCAGAACCCTGACTGAGAGTTAGAGTTTCAACTATGCCCAAAAATACTTACTTCAACCCATCTCTATGTTCCTTAACATGGTCGACAAAACTCTTAAACTGAGCTTGGACCGAATCGCAATCAGCACATTGAAAACCATTGCAGACACCATGAATCTTTCTAGAATGGTGTCTTACAGCTGCCATGGACTCTAAGCTCATGTTACAGTGCGCACAAGACCATGGGTATGAACTCCAAGATATATTTTTATCATTTTCAACATTGGCAATTGATTCTAGTATTTTACTATTAAAATCGTCAGAATTCCCGCAAAAATTGCTTTCAACTGACTCTACAGATACTTCTACATCAAGTTTCAAGTTAGAAGCAAGGTTTTCTTCGTTCTGCGAGGTATTTTCATCATCAAATTCACAGTAATTGTCTCCATAATCAGGCACAGAATTCGTATCATATTCTGACTTATAAATCTTAGATAAATCACTTAAAATCACTTGTGATGACTTAACTTTGTTTACAAACTCGCTTAATACATCTAAAGTACTCAAACACGACGCACAGACGGTTTCAGATAGGTTTTTATTTGAAAAATCTACGCACGAAATATTACAAGTTGATATTTTTTCTAATATAACTTCTCGAGTTTCAGTATTTGTCGTGAAGTCTATAAGCTCGTTTAGAGGTTTTTGTTGTGCGCAAAATCTACAGTAAAATAATTGGCTCATTTTTATTTTTAAGGCATTATTATTTTAAATAATATATTTCACAGCTGATTGCGTTTGGTAAATGACAAACTCAAATAAACATATATTTGTCAATGTCACTTTTCTTTTTCATCGTTTCAAAGTTAAATACCTCTATAATGCCACTTAGATTATTCCTACTGTTAATTTTTTTAGTAAAAAAAATGGTTTACACAATACTGCGGATTAAAAGTTCGTACATTTATTGAAGCTTTAAAAAAAAACAATTGCATAATAATTGGGAATAATGACCTTTAAAATGTATAGGTCAAAGAGTATAGTAACCTATGTATAGGTTACTTCAATAAAGCGCGAAATACAAAGTGTTTCTCAATCACACATTATGGGGTACGAAGGATAATTAAAATTTGGATTATTCCTTATTAAAACAAGTACCAACCAGAACGGGCGTTATAAAACTCATTAAAGTAAAACAAAATGAAGAACAAATGTAGAACCAAAATATTTATTCTTCAATACAATTTTTTAATTACTATTACTAGTATTCAAATTTCATGTAGTGAAAATAGACGGCTTTAATACGCCATAATTGTTACAACAAATAATACATTGGTCTCCTTGCCAACTATATATAATATTTATCTTTCAAAAATTTGTTCAACTATACTATTAACATTGCACTCAGATGACCAAACAAACAAAATGAATATTACTACTTTAAAATTAAATTTGTTAGAAGAATATCAACCATCTTAATAAATTAAAAATTATTTATAAAGTAGGTAAAAACTATATTATATAGAAACAAGGAATTGCAATGAAATGAACGACCTCTACTGAAAAGATCCGGTAATTGACATATAACTCCATAGACCTCCAACGACCTGACATAGATAGCATAACACTTATTCTGAATCACAATATCGCGATTTTTTAAATATGTAACTTTGAATACAAGCAGATCCTTATATTTTTATTAAATTAAACTAAAAATAGGCTTTTATATATCTTCTTGGTACTATTATTTTAATATATTCCATCTTAACTTTCAACTTTACCATTACTTAACAATGTAAGCCTAATGTTACTAGTTTTCTTTGCACTAATTCTAGGCCTGCCAGGCCTATTGGGAGCATCAAGGACCTTCTTCTTCCACTCTAGAGTCTTATTACTCTGCGGCTCGATGATTATTTCACCAGTCCTTGGATTCACAGGGAAGAGACCCTCTGGTGTGTGTTTCTTCTTCGCCATATCCATACTGTGTCGTCTCTTCATATGTTTATTATAATTCGGCCAGTTCGTGAAGTCTCTTTGGCATATTTGGCAGGAGTACGGCTTGACACCGGTGTGTTGTCGTAAATGTTGATTTAAGATTGTCTTGAATCGGAAGGATTTCTGGCAAATGTTGCAGACATATGGTAACGAGTCTGTGTGGATGATCGTGTGGGATTCTAACTGTTTTTTGAGCCTGAAGCAACGTCCACACTGATCGCAAGTGTACGGTTTCGCTCCATCGTGAACGCCAATGTGAGTGCGTAAACCATAACGCGTACGGAAGGCTAGCTTGCATATTTCACATTGGTGAGGTCTCGAGTCATCATGCAACATCATATGTCCATCTAGATTGTTTTTACTGAGAAAACTCTTGCCGCACTTATCACAGATGTGGTTACGTTTTCTGTCTGTGTGTGTGAGGAGGTGGGTGGTCAAGCTTCCCTTATATTTGAAGGTTTTCTTGCAAAACACACAAGTATGGTCGTCGTCTATCTCCACAGCAGGTACACCTCGTGACTTCTTATCCTTATTATATGTCTCCGAGTGTTCCGTTAACTCAGCAAGACTCGGGTACGTACTATTGCATCCTGGGCATTTGTACTCAGAGTTCAAGTGTGTTGTTTTATGTACAATTGTGTCGTAGGTTCGTGGGAATACCATATGGCACTTAAAGCACGACCGCTTCAAGTACTGCCTATGTCGTTTGACATGGACAATAAAATTATCGAGTTTTAACTTTCTCAGATTGCAATCTGCACATTTGTAAGCATTACAACATCCATGGATTTCCATGGAATGGTTTATCAACTCGTCAACGGTTGGAAAAATTGTCTCACAGTACGCACATGTCCAATTATAGTCTTTCCATGTCGGTTTTTCATCCGGCACTGTACTTTTTGTCGACTCGGCACTGTTTTTCTTATGTTTTTTGCAAACATTGTTATTTAACTCATTTTTACTTTGATCAGATTCGTTATTAGTAACCAAATCCTCTATCTTTACTGCTGTATCGTACGTATCTTCAAAAGTCTCGAATGACTCAATTTCGGTCTCTTGCTTAACATTTTGGGATATTATTTCATTTAGCTCACCTTGAGCGGTTTCTACATGTAATACAAAATTGAAAGCGTTGTCTAATGCCTCGATACACGTGAAACAAACTGTTTTAGGCAAAAGATCTTCATTAGAATCTATATTTGGTACCTCTATGTGAAGGCGTGATAATTTTTCTAAAAGCTTATGCCTCTTTTCTTCATCCGTCTGAAGGTTTATAAGTTTGTTGTAAGGCTTCGAATAAGCGCAAAGACGGCAGTGGGCCGTTTCCGGATCACTCATATTGGAGATCAGTTTTATTTATTCATAATACTGAAAAATGCGAAATATTTTTGTAACATCAATACATCGCTTACTTATTGTCAAATGTCAGTTGTCATATTTTATGATGAAAATGTCAATGTCAATAAGCATGTTGCTAGTGTTAAGTTTTAAAGAATTCGAAAGAATCGAATTACTCGAATAATTTTTTTGATCCACGTGATTCCAGTAAATAATTTCAAATATCTTGGATATACAATGAATGGGTTTAAAACTTATATGATTATATAAAGCAACTTACATTATTTATACGTCAATCATATTTAATTATTTTTTTAGGAAAACAGTTCAGGTTTTTCTTAGTAAATATGTTATAAATGTACGCCTAAAACATATTTGTTCAATTAAAAACCCACTAATTTATATATTTAATACCCTGGAAGGGGGAAGGATGTTGGTGTGGGACGCTACGTGTGTCGACCAGTGTTGGCAACCGTACGATAATTATCGTACATGTACGATAATTTGATACCACCGTACGATGTACGATAGCGAGTCATTATCGTACGCAAATGTACGATAATTGGCTACTTGAAACTTTTAGGGAAACTGTTTTAATGAATTCATAAACGTATTATATATATGCCTTTAATTGATAATTTTTTTCGAAAAAAGGGCGATTTATTAATAAAAAATATTTTTTTATTACCGTATCTGCCGTAAAATTATCGTACATTTCATAAGAAAGCGTGCATCGCGCCTAATGATGTGCCGAGTCGGCCATTTTTGGTATTGAGAAAGTACTCGAGTACAACAATAAACAAACAACAATAGCACGGAAGAGCAAAAAAAAAAAAAAAAAAAAAACCTCCAGTCGACCTCACTCGGCACATCTCTACTCGCGCCCGCGTTCTTATTAAATGTACGATAATTTTTCGGCAGATACGATAATTTTACGCCCCTGGTACGATCAACGCCATCTCCCAGGTTGCCAACACTGGTGTCGACACACTGGCTCCTTCTCACCTCCAGGCATCATCATCAGGCGCGGGGGCGGCGGCTACTGCTGCTGAAAACGCCAAGCGTCATAAATATGTTAGTTTGTGTAATAACTACATATTTGTGGCGTTTGATGTTGAAACTTTAGGTCCATGGGGCCGGGATACTTGGCAGTTGTATAAACAACTGTCAACACGATTGGTCGACGTCTCTGGAGATCCGGGAGCTGGCACGCATTTCGCTCAACGAATTGCTATAGCAATTCAAAGAGGAAATGCTGCCAGCATCTTGGGTACCTTGCCCAAGGACAGCGATGGTGATCATTTTTTATGGTAGTTTTTATGTTTTTATATTTTTGTATTGTTGGAATATAGCAAAAACTCAAGCCTCTTATAATGTATAATATTCAAGTAGGTTATATATGATAAAGCTGGCAGCTGAAAAACATATATTTTTACTTCTTCTAATTTGTCATTCTGTCAATGATTCGATATAATAAAAAGTATATTTTTGGAGTGAATTTTATTTTATTATATTTCATAGTTTATTTTCTCGTTCTCCTGTGGCCTATTCCCAACATGTATTTCGTTTTTGTATATATGTACATTTTGTAAATAAGTTTCTATTAGTATATAATTTGATTTTTTTTGTTTAATTAGTATTTATATACATATAGATACATACTAATTTATGACTTATGAGTTTAAGGTATTTTTTTAAAACATTTTATGATTTAAAGGTGGTAGAACCCTTTGCGGTTCGACTCCGGCGGCACCACCACCACACCTATTTCTACCTAATAACAGCAGTGTTAGGCGCTGCTGTGTTCCGGTTTGAAGGGTGTGGTAAGGGAGACAGACTTTTCGGAGGCGTTCCAGCTTAGTCCTAAGGGGTAGCGGCGCATATGTGGCCGACCTCAGGTAGGAATATCTAATCCTATCTGGGATTGATTACAAATGTCCAAATTATATTATGTAACGGTAAGTTTAATATTTCGTAAAATCGATATTTTAGTACTCGATTAATGTAAATGTTTTTATAGATCAAGAACGGGCAAACATAACCAAAGAATATAGTAACCTATGTACATAACAGTTTAGTAAATATTCAGCATAACATTTACATAAGCAGTATTAAAACCCTTTTTAATTTTTCAAAATTTAGTTGCTAAGACTGTTAATTTTGGTAAGCCAAATTTTGTTCACTTATCTTATCTCAAAACAAATAAGCAGTATTGCCATTTGCCACTTGTAGAAAAAACGGAACGCAAGCAAGAAATTTGTTAAAAAAAAGGTTATGATTTGTTTTGTTTGCAGATTTCGATGGAAGACAGAAGTAAAATTTTCTAATATTTTTCTATGAAATACGATGGAAACGGATAAACCTACGTATTGCCGTCTTTGCGCGGAACTGAAGAGTCCCGATAAAGTATTAAATCTAGTGAAAGACGAGAAGATATGCAAAGAAATTGTGTTTAAACTCGGTTTTTTGAACGCGATGTATGTGGAGGTGAATTCGGACAAAATATTACCTAAAACTATTTGCTTTCTGTGTTACGACTCATTGAACAAGGCTTACGAGTTCCTAGATAAGGTGAAGAGATCACAAGATGTGTTATTGCATTTATTTTCGAACGAGGATTCCAAATTCGATTTATCGGACGATGATAGGGCTTATGATTTCTTAAATAACGACATATCAGAGAGTTTGCCGGTTAAATTGGAGGTTCCGGCTGACACTGGCCACTCAGACATAAATTTGAAACAAGAACCGAAAGAAGAAATAGATAGTACTGTTATTGACGAGTCGTCTTTATCAGGCGACTACGATCAAACACTTAACGTACAGGATATTTTAGACGCCGCTATGTGTAAAATGCCATTTACAGAAGACGTAGAAATCTACGCGAAAGAAGTGTCTGGGATTGATAAAAAAACCGTTTTAGCGTGGAAAGATTATCCTTGGATATGCTCCTTCTGTAATATCGAATTCTTGGATGCAGTTACTTTGAGATCGCACGCTAAGATTACGCACGGTAAATGTAATGCGTTTACTTGTATCGACTGCAAGAATTATGGGAAAAGTGATTTTAATTCATTTATAAAACATGTCAGACGGCATAGAAGAAAACTAAGGTAACTAGATTTATAATATTGCACTATTTAGTCATATAATGTAACTTCAGTATACTTGACTGGTCACATATGCATTGCTATTCCTGAGGACTATGGAACGCCTCAGATAACTATGTCGCATTTTCCATACCGTTCAAACCAAAGCAGTTGTTTACACTTCTATTTTTAGGCAGAGGCGCAGCAGTGGTGCCTTCGGATTTGAACCACAGACGACTACGTCCTTCATTCAATCCTTATTGTAAATTGTTCAAGCTTATGGACCTCAAATGACTGACCTTAGATAGGAATCCAACCCTATATGGGCTTATCAACAGGTCACCTACATGTTACTTTTTGTTACTTCAGTTACTTAAAAAAATAAAATATGATTAATATATATTATTGATTGTTGCTAATGGGTATAAAAATTGGACCTTTTTATATATAATATACAAGTAGCAGACAAGCATGCAATCTACCTGATGATAAGTGGCTACTGCCACCCATGGACATCTGTAATCAACTCCAGATAGGATTATATTCCTGCCTGAAGTCGCCCACAGATGAGCCATTACCCCTGAGGACTAAGCTCAGCCTCAGACAATAATGTCTCTCTTACACAGTAGCGCTTATCTCTGCAGCGGTGCCACCCAAGTTAATCCACATCTAGTCTCCATGAAGTCTTCGGATACCACTCTACCTTTAATGTCAACATAAAATCAAATATGTTGTTCCATTACAGGAAACGTTGCTACTACTGTGATGCAGTCATCGAAGAAGAAACCTCAAGCACCCACCTACAAGAACATTTCCAAAAAAACGAAGTGCCATGTACCTTATGTGGTGAGGTGTTACGTAATGATGATGCTTTACAACAACATTTAGGTGAATACAACTCCATCAAACCAAAACGAAAACCTCGGAGGAAACGGGGCACTCCCATCACAGAAGCAGATCTCACTTGCGAGCTATGTAAGAAAGTGTATAAGAACCCAAACAGCTTACGAGACCACATGAAAATCCACACGAATGACCGTAAAAGGAATTTTACTTGTGACCGGTGCGGTAAAATGTTCTACAATAAAGGTACATTGACGTCTCACATAATGTCCCATGATCAAGTCCGTCCACACACTTGCCGGATCTGTTATAAGTCGTTCCTATTCCCTAATATGTTACGGAGGCATGTTGAAATGCATTCCGGTGTCAAACCGTACTCCTGTGAACAGTGCGGTCGTTGTTTTAGACTTCAATATCAGCTAAACGCACATAAAATCATACATACCGACTCGATGCCTCACGTTTGTCAGTATTGCAATAAAGCTTTTAGGTTTAAACAGATTCTGAAGAACCATGAACGACAGCACACCGGTGCTAAACCGTATTCGTGCCAGAATTGTGGTATGGAGTTCACGAATTGGTCGAATTACAATAAACATATGAAACGAAGGCACGGAACGGACACTTCTAAGAAGAAAATCACTCCGGATGGAGTGTTCCCAATCAATCCACAAACCGGACAGATTTTTCAGCATCAGGACCCTGGCACGGAGGAGTGGAAGACCAAAATCATGGTGCCGGCGAAACGAGGCAAGAAACGGGGTATCAAACAAGAAGGTAGCTAGCGACATGTTAAATGTATTATTTCGCTAATCATATGAAATTAAATGGAATATATTTATTTTGTATAGGGCTACAATGGCACTTACAAATTGTCAGTTACAATATTTTTTCTTAAACTACTACCGGATGGGAATGCGACCTCAACTGAGAAGATCCGTAAGAAACTCAGTGGGTTTGTCTTTTTTCCATGATAATTATTATTCTTTTTTGCTTTTTTTTTAAATTTGTTATTACTTTTACATATTTGTTACTAGCCACCATGCATCAAATCACTACAACAATTGATAGCATCGTATCTAGGGGCTAGTCAGATGGTCAGATGCCAGGGGACCTTCAGAGTGTACCGACCACACAGTTTACCGACTTACATAAAAGAAATTAATTATTTAATGAATTGTTGACAGTTGGTTAAAAAAGGTTGTCAAAGTGTCTATCTTTTGAGACAACTTTTGAGAGGAAGGATCCTCTTAAGTCTTAGAGGCGCAAAATCTGTGTTGCTAGAAGTACAAAATTAAAATCTTGCCAAACATTCTACAACCCATCCTGTCGTTATCCTGTTAAAACTAAAGATAATTTTATGCTACCATACTAAATATCCTACTTTAGTCATGCACAAATTAGTATCAGTAATTGCCTCAATCAGTCTTTTCCCTGTATACAATACTTACTGATTTATCCCTCTTTTAGACCCTATTAGGAGTATGTTTAGTTATGTTTTCTAGGTCAATCAGAAATGCAATGCAAATCTAAGCACTCCTAGGTCTAAATGACTTAATAAGCTTAAACTGGAACATAAACTTAATATTTGAGCTAAGTACTAGCTTTTGACTGACCAAGGATCGAACCCAAGACAATTTCTTGTGAATTGTGTTTAAATAATGATATGATAAATTCATTATATCATTTTATTTATTGACTGTTTAATTATTTTTAAACAATTTTAATGTAAATTTAATTTGATTTTATTATCTAAAAAGTTCAAATTAAACATTATAGCAATAAGACTGCCTTATTAAGATTATTTTTATGTTTGTTTTAATTATTATTTTAAATGTGGTATACAATAAAAAGTATTAATTGTCCTGAATATAATGTACAATACGCATAAATCACACGAAATAATTAACGATGTATAGTATTTTATTGTATTAGTAAATATTTGTACATATAAAGAAATATATTTTTTATTAATAATCTGTTTTTTTTTTACTCTGGCCATCCCTAGACAATTCGACAAAGTGGCGTCATTATCCTTTGTCAAGTCTGGCCATTTTCTTAATTTAATAAACGAACATGATGTGTATTTGGTAATCGCCCATTACCGTCTCTGGATATCTGTAAATTTTGTAATCAACCTCAAATATATTTGGACGTAGTTATGCAAAATAGATCCAACCACAAAAACTAGCTTTTGAGAAAATAGATCTGTTTGTAAAAGTTAAATTTCTTAATTTATGGTTGGTATCACTGATATCTGTATATTTCAAAAGAAAAAATGTACCATGCAGCTTAAATATTTTTTTGCATATACGAAAGTTGATGTGCAGATGCAATTTGTGGTAGTAACTAAAAAAACTGTTTTTGTGGATTGGATCCATTTTGCATAACTACGTCCATTTATGTATATGGTCGGCCAGGTGCGTTGGTAACCTTGTTTGCTAAGTTCCAACCATGCAAATTAAAACAAACCATATAGCGCTTAACAAAGTCAGAAATAGTTTGGTATAAGATGCCTATCACATTTAACTTTCTTCACATACATCACCAGCTTTCCAAGTTGCTAGACCTCTATAGTAAATATTATTTTCTATTTATATAAAAAAAGAAAAAATAACTAATATAGTCCCCACCATAGATTTTTTTCTACGATTCTGATTGAGTACCAAAAACGGATCAAAAGTGTTATTTTCTAAAAATACCGTTACAAATTCATGTTACGGGTAAAGCATCTTTACTCGCAAAGAGGGACAAACATTTCGGTGATATTTTTTCGTCAACGACTTTCCTTACATGGCAGGCAGTGATGCCATTTTCTTTTAAATATACAATCCTGTCATAGAGTATTAAGTTCTCAAAAATTGGCGGCAAATGGTTTTGAAAGGAAATATATAGAGCTGCGTTAGTAAATGTTTTGTTTGGTATTTTCTCCCACATTGATTGTAGTTCTATGAGATTTAATGCCACTGAAATTTCGTCTTGTGGGTTTTTATTTTCAGGGTCCGGAGCAGATAGAGGTATTAATTTGAACCCTTTAGTGGTAGCTTCTTCCGCATATCTTGCGAAATCATTTTTGACCAAATGATGACGTACTGCTTTGCGCCTTATTTTCTGTACTCTGCAATTATCTGAAATAAATGTAATTAACACGCTTTTATTTTTAATTTTATTTCATCTAGGATCACGAATAAAATATTATATTTTGAATTACTTTCCAAGTGTCGAAAGATTAAATTGGCCTTTTACAAGTAGTAAAAAAAAAATACATACAGGCGAATACAGAACCTCCTCATTTTCGAAGTCGATTAAAAACCAAGGTGCGAGTATATAACTGATCAGTAAAGCTACTTGTAATTTCTGTCTTCCCATGTGCTTACAGTAAATACTAATGGCCCGTAGTGGCCTACTTCACATCGGATTTAAGTATACTTACATTTATTAGCATACACTTTCAATAGTGCTCTTGCAAGTAAATAAAATACCCTGTCTTGTATATCTTCGTCGCGTATATACGCGGGCTGTGCAGCTACCCTCAAAAACGGTATGTCCAAAAATTCGTGCGCTCCAAATTTTTCAAAAATCCTTTTTAACGTCTCACTTAACGGAAAGTTTTTGAATCTGCGTTCATCATCTGTTTTGGCCACCATTTTGTGATAACAACATGGTGTAACGACAAGAGCGCGGGAATTCCGCATTTTTATAAATAAATTGATCGCTGAAACCGTTAAATCACCGCACGCATGGAGTCCCATGAAACAAAAGCCGTTGTTGTAATCCGGAAATTTATCTTTTAAATATCTTGCGATGTTTGCGTCGGAATTTTCGGAAATCACATGCCGTATGTATTTGACTTTCGATAAGGATTCCGAATGATATTTTCTCTGATGTTCTTTGGCGTTTACGTAGAAGGACTCCTTGCCCTCTAGTCCCAAAACGTTGAAGCCAGTTTTTACAAACAGTTGAAGGTCTATGTATCCCTGTAAATAATAAAATTACCTTTATCTACTTACTCAAAGAAATATAAAACTGCATTACCGGCAATGTGGCAGACCACAGATCGTAAGAACATCTTCGACTATAATTGATACCAAAATACCACAAACACAAGATCATATTTCAGCTCCTATTCGTAATAAAAAATACAACAATATTAAATACCTGACCTATTGCATTCTTAGGCCAGGGCTTTCATAAGCCTATTTTATTCATCTGAGGGTTAGGGTCATGGTGTTGAGCGAAGTGGAGCAAGGTTTGAAGGTGGTAGAACCCTTTGTGGTTCGACTCCGGCGGCACCACCGCCACACCTATTTCTACCTAATAACAGCAGTGTTAGGCGCTGCTGTGTTCCGGTTTGAAGGGTGTGGTAAGGGAGACAAACTTTTCCGAGTGGCCGACCTCAGGTGGGAATATCTAATCCTATCTGAAGTTGATTACAGATGTCCATGGGCGGCAGTAGCCACTTACCATCAGGTGGACTGTATGCTCGTCTGCTACTCCTATATTATAAAAAAAGTCCTTTATTGACCTCCTATAGTCTCCAAAATATTATCTATAATTAGTTACCATCAGTGACCACCAATAATTGTTACTAGCGTTAATTTAAACTGAATAAATAATTGATTACAGATTGGTCCCAATCATGTGAAAGCAATCATAAACGTAAGCTTACCAACCCAGCACCAAGGTCCACGACGGTCTCACAGTCAACAATTCGGCACATATTCTTAATCTCTTCCGCCAAATAAGCTACCTCATGCGCCTTTTTCTGGCTCATTGGAGTCTGAACACTGTTCGACGTATTTTTATCCGTAAAATTATCATAACATGGTGCTAGCCTTTTCAAATCTTTGAAAAAAACATCTGAAAATACGTCCAAATCAACCCTTTTTTCAATATCTGTATTATAGTCTGGTTCATGTAATTGTACACAAAATTTCAAATCGTCTGTTAGTACGTCAGTATTAGATTTCCAGTATAAATCACGATAACGTGTAAGGAATATCATACATTCTTCGAAATATTCCTCTGCGTTAGAAAAAGCCGGAGGCAAGGACATTTCTGAACCTGAAACAAGGGAATTAGAGCATACTATATAACGAATCTGGTATGAGGCGAATCAATTTGATTACTTGGGTCTATATATTTTTTAATAATATAAAGTTATTAACGTTATTTATATAAATTGATAAAAACGAGGAATTATAGTCAAATCTTCATTGTATTTTGAGTATAGTAATACCTACATCTATAGATATTACTAAGAGCAAAGGACTTATTGTATAACTACAATGTATATGTTTAAAGTTTTTCTTTTAGATAGGTCACTCTTTACTCTTTAATTCATATGTGTAATCATTTAATTATGCAATATGTCCGTAAATCTTATATATAAAATTCTCGTGTCACAATGTTAGTTCCCGTACTCCTCCGAAACGGCTTTACCGATTTTCACTAAATTTTATATGCAAATTTAGTAGGACTGAGAGTCGGCTACTATCTATTTTTCATACCCCTAAGTGATAAGGGTTGTTCACCCTTAACATTTTTTTATTTATATGGCAACACAACATTTGCCGGGTCAGCTAGTATTTATATAGAATCTATTATGTTAGGTACACATTATATTTTCAGGTAAAAATAAACACAAAAAGCCAGAATAAAATATTTATTAGCAGTCTTAACGTTTACACTTTGCCATAAATACATTTGATAAATAATATTTTTTTTCTGACAACACTTTTATTCTACTAATAACATTTAAATTTATAGTAACAATTTTTAGAATAAAAGTTTTACATCTACGTTCAGATATCACGGATTAAAAATATTTTTGGCTACATTTCAAGAAAAATAATTGTTATATTTTTTCTAATTCTAGAAGAGACTTCTCATTTCTACATTATCACGCACTAAAAGCATAGACTTAAGTTAATAGATATGCCCTAACTTAAGAAGACATTACTCAATTATTATTTCCAAAATGTGTAATAGCATAATGGAGAATAGACAAACAATTTTCTCAATCCAGTATTAAATAATAGACTAACAAAATTACAAATTGCATCACATACTTATCCATATACAAAAAATAAGTATTTGTAATATGTGGAAGAGTAGATCCTTACTTCCTTACTAATATTATAAATCCGAAAGTAACTCTGTCTGTCTGTCTGTTTGTCTCTTCTTCACGCCTAAACCACTGAACCGATTTTAATGAAATTTTGTACAAAGATAGTTTGAGACCCGAGACAGGACATAGGATAGTTTTTATCTCGGAAATCCCACGGGAACTAGGGATGGCGATTTTATATCGATTAATCGGAGAATCGATCTTTAAGAAAAAAAAAATGATTATTTTAATCGATGTTAGTAAAGATTGAATCATAAACTATGCATTTGATCAAGTGATGATCTTTAGCAAAGTTGTTGTCCATGAGCCCACGAAGGTTTCAGAGTTGGTTCGACCAATTTTCGCCAGGTGGCGCCACTGTCATTCCAATAAAGGTACGAATTTTCAGTTTTATGTATGTTAGTATGTCATATTATTTTCCTATAAACGCGGGCAAAGCCGCGGGCATAAACTAGTTTAAAAATAAATTAAGCATTCTAGAAATCTACGATCATGTTTTTGTTAAGCATAAACTGATGTCCATAGTAATCAACAACTTTAGTCTGAAATGAATTCTCGATCAATACCAATAGTAAATCATTTTTAGGGTTTTAGTCTCAAGGGCATATCTATTTATACAACATTTGACTGAAAATTATAAGTACTTTCAAATACAATTAACCTTCATAGCTTAGCGAATTTTAAAGTAAATGCGATCTCGATATGTACTTCAATGCATAAATAATAAAAATTAAACATTACAATTGCATTATAATGCATACAGTGTATTTGTAAGCGCTAAGATTTACCTCCTAGTACTTATAACCTGGTTGAAACCACACGGCGCGTATTCTCCAGGTCTTCACTATTTCCAGCTCTTGCCCAGCAGGGGTTATCGATGCCAAAGTAATCATTATTGCTGAGGTCCACTTATCTTTTCCCATGCTTCGCTCTCCTTACGTAGCTGTTGCGACGCCCCGTCACCGATCACACATTTCCCCGCCCATTTGGTCCTCGGCAAGTATTTCTGGCATACCTCTATGAGATCTTCTTTCTTGACTGCTAGAACCCTTTCACGTTGGGTCTGCCATATGTCGTAAGACAGCCCGTAGAGGAATAAGTCAATGCCTTTCATGAATTCAGCGATTGGTTGGTCCATTTGCTGCAAGATCGACAGTTTCGCTTCGAAAAGATTCTGATCGTCGACTAGGCCCGTGTTCTTCGCCATCCAGTCAGTTGTATCATCAAATACATCCATAGTAACTCTCGAGTTCGGGTCTCGGTAGGAATAGAAATTGAATAACCCATCCATGGTCAACATGGCTCCACCGCCGTACGCGCCATTTTGCTCCCTAACAATCGGATGCAAGTATTTCGAAGTCAAAAATCTGGTAAGCACTCTCAATTTAGGATAATCTGGGTCCGAGTATGGCACTGTTGGAATGACTTTGGCGCAAAAGTTGACCGGAATATTCATGGATATGTGAACGCCGCGGTTATCTTTTGGTACATTCTTGCAATCGGTCCAATTGATGCGATTATGCTCATCCTTATACACTACATCTTTGCATAGATCGGTACAGAATTTATCGATTACTTCGTGAACGCCTTGGTTCGTGTTGCAGTAGTGGAAAGCAGCTCTTAAATTGTCGCCTTTCAGAATGTTTTGGGCGATAGTGTCCATAAAGTTTTGGATATCTTCCACTGTGTACTTGCTCTGTATATCCTGCATATTCATGACATGGCGTAGGCCGAGAAGATTTTCTTTGCATTCGTCGACAGAGGAGACCAAAGCACGTGCGGCTTGCATGGCGAAAGTGTGGCCGCTGTCGATGATGCCACTTGTTAAGGAAGAGCAATAGTTAGTTAACAGCATGTTCATTCTCTCTTTATTGTTAAAGTTGGGTTTGCTGAAGATTTCCATCCAGATATCGAGCATTTTCGGCAAGTTCTCATCCAGGCAATGACTGTTTATGAGAACGCCTTGTTCGTATTGTCCGGGCTGATCGATATGCTCTGTTATATGCGTGATAAACGATAATCCGGATGTCGATTTGCTGACATACTTGTCGAAATCTCTGTAATTGTACGATTTCGTATCGAATTTGTCGACGATGTAGATGAAGAAGGGGAGCATTTGTCGCTGGCTGTCGTTTAGACAATCGGTACCTAACACACCTTTGAAATAGGTAACCCCATTTGTGTTCGCTTCACACAATTGCATGGGAATATTTCCGGAAATAGTATGTTTTAGTTCTGGAGCAGTTTTGTTCAAAGTGATCTCATCGATCTTAAGGCACGGAAGTACATCAAGATTCTGCACTTTCTTTTGGGCTCTGGAAAGTTCTAGACCTTCCTTGTAAATATCTTCCTTTTGAGCTTCAGTCAGTGCACTGACTTTTTCTTTCAGCACTTTTGCTTCAGCTGTGTTAAATATATCATCAAATTTAGGATCAGGTTGCATCGTCATGATCAATTTGTGATGATTTGCAATGAAGTATTTTTCAATGACTTCCTTAACGTATCGTGGCTCCATTAGATTAGATTTAAGTTGATTCAGTAAATCATTTACTTTCAAGGCATGTAGGATTGGGCCATTATGGTTCCACAAGGGCATAAGGTTGAAGAGAACTTTCAGTCCAAATTTTGGAGACTGATGCTTTATAGATAGCTCGAATCCATGCAGGACACTCTCAATATGCTCCTTCTCAAAGCCTTTATTGAAAATCTGCTCAATGGTTTCATTTGCAATTTTTTCAACCTCTTCAAACTTTGATTTCTCGACGTCTCGTAACCCGAGAACAAATAATGTATCACGAATTTGGTTGTCATAACCAGTTAAGGAATTATATCCCCCAGAAATATTTTTCTCAATCAAGCTTTTGTAGAATGCTGAATTGGGGCCAATGATCATTAACTCGGCTAATGCAGTCATCATAAACGTCTCATATAAGTTTGTGATATCCGACATAACATATCCTATGGCAATTTGATTTTGTTTTTCAATCGGACCACCATATTGGTCGACTCTGCACTGAATATTGGCTCGTTTCATGTTTTGCCATCTGACTTGTGGGGAAACAACACTATTCTTTGGGTCTAAATACTTGTACTGGTTCAAATATGCTTCGTTTACGAACTTAAGGTTTTGTTCAAGTGGGAAATTTCCATATGAATAGATTCTAGCATTGCTTGGATGGTAGTAAGTAGCGTGGAAATTCTTTAAATGATCATGTGTCAACTTAGGGATGTGTAAGGGATCTCCGCCGGACACATAACCATATGTTCCATTAGGTAATATAGCGTTAATGAACTTTTGACCAAATAACGAGCTTGTTTCTGAAAAGGCACCCTTCATTTCGTTATAAACCACACCTTTGAAAACTAACTCGGAGGACTTATCCTCCAAATTTGAATGTTCTAACCTCCAGCCTTCTTGAAGGAAGTCGAGTCTCTCCAGATTAGGCCGGAAAACCGCATCCAAGTAAACTTTCTGGAGATTTCTATAATCAATTTCGTTTTGAGATGAAAATGGATAAAATGTGTAGTCCGGTCCTGTTAGCGCATTCATAAATGTTGCGAGCGATCGATTTAACATTTTGAAAAATGGGTCTCTCACTGGGTACTTCTCAGACCCACATAACACAGTATGTTCTAGAATATGAGGAGTACCCATAGAATCTTGTGGAGTAGTCCGGAAGCCCACAGAAAATACATTATTAGAATCATCTCGCTCTAAATGCAAATATTCAGTCTTTGTTTTCTCGTGAGTTAAAAGGTAAGCTGTCATATTGTACTCCTTGATTGGTTCCACTTCAGTACAGAGGAAGCCATGATAAACTTTACCGGGTTGCAAATTCCTTGAAACTGACTCCTTTTTTTTCAAAATATTACTACTGTAGTGGATTTTGTTCTGAGTGGCCAATGTCAAGCGATTTTGGATCTTCGTCCAACCGCATCTCGATAGCCGCGAATACATTTCAAATTTCTTTCTTCGAATCTGCAAAAATAAACCACCGCTCACTGTTTTTTCACTGGTAACTAATAAAGGCTATGGGCGTGCGCATTCAGCCAATGCTGATAAATTAAAAATAAAAGCAGAACCCGACTGCTCGCTGGCATGAACTGTGCTTTTTATAATTTTATTTTTAAGGTTTTTTTTTCGAAAGCTGACAGAGGATTCCGGTTTATGAAACAAATGAATATGACGCAATATTTTTAAACTTACGAGTTGCTTATCCTCTGAAGATGGAGTAATACGTAGTTTGTACTTTCAGTTGACTATTGCTTCTTTATTTTACTAGATTGTTGCGGTATTTCATAACAATTTCTATATTTTACATTCGCTAACCTCTCACAGCAGGCACCGATTTGACAATTTGTCAGTGTCCAATGTTACCATTACCCGAAAGTAATAGAAAATCTCAGATTCACAGAGTATGAAAAAATTATGAAAGCAAAACAAAATTACATATTCTGGCAACATTTATATTTACCGTTCCATTTTCATTTAATTAAAATAGTATATAATCTATTTGTAATATTTTTTTATACTCGATGTGTAAAATAAAACGTAATTAAATAAAATGCGGTAGTATAGCAAAGTGTTATTGATATGTTTTTCCATAATAAAATCACTTATTGACTATTGTTGGTAAGCTTAAGTGTTAAAATAAATAATTTACTTATATTAAATGGTTTAATATAGCTAATGATAATCTATTTATTTAATGCAGTGCCTCAGATTCAGATTTATGTAATCTGTGCGCATTATCGGCCGAAAGACAATAAGTCGAAGTAAAAAACTTATTAAAAAATAATCAACATCAAATTGACATTGACATTATTGACAACATTCCTTTTCTTTTGGTGTCCCACACGTGTTTACGTGCGGACCCAAAAAGTAGTTATTTACTTGCAAATAACCACAAAAACAAACCAAAATGAGTTTGTACAACTTCAAAAAGATCGCCGTGGTCCCCACGGCCAAGGTAAATTAACCCTATATCTATATTTTTTGTAATAATCATAACTTTTATCAAACTTGTGCAATAACCTCTAAAAATGTTATTTTCAGGACTTCATAGACATAATTCTGTCGAAAACGCAAAGGAAGACACCCACAGTGGTGCACAAACACTACAAAATCACTCGGATACGTGCGTTTTATATACGAAAAGTGAAGTTCACACAACAAAACTTTCATGACAGATTGTCTAGAATTATACAGGTAATTATTCGCTAAAGTCCCATTGCTGGGTACAGGTTTCTTTTTATGAGTGGGAGAGACCGTGGAGAAGTAATATTTTTATGGTAGGTGGCCACAGCCATGGTCAACTGTAACCATCTCCACATAGAATAGGTTCTCTACCTTTTTTTTTTATAATATAAGAGTAGCAGACGAGCATGCTGTTCAGCTGATGGTAAGTGGCTACTGCCGCCCATGGACATCTGTTATCAACCCCAGATAGGATTAGATATTCCTACCTGAGGTCGACCACAGATGCGCCGCTACTTCTGAGGACTAAGCTAGAACGCCTCGGAAAAGTTGTCTCCCTTACCACACCCTTCAAACCGGAACAAAGCAGCGCCTAACACTGCTGTATTAGGTAAAAATAGGTGTGGCGATGGTGCTGCCAGAGTCCAACCACAAAGGGTTCTACCACCTTCAAACCTGTAGCCAATACACTAGCATTGACTCCTGAGGGCTAAGATGGTCACCTTATATGTAGGCCTGCATACACACTCTTCCACCGAAGTACAAGGACTTAAAAAAAAACATATTTTTTTGATCAATATTATAAAATGAATGAATGAAAGTCTAGTCTAAACCAACTTTTAATAAACGCAGTTGTCCCTTCTAAAGAGCTATCCTGTTTTGTATTGACTTATGTACTAGCCTGGGTAACCCATAATCATCTTTTCCAGGAATTCCCAAAACTTGACGATGTCCACCCTTTCTATGCAGACCTGATGAATGTTCTGTACGACAAAGACCACTACAAACTGGGTCTCGGTCAGCTAAACACTGCTCGCCATTTGATTGACAAGTAAGTTTTTAATATACAGTGTAAACTCCATGTAACGTCACTTGATTTAACGACAAACTCTCTAATGCGTCGAAAACAATTGGCTTAGTTGGTTTAGCTTGTATTCCATATAATGATACACTCTACATAGCATTACACCCACTCTCAATAACGACCACAATTAAACAAAAAGTACCTTTTAAGTTGCTAAAATTAGTAAAAACTGCGCACCTGTGTGCTTCTGACATGGATTGATTTTTGTGCTTGATGGATTTAGAAGGTATTAATGGTGGACTTAAGGGGTGCGGATGGGGTGGTCCACCCCAGGCCTCTGGTCCTGGGGGTATCCCCAAACACTGTAAAAAAAGGTTGCCAAAAAGAAACAATCAAACTAAATATGTTTAAAAATAAGCGATAAATAGCAAAGAAAAAACAAGGTCACCGGAATCAATCCATCACGTTTTTGTCGGCGAATAAGTGTATGAAACATTTGTGATTTTGCAAAATCAAATCACCTTTTTACATTTGTAAAAACGTAAGGTTTGAAATAAGGTAAGGAAGTGGTAGGAATATCCAATCCTATCTGGGGTTGATTACAGATGTCCATGGGCGCCAGTAGCCACTTACCATCAGGTGGACTGCACGCTCGTATGCTACTCCCATATTATAAAAAGAAAATAATAATAAAAATTTATTTATATTTCATAGTGTCGCAAAAGACTATGTGCGTCTACTCAAGTTCGGTGACTCCCTCTACCGGTGCAAGCAGCTCAAACGCGCCGCTCTCGGTCGGATGGCGACCATAATGAAACGACAGGCCGCTAACCTCACATATTTGGAACAGGTAAAATAACAATACTTAGTAAGGATTGCCTTTTTTGTTTTTTTTTTTTTTTTTTGCAGACGAGCATGCAGTCCACCTGATGGTAAGTTACTGCCTATGGACATCTGTAATCAACCCCAGATAGGATTAGATATTCCTACCTGAGGTCGGCCACAGATGCGCCGCAGAGAACTAAGCTGGAACGCCTCGGAAAAGTCTGTCTCCCTTACCACACCCTTCAAACCGGAACACAGCAGCGCCTAACACTGCTGTTATTAGGTAGAGGTAGATGTGGCGGTGGTGCCGCCAGTGTCGAACCACAAAGAGTTCTACCACCTTCTATCCCTTTCAATTGATATGGTTTATTTTGAGTTACAGATTTTTTTAATACAGAAGTAGCATGCTCTTCTTGTAGTATGATGTTGGTAAGGTTATTGTCGCACATAGACATCTGTAATCGGCCCCAGATAGGATTAAATGCCTACCTGAGGTCACATACATTTCCAAGGCGTTCCAGCTTAGTCCTCTGGGGCGCACCTGTGTCAACCTCAGATAGGAATATAATCTTATCTGGGATTGAGACAGATGTCGTCTGACTGCAAGCTCGTCTGCTACTCTTATATTATTAAAAAAGCATTGTATTGTTAAAAATATGTATATGAAGTATTTTCCAACCAAACTATGATTTGCGATCTTTGATTGGAAAAAAATCTGACCTCCATCCAGCAATTGGAATTTATCAATATTTTTTGCTAATTTTTCAGGTCCGGCAACATTTAGCACGTCTGCCGTCAATAGATCCGTACACTAGGACGATTATCATTTGCGGTTTCCCAAATGTCGGCAAGTCCAGTTTTATTAACAAGGTAAATTATTTCTTAATGACTTATTAACCTTATACTATTTGATTTCAAGTTGTGTGTTATAGAGTTTCTATCGCCACTACTCATAACGTAAACCCTTAGCGATTGATTAACGATTGAATAAAATATTATGTTTAAATTGAATTAAGTTATGATATAATTGACTTGGTTATGTGAATAATTAAAAAAAAATTTTGGTAGTTTTTTTAAGAATTTGCAACACATACAAGCAGATTTTTAAAAATACTGCACCTTACATACCCCTAATAAAGTTAAGATTTATAAAAAAACAACTCAAAAATGTTTATAATATAGTCCGCGCCTAACTTCTAGTCCGCTCTGAAGTTGTTGCGCGAGTCTGAGGTTTAGTTAGCATATACTCCGTAACGTAAGGGCATACTAACGCAGCTATGTACCCGCGGGCGAGAGTGGGCAGCAGACGATATCTACAATTTGCTATTGTAACACGACTCGTTTCTATATTCAGCGCGGACTAGCAGTTTGGCGTAGAATATACCAATATAATAAACTGAATAATATGTTTTTTTTTGTAGATAACCCGTGCAGATGTGGAGGTACAACCGTATGCTTTCACAACAAAGAGTTTGTACGTCGGCCACACGGATTACAAGTATTTGAGATGGCAAGTGAGTATTGGATAGAGATATCAAAATATAAGTATATTTCAAGTTATAGTGATTCTTTTCGGCTGGTGAAGTGGTTATCATGTCGGTATGATAAGTAGAAGGTTCTGAATTCGATCCAACGTTAGAATCATCATCATCAACATCAACCCATGACTGTCCCACTGCTGGGCACGGGTCTCCTCTCAGAATGAGAAGGATTAGGCCATAGTCCACCGCATTGGCCAAGTGCATATTGGTGGATTTCACATACCTTTAAAAACTTTTTTTAGATTTAGGTATACCAGTTCCCTCACAAAGTTTTCCTTAACCATTTCAGCAAGTGATTATTCATTTCTAATAGGTTCAAAAATCAGATTTGAACCACGGACCCTTTGATCAAGAGGCAGTTTCATAACTACTAGGTTATCCTACCCTATAATATTTTTTTTATCTTTTCCCATAGATTAGTAAAGATTAGTCACTCCTAACAAGAAAATGTGACCAGTTTTGACAATTGAAATTGTCAATGTCATATGTTTTCGTGTTTGAAAAATATTTAAAAAAATGTAGTTTTTAGATCATTTACGAATGAAACGATATTTCTCTTCATTTTTTTCATCGATATCGTGTTTTTGCATCACTTAACTGCGCATGTCTGCAATGTTCCTTAATTACACCATGACAGCTAATAAACGTCGGACAAATTGTCAACCGTTTAAGCCATTTAATGACTTCCTTCAATTACAAGGTGGTGAGATATCTATACTTATCTATGTCTTTTCCAGGTAATAGATACACCGGGTATCCTCGACCATCCTCTAGAAGAGCGTAATGTGATAGAAATGCAAGCTGTCACAGCACTAGCTCATCTCCGAGCAGCTGTGTTGTACTTCATCGACCCTTCGGAGCAGTGCGGACATAGTATTGAAGAACAGGTGGGTTATATTACATACTATAATAAAAATAATAATAAGCCTCTTATCCTGAGCTGCTTTCTTCCTTCTTTTGTATAATGGTTGTCTCTTGAGTTATAAAATATCTCTGAGCTCAGTGTGCCTCTTGGCAAAGGCCTCCTCTAACAATTTCCATTGTACTCTGTCTCTAGCAACCCTTCTCTATTTTTTTTTTTTTTTTTTTAGTAATATAGGAGTGGAAGACGAGCATGCAGTCCACCTGATGGTAAGTGGCTACTGCCGCCCATGGACATCTGTAATCAACCTCAGATAGGATAAGATATTCCTACCTCAGGTCGGCCACAGATGCGCCGCTACCCCTGAGGACTAAGCTGGAACGCCTCGGAAAAGTCTGTCTCCCTTACCACACCTATTTGTCTATTTTGTGCCTGCCGTCAGTTTTAGTTCATCTTCCCATCTCTTGCTCTGTCTTCTTACTTGTATTACTTATTAGCTAAAGTAAATAAAAAGTTAAAAGTTACTTAAAAATAAATAATGCGGGTGAAATCGCGGGGCACAGCTAGTTCTTAAATATAAGTAGCCTAAGTTACTCCTTATTACATCAGCTACCTGCCAATATAATTCTCGTCAAAATCGGTCCAGCCATTTCAGAGATTAGCCAGAACAAACAGACAGACAGACAAAAATTGTAAATATGTTATTTTGGTGTATGTACCGTATGTATATTCATATGCCTATAGTAAAAAGCGGTTATTTCAATATTAAAAACAGACAGTCCAATTTTATTTATATGTATAGAATTATAGATTAATGATTCTCCCACATATACTTTTATCTTGTATTTCAGATATCCCTCTTCGAAAGCATCAAACCGCTGTTCAGCAATAAGCCCCTGATAGTGGTGTTGAACAAAATAGATGTGGTGAAGCCAGAAGACCTGGCTCCGGGCAAGAAGCAGCTCATCGAAGACCTGGAGGCTACTTGCGCTAAGGCGAACCTCGTCAAGTGAGTAAGGTCTAAGACCATATAATAATGAGAAATATTTTCGATTTGGTCAACATTATATATCTTTTTTATTGTATTATAGCAGCAGAAAATATGTAGTCCACCTGATGGAAAGTGGCTACTGCCGCCCATAGATATCTGTAATCAACCCCAGATAAGATTACATTACTACTTGACGTCACTGCAAGCTCGTCTGCTACTCCTACATTATAAAAAATATCAATTTCGATGTTATAAACACTGTATGTATCTATGTGTACATTACTCATAATATATTATTCAAATTACTTTGTAGGTGGTATTTTTTTCTTTTTTTATAATATATGAGTAGCAGACGTGCATGCAGTCCACCTGATGGTAAGTGGCAACCGCCGCCGCCCATGGATATCTGTAATCAACCCCAGATAGGATTAGATATTCCTACCTGAGGTCGGCCACAGATGCGCCGCTACCCCTGAGGACTAAGCTGGAACGCCTCGGAAAAGTCTGTCTCCCTTACCACACCCTTCAAACCGGAACACAGCAGCGCCTAACACTGCTGTTATTAGGTAGAAATAGGTGTGGCGGTGGTGCCACCGGAGTCGAATCACAAAGGGTTCGACCACCTACAAAACGGTATAAACCCGTAAAATGTTCTTCAAACGAAAATCACAAAACTAACTTAGTTAGTTTTCACACAAAAAAATCGACTGAAAATAAAATTTAATTTTGCCTCAGCGCGGACTCGAACTCCGAACTCCGCGCGGTGCCGGTGATGCGGATGTCTACTATCACGGAGGAGGGTGTTCAGGAGGTCAAAATAGAGGCCTGCGAGCGGCTCTTGGGACATCGGGTCACTGAGAAGATGAGGACTAAGAAGGTAATGCCCATTGTTGGGATAAATCTTTCATCTTGAATCTCACAGAAAAAAGTTTAAACGTATCGTTAAATAAGCGCTAAGTAAAAAAGTGTACTATAAAGCCACAATATATGCATAATATGGAATTTTCTTTCGCCTTTATAATATTATTAAGATATTCAGAAACTGTCAAATTATTTTTCAACACACTCAGTGTGTTTCACGTTTCGCGTTCGGATAAACTATACAAATAGGAAAATATAAAATGTAGGTAAATGACAGTCGCTCTTTCCGTCCTACGACTACTACGTAACTACTATTTAATCGTACAAAACTGGGGTCTCGGGAGATCAAAACAGTTATGTCATGTTCGAGGGGGAGACGGAAAGGCTCGCTAAGCTAACGAACACACTTAAAGTGGGGATATATAATAGTATGAAGCCACTTGCTCTGCCAAAGGAGAGTTACACACAAACCCACAAAAATACATACATATAGGTGAAGCTAATAAAAGCGTGTTAAAAAGACGTGAACTTTATTGTTTTTTCCAGGTGGACGGTATCCTAAACCGCCTCCACGTGGCGGTGCCACAACCTCGTGACAATAAAGTCCGAGCTCCGGTCATCCCGCCGACAGTGGCGCTCAAACAGCAGCAGAAAGCTGAGAGAGAAGCACGGAAACGGAAGCTGGAGAGGGAGATCGAGCTCGAAATGGGAGATGATTATACACTCGGTGAGTTTGATTCTCTATATATTTTATGATCTGGATATTTAAGATAAGAGAGAATGGGGTTTTAATGAAGAAATGAATCGCGTCGCCATAGCAAATTGTATGACTGCCCTAAAAAAGCAATAAAAATCTGACACAACCAAAACCATTGAAATTTGATGTGAAGAAGTCTTGATTTAGAAAATTTAGTAATTATTCTGCTCTTGTGATAAAAACAAAACTAACACCACACATACGTCGAAATCTATCAAGCCATTTAGGCTACATACAGGCGTCTAGACCAATGACTTATAATGGGAACTCCACCTAAACGTATTAAAGAAACATATGATAAGCCATCACATAATGTACTAATACATTACTAATACTAGTGATGCAGTAGAAAATCGATTATCCGGACCTCAGTTATAAATATTCGGATTGACAAACGTGAACAAGTAACTTTGTAATAACCCTTGCAAATAAGCCACATTTTGTGTGTCATGTGAATTTAAATTCCGGAAAGTCCCCAAATCGTAACTAAAAAGTTACTATAAAAAACAAAAACCCGATTGCTAAAAATATAGCCTATGTTATCTCCACAATTTAGACGAATCCAACGACACATCATATGTCAAAATTAGTGAAGTCGTTTGAGTTTGCCAAAGAATGAAGAATACATACGTAACAAACATATAGTCGAAAAACATTACCTTCCTAAATCGGTTTAAATAGCTTTTCTTCATAAACTCAATTATCCAAATTTTCGATAATCCGAATGGCACAAATACGACAACAAATAGGTCGCTTAGTCGAGATTCTACTGGAGTAGTATTATGGCTAATTTTGATAACGATTCCTAATTTAAATATCTCCTACTATGGTGTGTAGCGAAAATACACAGTCAAAACAAACAATAAAACTCGATAAAGCCCAACAGTTAGTCTTATAGTGATGCTTTTGTTTAGTATATACACAATGGCAAAAAAATTGTAAATACGTCCAAAATAAAATATTAACATAATTATAGCTTTAAACAAAATACTCATTACTCACTTTTAATTTTTAAATGGCATTTAAAAGTATGAAACGTTCATAGCTATGTTTATTTTTTACAACTGTGAGGGTAGTGTATTAATATTCGTACGGTGTAAAAATCGGCTACTTTGGACACAGAAAAGCGTGGCTAAAATGCGGGTTTAGGTCACAGAGTGCTATAATAGTACATTACGATACGAGGACGAAAAATTTTTTTCTGACAAGTGTGAGTTTGCAGGCCGAGCCGCAGGCGAGGACTGCAATCACACGAGTCAGAAAAACATTTTTCGTCCGCGTGTTGTATAAAATTTTATATTACGGGGTCGGAAATGGGGGTTTTGCGCACGCGAAGCGTGCGTAAAACGTCAATTTACGCACGCCGTGATATAAAATATATTTCATTTCATTTTATCTATAACTGCCAGACTTGTGTTGAACTGTAACAAACTTCATATAGAACAAATCATTACACAGTATAATACACAGTTACCTCGAAAACAGGGAGAATCTTGGAGCATACATCACCACGCTGCGTCAATACGACCTGAGCAGTATTACTGGCTAAAATGAAACAAATGTGGTCAAATCTTCTGGCTTTCGACAAGTTTGAACGAGTCTCAATTCAATCCAAGTGTATTAATTAATTATTATTTAAATAATTTACAGACCTACAGAAGAACTACAGCGAGATAGCTGAGGAGGAACGCCACGATCCCATCCCGGAATTCTGGGAGGGACACAACATCGCGGACTACATCGATCCGGACATATTCGAGGTTAGACCACAACACACATCACTTAAAATTATAGAAACTTCTTTCTAGAGTTTTTCACCCCTGGTATTCCACTCCACCCCTTAACGATTGAATACATCACAAGGGCAGTAGACGCCTTGAGAATTGTCTTGGTAAAGCCTTCTTTTCTTCATCATCAACCATTACTGTCCCACTGCTGGGCACGGGTCTCATAATGAGAAGGATTAGGCCATAGTCCACCGCGCTGGACAAGTGCGTACTGGTAGAGTTCACATACCTTTGAGATCTGTTTTTTTATAAATCTCAGGTATGCCGGTTTCCTCACGATGTTTTCTTTCATCAAGTGATAATTAATTTATAATATGCACACAGCTTTGAAAAATCAGAAGTGTGTGTCTGGTATTTGAACCTCGGACCCCTCGACCGAGAGGCCGAGATTCTTAACCGCTACGCTATCACTGCTTATATTTCAATAAAATATCCTTATACTTCGATGCCATATCCGAGGCCCTACTCCTACAGGCCCCAAAGACTACTATTTCCCAAAAAAGGACGCTACATGTACGAGTATCTTGAATAATTTTTAAAATGTCTTACTTGGTTGCAATGTTTTTGTTATAAAAAAAATATTGCTATAAGTTAACCAAATATCATATCATTATTTTTGTTGCTCGCTAATTATACTCGTATTTCTTACCTTATCTTTTTGTCGCTTTCTCATTATTTTTCTCTTTCTCTTCCCTTCTCCTCCTTTGTCTAAATAAACTGCTATCTCTCCTTTCTTCTCATCTTTTCAACATTCTCACTTTCTTTTCTCTCTTTGTTCTCTTTTTCTTTTCTTTTTCTTTTCTTTAGTAAATTCCACACATAGTTACACGTCTTACACGATATATTCGTTACAATTTCCAGAAATTAGCGGAACTAGAGAAAGACGAAGAGCTCCGGGAAGCTGGCGGTATGTACGCGGTGCCCAAGATCGAGCTGGACGAGACCATGCGGGAGATTCGGGAGCTGGCCAAGCAAATACGGTGAGATAATATATATAAACGTTTAAAATAAAATAATATGACATACTAACATACATAAAACTGAAAATTCGTACCTTCATTGGAATGACAGTGGCGCCATCTGGCGAAAATTGGTCTTACCAACTCTGAAACCTTCCTGGGCTCATGGACAACAACTTTGCTAAAGATCATCACTTGATCAAATGCATAGTTTACGATTCAATCCTTACTAATATCGAATAAAATAATCGACTTTTTGGTCCAAAAGATCGATTCTCTGATTAATCGATCTTAGATCGCCTTCCCTAGTTCCCGTGGGATTTCCGGGATAAAAATCCTATGTCCTTTCTCGGGTTTTAGACTATCTTTATACAAAATTTCATTGAAATCGGTTCAGTGGTTTAGGTGTGAAGAAGAGACAACCAGACAGACAGACAGAGTTACTTTCGGATTTATAATATCAGTAAGGATTCAAGTGTGTATCTGTTACGGTTCCAGAGATAGAGCCTGTGACAGAAGGACAGACAGTGGAAGCTTAGTAGTAGGTTTCCGTTTTTTACCCTTATCCATATCCAAAGGGTAAAAAACGCCTTAAGGCCATAAGCCTTTGGGAGGAAATTATTACTCAAAACAAAATCGAAATCGAAAATATTCTATTGTAAATATATTAAGGAAATCTCGAATAGTGTAATTGGTGTATCATTATGGAGAATAAGTGACGAAACAACATCTAAACACACATCTTTTAAAAAATACTCGACCACATATTTACACACTACAAATTCGCGTCTATTCGTCAATTTTCGACAAGCATCAACATTTTTCTTATAAAACATCCGTTATTCTCAGAAACAAGAAGGCGATCCTCAAGGACGAGTCGCGGTTGACCAAGCAGTCCACGAAGCCGGTGATGCCGAGAACCAGTCGGGCGCGAGGCCGGGAGAGGTCCACCGGGAAGCTGGTGAAGGAGATGGAGCAGCTCGGTGAGTGGGCCCACTGCTGGGCGTGGGCTTTGGGCTGTAGTGGATCTAGCTATGGATACTTGATTTTAACTATAGTCTGATTCATAATTAGGTGTCCAAAATGTAAACAAAGGTTGACCTACCAAGAAAATATGTTTCAAATGGTAGTTTCTTATTTTTGACAATATTAAATTAATACAACGATAATAAAATAATAATGTAAATAAATTAAAAACAATTCACATTTTCCAATATTTATATTAACCGAATTTCGTTCCATACAGTAATAATCATTTAAACAAGGTTTATGGTAGAAAATTAAAATGTGATAATGGTAACACAATCAGAATCCAAAACATTTCTTGTGCCGTCATTTTTAAGTTTCGTAGTTGATATTATTCATTTTCGTGATTGTGATCAAACTCAATGTTTTCTAGTTTTTATAGCGCGTTCGTTGAATTGTGTATAGTTGTTAAAGTTTTCATTTTTTGTTGAATTTGTTAACGTTTTTGTGTCTTGTTAATTTTGACAGTGACATTTCTTTGTTTACATTTTGGACACCTAATTATGAATCAGACTATATATTTGTCAATGTCAATTGTAGTTACTATTGTGCATGTGGGTCAGTTGATGGTAAATGACCACTTATCCATATGATTGAAGTATGGATCACAGTACCCTTGAGATTTTTTTTATATAATGCAGATGTGGTACATGAGAATGCAGTTCACTTGATTATAAATAGCTACTGCCGCTCATGGACATCTGTAATCAATCCCAGATAAGATGGGTTCCTATCTGAGGTCCGCCACAGATGCGCCGCTATCGCTGATGTGCCTCCGCAAATTGTCTCCACACCTTTCAAATCAGAATACAGCAGCGCTACACTGCTGTTATAGCAGAAATAGGTGTGGCGGTGGTGCCGCCGGAGTCGAACCACAAAGGGTACTATCACCTTCAAACTTTCTTTTGCTTCTTTCAAACCAAAATTGAAGTGTAATTTGTCGTTATGAGGTAGAAATAAGTAGACTGTAGTACCATTGAAGTCGAACTATAAATAATTTTATACTAATTTTAGTCATGGGCCTATATCGAAGCTGTGTGTTGTCTATGCAACGCCACAGTCAAAACTAGGCCAACATCAAACATTTGACATTTGGTCGCATGTTGGCTCCAACATGACCAATGTGCATTACCCATGTCAAAGACATTATTTTATTTTGCATATTTTTTGTTTTGGTTTTAAAAAATGTTTTGACATTGTAGGTCTTACAAAGCATTGAAATTGTTATTATTAGGAATAATAAAGGATTTATAAAAAAAATCTTCTCTTACTATGAAAAATAGCGCATAATATTAAAGATCCATTCAAAAGGACTGGAAGACGACATATCCTTTTATACTCGTTATTAATAATCGATCCATTTAATTCTATCAAAAATTTACAATGTTTAGTATAAAGAAACTGTCATATGTTAAAACATTGTAGATGTTTACATTATTAGTAACTTTTGTAACTTATTAACTAATCCCACGTTGCCCAGGCGTGGACATGTCGGACAGCCAAGGAGCCCACTTCACCCGATCACAGTCCCGCTCCCGCTCTCGCTCTACGGTGGCCAAGAAGCCTCGCTTGGAGGCTTCTCGGGGTCGATCCGTCAGCGCCGCGCCGAGGGATGAACAGGGCGTTAAGGATGTTGTTGTGAGTATTGTTTTATGTATATAGTTATATACCTAACGATAAGGCAAGCGGGATATATCCGTACCACGCGTGAATATGTTGATATGTCGATCTACTGTACATATATTTATGTACATTATTTTGTTTTAGTCATTATAAACATTAGGACGACCCGCGTGGCGGAGCGGCCACCATACCGGTCTGACGCGCAAAGGGTCCCGGGTTTGATCCCCGGCCAGACAGATATCTAAATGATGAATTTAGATTTCTGTTTCTGGGTCTGGGTGTTTGTGTATTTGTCTATGTGTGTCTCCATGGCACCCACGACACAGGGAATCCTAGTGTGGGGCTGTGAGTGTAGAAAGCGTTTAGCGTTTAGGATTGTTTAATAATTTTAATTTATAGGGTGAATAAATAAGTTAACGGGTCTGTAATATTTTATAATAACCCTCTCACCAAAGAAGTACAAATAGCTGCAATGAACATTGTGCATTTTCAACTTATTAACTTATTCACGCGTCGTACGGATATAAAAACAACTGTTGTCATCGACTTCTAATAGCGAGCGAAGCCGCACGTAAAAGGTAGTAAAATATAATCACAGTGTACCCACAAGGTCGCGTTCCGATCCGGTAGTAGTTTAAGAAAATATTGTAACTGACAATTTGTAAGTGCCGCCGTTGGCCTATACAAAATAAATATATTTCATTTAATTTAATTACATTTCAATTTAAACTGACACACTGTTACCGTAACATCCGAATGCATTTTGTTTAATTTTATCCAGTTGACTATCATCATAATCGCGAAGCAGTAGAAATGTGGTCGGAATCATCGAGTCTATTGTATATTTTAATTAATTAGCTTGAGAAGACATAACACAAAAAAATCAATAACGTCACTTATCGGATCTAAAAGTATTATATTTTATAAGCTTTACGCACACAAGTTTCTCAAGCAGTTTTTTTATAAAAATATCCGAACTGCAAGAAAAAATGTTTGATATAATATAACTATTTACTATTAAGTAGACAAGACATAAATAAATGTTGTTTTATAGGTTAGTCTTAACTTATGTATTTATTTATTTATTTATTTATTAAAGGTTCACCAACGTAGTATACACTTATATAAATTATATTGCAAAAGTTATATAAATAAGTCGTGTACCCACAACTATAGGTGAACACGGCATTTACAGAATTGACGCTCTAATTAATTAAAATATAATGAAATTAAGATTACAATTTACATTAATGTACATAAACTTTTCTATGTATTATATTTCACGTTGTATGAACTGTAGATTAAAAAAGTAAGAGGTAGGATTTGAATATGTTTTTAATATCATAATCAAATTTCTAGATGCAAAAGCGAGCTAAGAAGATGGCTCACGTGGCGATCGCGAAGAAGACGAAGCGGATGGGTCTCAAGGGCGAGGCGGACCGCTTCATCGGCACCAAGATGCCCAAACACCTGTTCGCTGGCAAGCGCGGAGTTGGCAAGACGGACAGGCGGTAGTTTATATGTATATTGTATGTTGGTATACGTCGTGGAGAGATGAAGAGGAATTTCGACTTTTAAATACTTATTTTACAATAGGTCTTACATTCGGGATTAATGAGTTATGCAATTTCCTTAACTGTCAATTTTCATGTAAACTTGCTGTTAAAATGTTAAGAAAGACAGAACACATTGAAAATCTTTTATTGTTAGTTGTGTGTTGTCATATTTATGTCATTTTAGTTGCAGTAGTCTAACCTTTACGTATACAAAGTATTTTTTATAATATGAGAAATTGAAACAATAAATACAAAATACTTCAACAATATTGATGTTATGAGCAATTATTGATATATGACTAAGCTCATTTAGAAATATTAATTTAATTACTGCATTTATAATGTATAAAGTTTTTCTGTCAACATTAAAAGAGTACGCTCCAGTATTCCTTTTTTTAATGACACATGAACAACAGCATAAAAATATTCCCTTAGTTGTGGAAGGAAACTTGTACTCATCGGTGAGTCAAGGGTTAACAGAATAATGTATTAAGATAATATTTGCATAAACATGATCATCTACATCATTATTGTAACAAGTAGGTTACATAAAGAATATTTTTGTAAGAGGTGTTCTCAATCGTCAATGATAATTTGTATATTCCTGTTAAAGTAATAAAGAGAACAATAATTATTTCAATTGTTTTATTTCTTATTCATTTGAACTTCATTTGAACTTATAAACAGGCATATGGTAAACCTTCTGCATTGACTTACACCTTCGTGACTGCATTCACAGATGTCTGAAATAAAAAAAAAATGTGAGCCGTCACGGGACGCCTGGCAGATGTGAAACATCGACATTATTTTGTAAAAGTAATATGCAGAAAAGAACATATTGTGATAGGAACTAAATATGTCATAATGATAAAATAAAATATTACGATTTTTTTCCAGATAACGATGACTATTTATTGAATTCGATTGCGCATGGCGACGCGTCGCCACACCGTACACACTACTGCATAAAGACTGTATATATATATACCATCGTATAGCGTGGCGACGTCGCCACGCCAGAAATCGGTTTTACGTGCGGCTATAGATGTTTCACATCAATAAACTAGCAAATCCTAAGCTTAAAACTATAGTCGATGTCATTCCCACAACTTAGACGAATCAAACGACACCTCATATGTTAGAATTCGTCAAGCCGTTTGGGATGTAAGGTGTGCCAAAGAAATAAACACATATAATACATACCAAAGAATATACCTACCATAACTTCAAAAATTCTATGCATGCTATCCGTAATCCGTAATCGTGTAATCCGTATGCAACCTTAGATTATATCGAATGCAATATTTTATATAAATATTTACAATTCTGATTTAGAGCAATTCTTGAACAAGTAATTAATTTAAAAAATCAAAAACCCGACTGCACCAAAAAGGTTGAAGTAGAATTTCCAAAAGCGGTGAAATAGGCATTTCATTATTTTTATCCAGAAAGCCAAATACAAAGTTTCATAGTAGGCATAGTAGGCTTCAAAAACAAAAGATGTTCAAACAATATTATCCTATTTTATCCTCGTAGTGCTCATTTACGCTATATAAAGAACCGATGTGTAAAATTCCAGCACGCTTAAGTTCAGCGGTTTTCCTTTGCGTTGATCTCTGGCACAGCAACTCACTCATTTAGTCAGACAGTCATCTCGATGTGTATATTCGAGTATATATGTACTAGCTGACCCGGCAAACGTTGTGTTGCCATATAAATAAAAAAAATGTTAAGGATGAACAACCCTTATCACTTAGGTGTAAAAAAATAGATAGTGGCCGATTCTTAGACCTACTGAACGTGTATATAAAATTAGGTGAAAATCGGTGAAGTCGTTTCGGAGGAGTACGGTAACTAACACGAGAATTTTATATATAAGATATATAATGTATGTGTAATCTCCTCTTAATTTCCGTTATTTTGACACCCTACTCGATAGGTTTGGTTAACTTTTTTTAAAACGTGTTACTATTTCGCGAAAGAATCCACCATTTACGGTCTATAAAATATGTAACTTCATTAAATCAAAGTTTCCGTCATTATTTTACCTCGTTAGAGGTAGAATTTCATTATTTTTATCTAACAAGCCTGATACAAAATTTCAGTGTTTGCTTCAAAATTGACGATTGTTCAAATGAACTTTTAACCCTTATTTTACCCTCTAAGGGGTTGATTTTTTGGAGGAGGATAAATTAGTGCGTCCTTGTTCTTATCCAGAAAGCCAAATATAAAATTTTATAGTAGTTGCTTCAAAATTAAAGAATTTCAAAAAAACTGTTTTCCCCTATTTTACCCTTTTAAGGGTAGAATTTCCAAAAGGCCTTTCTTAGTACTTATTCACGCTATATGGAGAACCTACATGCAAAATTTTACAACTTTAAGGTCCTTAGTTTAGGCTGTACGTTGATTTCTGAAAAATGAAAAAGTCATTTAGTTAGTCAGTCAGTCAGTCACCTTGCTGTTTTATATATATACAAATATGTTTTTATAATCTCCGTTTAATTTCCTTTCATTTGATACCCTACTCGATAGGTTCGGTTAACTTTTTTTTTAAATGTATTACTATTTCGCGCCAAAAATCCGCCATTTTGATTTTTTTTTACTAACACCTATCTAAGGACACTCGGGTCATTGAAACAAATATAATGACACCTTAACTGTTGAAATTCATCCACCCGTTTGTTAGATCGGATCAAATAAAGAAAGACAAACATACAAGATACGCGCGAAAAACATAACCCTTCCTTGGCAGTCGGGTAAAAATAGCACTATAATCTTTGCATTTTTTTAAATATTTGAACAGAGTAAATTAACCACTCCTTTTTTCTTTTTCACCTTATTTTTTTAAGGGTGTTGAACCCTTTGTGGTTCGACTCCGGCGGCACCACCGCCACACCTATTTCTGCCTTATAACAGCAGTGTTAGGCGCTGCTGTTCCGTTTTGAAGGGTGTGGTAAGGGAGACATACTTTTCCGAGGCGTTCCAGCTTAGTCCTCAGGGGTAGCGGCGCATCTGTGGCCGACCTCAGGTAGAAATATCTAATCCTATCTGGGGTTAATTACAGATTGGGCGGCAGTAGCCATTTACCATTAGGTGGACTGCATGCTCGTCTACTAACTCCTATATAATTTATAAAAAAAAGATATCTTTTGATTTGCTAAAACCAGCGCTTGCAAACATACACAAACCATCCCGAACACTATCCGCACATTTGAATTTATAACGGTTTGCAGACGCACAACAAAAGATTTCTAACGGTGAATCAATCTCCAATACTTACCCATAATTATAAGGAAAAATAAAACACAAAATTAGCAAAATGAATGGCACATTTATATTTAATTAATATTATCCATTTTTATAATAAGAGCTTTCTTGTAATCATATTTAAACTATGCATTTGAACAGAATGAAAACCTTTTACAGACATCTGTGTTGCCATCGACAATATAATAACAAAAAATAATTGCAAAGGAGCCTCATAGTACACGGTCACCGGGACTCGTGTCACGATCTGCCACGAGCTGCAGTTGAATAAATTATTAACTGGTATGAACCATCGACACTACTGCACGATACAAAAAAAAACTTAAACATAATCACTAAATGGAAGAGAAAATCAACTAAACTAGAAAAAGGTCTGATAATAATTAAGAACTTACTACTAAGATACAATACTAAAAAAATATTTTGAACTTCTCCGTATGAACTCGGCCCTATCCGACCGTATAGGTCCCAATCGGCCCTTATTTTGGTGTCAATTCCGATCGATTTCACATTCTTACAACAATATATTTATTTTTATTATAAGAACATGAAATTTTTGCAGTCAAACGAAAATCTTAACGCTATATAATACAGAGTTCATGTCGAACTAAATTATTAAACCGCGAACAACTAACAACATTGTACTTTCCTCATAATCTTTGACTACTATTCAGTACAAATTGTAATTGTTCCGTTATATAGAGAACCGTGTTAGGGCGTGACCACACACACGACTTACGCGTTAATATTGACTTATCTTAGTCGTTTGTTGAACGCAAGTTCACTAAAAACTGCAAAAAAAAATTGTAAATTCATACATTCCTAATTTAATTTTACATAATTAAAAGCTGTTTTATATTATTCCTACTTTATGGTTATTGGGACAACCTGTTTATTATGAAGAATTCTTTGAATATATTATTAATTGAAAATATTGCAATTTTTTTCTATGAACACTGAATTAATTTCAAATTTAACGACGTCAGTCGTGCGTGTGGTAGAGTTTACTAGAATCTTATGGCAAGTGAGAAAAATTCTATTCAAACATGTATCATTTTAAATGCTATACATTTTTTCTTTACATTACTTTTGTACTTTCAATTCCGAAATAGAATATTGAAACATACATAAATATATAACTATTGTTTCGATGTAAGAAATAAATGAATGAAAACATTATTAAGTACTTCATATTACTCCTATTTGTTAAGTACTCAATTTATCAACTATAAAGAACATTTTCCCCTTGAACTGGCCTTAAATGGTCTAAAAATGGACTAAAATGGCCACCTCATATGACATTCTTTCACCAAAAAAGGAACACTGCGTCACGCTAGAAATAGGTGTGACGGTGGTACCTTCCCTATCAAACCACCATCTTTGAAACTAACAAAAACAATAATTTCCCCTACTTGCCATAAGATACTAATACATATAAAACCCATATTATGTCATGTATACAACATACAAAAAAACATTTATTTACCATCATTCAGTATCATAATCATATTAATAATAATTTAAAACATACATAATCATGATAATAAACGTTAATTTCTCAAATGCATACAGAAATAATCAATATTATTGAGCTTTTAAAATTATTTACAAAAAATAATTGTTTAGTTTTTTTAATTAACGTCATGATTTATTGCGTCCAAAATGTTATGTTATTTGATTTCCTGTGTACTTTCATAATAATTGTGTGAAATAGGTTGTGTTAGACTACATACTATTTTGAATTGATTATTATTAATATAACATAATCAATTTCAATTTTCTTATAATTCAAATTTCTTTTTATATATGATGAATAAAAACAAAAAAATATTTTTTGGTACAAAAATATTCATAAAAAATTGCTAGCTACATATTTAGCATTTTATGGTATATTTATTATTAAAAACTAAGAGTCAATTTGCGGATTTAAAAACCATTTTTTGTGCAAAGAAAAATTATGACAAAATATAATAATCTCAAATGAGACCAAATTGGAACACCATGTACATATTTAAGCATATTTTTTTAAATTACAAAATTCATTGATAACAGATATCTAACACAACCTATTGCCACGAACATTTTCAATCAAAAATGTTGAATCAAATGTTATTATAATTTATTGTAATCAATAATCAAAATTAATCAAACAAAATTATAAAATTTCAATACCGATTAATGTCAAATTAACTTTTGGAATAGAATTTCTGTATGAAAAAAAGAATCAAAAAATAAAAAAAATAGTTATTATCATTTTTTTCAATAACATAATTTGATTAATTTTTGACGTTATTCAAAATTTTTTCTTCCATTCGTTCCATACAGAAATTTTTACCCACAAATCATCTTCGTAATTATACATATATGTAAAAAAATAATCATAAGTACAAATCGACCAATTCGATTTTCATAACAACGAATAGCTACCAATCGTAAAAAAATATATAATTTGTATACAAAAAGAAAATATAAAATAAAGAAAAAAAAAACACGAAAACCGTGCAGTTTTTTTTTCATGTAAAAGTCGAAATAAAATCAAAAAAACAGCAAAAATCCTGTTTCACTGGAGTTTTGGTACAAAAAATATATATAAATAATAAAGAGAATACCTTAAGTACGTCCGTAAGTTAGCAGCCACTTTGACAAATCATCCGAATTTATATTTTTCGTAGATTTTTGAAAAAAAATACATGATACTTTTTTAGAGAGCTAACATATATAATCATTATTTTTTCATTAAAACATGAGTTTTTACTCTTCGATGGATTACAAAACCTTTTTTTTTTCTAAAATGTTAATAAAAATAAGTACTGAAAGTCGAAAAAAAATCCACAAAAAATATAAACCCAGCACAAAAACTCATATACACTGTCGATTTTGCACAAGCGATTCTCGACCTTAAGCGCAGAGAGATGGGGTCCCAAAGAGTCTACAACTTAGGCATAGTGTTGTACCATCGAGACCCCAACACTAGCTTAAGGGCGAGAACGGCCCGACACCGATATATACACCCGATAGCACAATATCCAAACGATATCTTAATATAAACTTTATATTCTGAAGTCCACCTCACTATTATTGTCAAGCTTTTGGGGGTGACCAGTAAACAAAACGACGACAAGGACGGTGAGCGCTGTGTTGCCAATCACAAAAAATCACAAAAAAAAAACTAAAAAAAAATACGGCGGATCTCGAAAATGGACTCCAGACACTAAACCTACGCTTATGGCAGCGAACGAAAAAGAATTAATCATTTTAAAATTGTAATTAAAAATATCTTTTCTTATATATTTATCAATTATACTAATTCCTATACATTATACGTTAATTATACTATACAAGTTCTGTTTCCAATGTGTCTTTGGAATAAGACATCCTCCTCGTACATTTTTTTCTGAAGAAAAAAAATCCTCCCTTATCGAAACCGCGGCATGATTTTTTTTAAAAAACTATTCCCCTATATCTATAATATACACACTTATGTACTAAGATTGTCCGGTTGTTTGTCACTACGCGCTGCTAGTATCCATTTCGATTAACTCTTTGGGACAGTTTCGTGATTGACCGATTTTTTTTTTCGAAATATTAAAAAAAAAACTACACCTTGAGATTTCCAGTCGCTTTTGTACGATAAAAATATGACGCGACAAAAAAATATGATTTTTTTAACCAATTCTCATTTATTGTATGTCATTTAAAAAAAAAAAAAAACCGATGATTATATGACAAAAAGAAAAAAATATGTCGTTTCATATCAAAATTTATGCCACAACATAGAATAAATAGTATACAAATATAAAGTTGTATTCAAAAGAAAACAACTCAAAAAAAATGGATGATACAAATTGTATTTATATTTAACTCTTAACCCATTTTTTCGATGCAACGGCATAAAAATCTCAAAAAAAATCATAATTTTTTATCGCGTCATATCTTTATCATATTAAGAAAAACTTTGTCAAACACGGAATATAAGCACCGAATTATTTGTGTTTTAATTGTTACAATAATTTTACGATTAAACTTTCGTCTCAAGGCGAGATATCACTGGATTTTTTACACTATTTATTGAAATAAAGCAACGCCCCTTTTTGTAATCGGCTATCGTGTCCTGCCGCTTTTGAAAAACAATGTCAGATTTGTAAAAAATGTCGAGATTTTTTTTACAATATTCGACAAAATGTCGCGAAAAAAAATCATAGAAAATATTATTGTCGGAATCGTATAAACGTCATGAATCCATTTAATTTCGTCAAAATGTATAAAATAATAAAAAAAATCGTACGAATCGTGTACATAAGAAGAATATACATAAACATACATAATGTATATCAAAAAAAATAATTTAAAAAACTTTTAAAATGATATTTTGGATGAAAAAAATATTTAGAAAAAATAAAAATGAACTATGGATAGACTTGAATTGTCAAAAAAGTAATTATGGTAATTGGAAAAGAAAAAGGTTGATTAAAAATAGAAAAAAATGAACTCTAATATGGAAAAAGCGTTAGAAAATAAAAAACATAAAATGTCATTTTAAAGGCCCTAAATTTTTATATTTAAATTGACATCAATAAATGTCAAACGATCCCAACAATGAATCACGTGTTCAATTGTAAAATAAAATCGTACTTTTCACTCAAAAGTTAAAGTTTAAAACTACATAATAAAAAAAACATCTTAAAAACATTGAAATTTTTGACAATTTCATTATAATAAAATCTCGACATTACTTCATCATACTCAATTCCATTTACAACACCAATTCAAAAAATGTAAAAAAAAAAAATACAAAACGTATTAAAAACCTTCCCTACTTTATTTTTACACGTGTAAAATCAATACTTATGCGTTTAGCGTCAGGACACGCTAGCGACCCCCCCAGGCCGGCCGGGGGGTGCTGGGGGTGGGGGGTGCAGGGGGCGGGGGGTCAGCGGCGGGGCAGCGCGCAGGCGCGGGGGCTTCGCTATTGCGGCGGCGGGCCCGTGGGGGGCTGCCCGGGGAGCTGGCCCATACCCTGCGGAGAAAGAATACAATTAAAAAACAATCGTTACATTAATCCAAATTGTTATAGAGTTAAATTGTTTTAAGTGACCGATTATAATTGTCGGTCTGCGGACTAGATATAGCATCGACACGGATAAGATTCATATGCATTTACGATGTGGCAAAATGTAAAACTTGAGAAGGATTTTTTTATTGACCTACACGCCCTTATCACCACGTTTTACAGGGTAGGCAGAAACATTTTTTTCATTAACCTACTTTCAGATTGTAACTGATTGTAAAAAGTCCACGGCTTGCAAATTCGTTAACTTTATATTTAGCTCGAAATTTAAAAAAAAACATCCGTTAGCGTATCCGGTATCGTGGGGCACAGCAGGCGTGATCAACGATATAATAGGGGACACTGGGATGTATCGATGTCATGAGCGGGGAGCTATGGGATAATGTGGTTTACCTGTGGGGTAGCGTGGGGTACTCACGGGCATGGGCTGGTGCGGGTAGTACTGTCGTCACCAGCGGGGAGCTATGGGGTAGCGGGGAGTACCTGGAGGATATTGTAGAGTAACTGGAGGATGTTGTAGGGTAGCTAGGGGATGTTGCGGGGTACCTGAGGGTAGCTGGAGGGTGTACCGGGGTGTACTCACGGGCATGGGCTGGTGCGGGTAGTGCTGCAGCGGCGCGGCGAGCAGCTTGGGCGCCTCCTCCGCCTTCTCCTCCTCGCGCCGCTTCAGGCACGCCGCCTTCGGGTTCAGGTTGCGTTCTGTGGTAACACACACAGTGTATTGTATCAACATGTGCATTATAATAACACAAAAAGGAAATATACACGATATGACACTAGTGTTCATCCCGATTCTTCACGAATCTAATCTACCATTTCGAATTCTAGCAGGAAAAGTCTAACAAAAATACAATAAAATAAAGTGGGTTCGCGTAATATTAAATACTAAACGAAATAAAGTCACGTAAGTTATCTTTGATATGTTTCGGCGAAAAGAAGCTTAATATGTATATAACAATAGTTTACATAAAAAATCCTCAAAAAATGATCTCAAAAATTTCTCGGCGTAAAGAGAAAAGATCCTTTAAATGTTTTTTTTTTTTTATCGCATTTCGTTACGGGGAGTTCAAGTCCCTTAAGTTCCTTAAGATTTGTTGAATATTGGTGAAGGAAATAAAGATACTTGTGTATTATATTCCTATAGGGAAGAAAAGTATCTGTCTTGTATTTGAATTTTGTATTTAGACGTTGAATTAGGGAATATAATGCGAGAGGAACATAAAACTTTGAGTAAGCCATTTCGAGTGCGTGCGTGTGTTTGTGCGTGTCTGCTCATGTGTGCAATTTGTATGAGTGTATACCTGACTGCACAAATGTGTTTGTGCTTGTATGTACGTGTATGGTTATGTTCGTGTGTGTACGTCTGCATGTTAATTCCAACCGCGGGCACTCACCTCGGACCTGCTGCTCTAACGTCATGATGACCTCGACGGCCATGTTCAGGATGCCTAACTTAGTCTGCGGCTTATCGCTCTTCAGGTGCGTCATGCACATCCTGCCGAGCTCCTTCAGCGCCTCGTTGATGTCGCGTATCCTTATTCTAACGGATGAATACATCGCGAGTTAATATCAAATTATATTGGTTTGTAACAAACATTGGTGATAGCAGTAAGGGTGTCTTTCCATCAAGATATAAGCGAGGTAGCCATATAATTATGGCTTAATTGATTTTCATTTAATTAAGTTTTTTCATGAAAATCAAAACGTCATTGATGATGGTAAGGGTGCCTTTCCATCAATAGATGTGCCAGATAGCCATATATGGATTCATTGATTTTCATACAATGAAGGTTTTCATGAAAATAAATTTATGAAATTAATCAAACATTCCAATCTCAGGTCTGTTTAATTTTGAAATAAGCAGTCCTTTGTACTATCTCTACAATATTCGCTTACTTTTCAGTGTAAAAAACTTATAAATAAGTAAAAATAAATAATTCTATTGGTAAATTTGAATTAACATAACTACCCCACACATATTTGATGGAAAAGACAATCTTATTGAATGGATGCAATCAATATATGTGCTTGTATATAAGCTTTTTCAAGGTCTCTTGACTTAAAGTGACTGTCGGTCATGGACATCTGTAGCCGACGCCTAAACGGATTAGAAATCCGGAAGACCCAGATTACATGGAAGGGTAGCAATTGATGATAAACAGCACCGGCCTTAGAAAACCTGAAACTCTTTTCGCCATAAAATATTATTAATAACAGATAAATTAATATACGAGTATATTGTGCAAATAAATACACAATATACTCGTATATTACGGCTCTAACTAGTACGAAGAAAGGGCTCTGCCTCTAAAGCCGGTACTGATCGTGTCACACTTAATAATATATTTGGTTCACAGAGCATACAATTATTTAATTATGAAAAGTCATTACATTTCTTATATATTATAGAATATACGTATAGTTTTGAAAAAGCTACGAAACCAAACGATTTTTCGAGACATTCCAAGATACTACTACATGCCAATTCACTCTATTATATAATAATAAAATAATTACCATACGATTAATATTTCACCAGCATACCTTTGAAAATCTTTAAAGGACCCTAAAATAATAACGTTCATAATATTGTAATACATACTCAAACATGCTTAAAATCTCGTAAAAAAAAATCACACTGCATTAAAACATTCCAAAACCCTACAACACCCCAATACCCCACAACACCCTGCTACCCCACAATAACCCCGCTACCCTACAAAATCCCAATACCCACACAATATCAAATACCCCACATCAACACAAACCTCACTACACCTCAACATCCCGCTACTCCCAATACCCCCCAACATCCCACTACTCCCACAACTCGCCGGTACCCCACAACACCCCGCTACCCCGGCACCCCCCAACTCACCTCTCCCTCGCGTTGTTCGCCTGCCGCCTCTCCTTCTCCCTGAGAGCCTTCGCGTGCGGATCAGTGTCGTCCTCGCACTCGTCCGCCGACGAACAACTAACGCAAATTTATTACTTAACTACAAAGTAATAAGGGTGGGAATCGCGTGGATTTGATTGGGGTAACTGATTTCCATAGTGGTTTGATGCTATGGTATATTATTATAAGTATTATTTTACAATATGATATGACATAAAAACGTTATTGAATTTTATGTTTTTTCTCATGTTATGAAATATTAAACTCACCATTTTTCTAACATCGTACTTCCTTTTTTTTAAATTTATTTTATAGTAATGTTTATTAATATAACTTGTATTTTAATAATAATATATTATTCAGTTTATTCTTTATCTATAAATACTTTTAATGTTTTATTTTTACAAAAAATGCAGTTACACATGAAATAAAACTTTAATTTTCGGATTTTAAGTACTTTAGCACTTTATTTGAACACTAACTTATTCATGTAATTTTTTAAATTATTATTAGATTTATTTTCATGATTTTATGTTCAAGTTTATTCTTTTTATTTTTCGGTGCTATATAAAAATGAAAATTAATAAAAAAATACGAAATCAATTTTTAGCGTATGAAATAAAAAACCAAAACAGCCTTACCCGGACATCGAAGGCGGCGCGAGAGAGGGAGAGGGGAGATCTAAACTTAACTACTAAGCACAAACACACCATTCCATGCATACATGCACGTGCACACAGTGATCTTTACAATGATATGAGGTTCGATTCTGGACTCATGTAACATTTGGATTGAGTGTTTGTTCGTATGTTTGTGTCATATACAGAACCATAGTAACTGCGTTAGGTGTGAGGTCCGATTCTCGGTAGGAGCACGAAGAGAGAGAGGGAATTTTAACTGACTTAAATAATTCTAGATATTAAAGTGTGCAGATGAAGATTATTTTTTATCCGCACTTAACTTATGGCAGATATTTTCCAAAATAATTTTCTCTACTCCCCTCTTTGAGAATGGCTGCCTTAGGTTAAAAATGAAGGTTATTATAGGAAAAAAATATTTAAATAAGTTCCTATGGCTGTATTTATTTTAAAAAATGATCTTTAATAGTCATGCAAATTGTGGATATTGCAAAAAAACACTGTATGCCTTAGAGGTTATCATACAACCGTGGTAGGTAGACTCTAAAAACTATAAAACAAGCAAATGAAATATTCTTAATACTAGATTAGTATTGTGAAATGCATTCAGATTTTGGTTAAAATAAGGACGAAGTCATATTGAAATCTAATAAACTTGTTTGTATGTATGTCTGTCTGTATGCTCGAATTAATCTTAGAAACGGATTAACCCATTTCGATTTAATTTTCATTTGAAGACATATAGATATATTCACAGGGGATTGTATAGGCTGCATTATTTTTTATTAAAAAAAAAAATAAAAACACTATCTCTGGTATTTTATCTTGATTGTGATTAAACTTTAAAAAAAATTTGAATTTTAAATTTTAAAAATGAATTTTAAAAAAATTTTGACCCCAAAATCAACTCTATAATACATCTGAAACTTATCCATTACAATATTTAAATAGTTTTATATTTCATAGCTTTCAATATGACAGCACCTTAAAACCACAATCTACAACATAGAAACAGACCACTTACCTGCGCCTACAAAAAACACAAAAAACAATCCAAAAAAGACCTTTATTGCGCGCGAATAAAGTTTTTTATATAATTTATATGGTATATAACACCTACGATCGTATGCTCTGTGACCCATCTTGTTAGAGTGATGAAAAAGCATCTGAAACTATAAATACACAATGGATATGTTAGTATTATTATTTACAGTTGTGTTTCATAAACGATTCTGATCCTTATTGCTTGGGAAAGTAAGGTCAAATTCGTTTATATTGACAAATATTATAAATAACGGTGGAGGTTGGAAGTGTGGGCGATTTCAGTATATTGAAAGTATATTGAAATATTTTTATTCCCCATTTATCTTTTATCTTTTTACTATAATTATGTTATCTTTGCTGTCCCCATTTATAAAAACTCAATTCAATCTAATATCCCTACTCGCTCAACCCACTACCCCTTAGCCTCCCTTATTGACTTTTCCACACAATCCTAAACTCTCATTCCATTATTCACACACTGCCCACTCACCTCCCTACCCCTTTATCGCATTTCCCCCTATCTCTAAACACGCACCTCACTCGCCCCTATCTCGTATCACACGACTACCTTTCACCCCAATACCCCACACACTCCCACTACCCTTTACTACGCCCCCACTACCCCTCACTCCCACTACCGCTAACCCCTCTCCCTCCCTCCCACTACTGCTAACACCTCTCCCTCCCACTAATCCTCAGTCCCACTATCGTTAACCCCTCTCACTGTCACTACCCCTAACCCCTCTCACTCCCACTACCCCTCACTCCCACTACCGCTACCCCCCTACCCCCCACTACCAAACACCCTCACACCCCCAACCCCCACATCACACAACATCCCCACCTCTCCCGCACGTTGTTGGCCTGGCGGCGCTCCCTCTCGCGCGCCGCCTTGGTGTCGGGGTCCGCGTCCTCCTCGTCCGCGGACGAACAGCTGTGCGCACAACACACGGAAACACACACAATTTATATATATGTCACTACTGAGAGAACAGGAAAATTAAGCGAAATTGTGATTTGTGTTCCTAAAACTTCAATCATTTTTCAATAATTATGGGTAGTGCAGTTAACGCAATTTATATATAAATTATTTCAGGATTATATACTATAAAATAAAAGTTTGCACGAAGATCGGAAAGTATACAAAATTGTGTTTTGTGGTCTTAAAAATTAAGCATTTCCTTTACTTAGTAATTTTTTAGGGATAAATGACAAAGTAAGGAAAATAGCTTATTTTCGTATATCGCAGTTAACACACGAAAATACACGCTATTATATAGGTATTGAAAGGATCGGAAAGTTAAGCGAAATTGTATTTTGTGTTCTTAAAAATTAGGCATTTCCTTGAATCAAATCAAATAATTTACTTGCATCAATATAAGTAAATACAGCTGTTAAATTGTCCTTTATATTCCACTTCTAGAGGTATGGTATGGTAAGTATGTAATGTCAAACTAATCAATGATAAATGTTTTAATAATCAATTATTAATATAATAATTATTAATATTTTATTATTATGATTATAAATGACAAACTAAAGGAAAACGCTCATTTTTCTTTTTTTTCCATAGTGTGATTATACATGATGTTTTTTTTTTATTAAGACAAAAAATACAAATGTATTTAATCATCTACTTTACTACTAAATACTTAACCACTGTGGAAACCAGAAATCTCAAAATTTAACAAATAAATAAAAACACACTAAAACTAAAAATAAATTATCTAAAAATAATAGACATCACACTGTATATGAGTTACTACTAGCTAAGGACATCTGTAACCATCACATAATTTTAAAGAAATAAAGTTACAATAATAGCACGAAAGATTTCATTTTTTATTTAAACAAATATTATCGGGGAATCGGTACATTTTGTAACTTTAGTCACTATTTACTGACTACCACTGAATTATTACGACTTATGAAAGTAATTTAGTATTGAAGTATATATAATAAAGTAGTACAGAACAGTAAAGTAATACAGTATTCTAGGAGTATTCAGTGTGATATAATGTAACATAAAACAGTAGAACAAAAATCATTGCAATATATGTAATGCAATCTATGCTAGTGTAGTGTAATGCTAACTTAGAACACAGATTACTGTAATATAGTGTAATTTACTTTAGTATAGTTTAACATAAAACAGTGTGACTTAGATAACCATAATGTAATCCAATGTTTGCTAGTGTAGTGTAGCGTAATGTTAACCTAGAATGGTATAACATACATTACTGTAACATAGTGTACTGCACTTTAGTATAGTTTAAAATAAATCATGGAAACATATATAACCGTAACGTAACGCAACATATATTAGTGTAGTGTAACGTCAACCTAGAACAGTGTAACACATATAACCGTAATGTAACGCAACATATGTCAGTGTGGTGCATTGTAACGTTTATATAGAATACCGTAGTATCGTAGTGTAACACATTGTAACGTAACGTCAACATTCAATACCGTAATGTAACTGTATAATCGTAATGTAACCCAACATTTATTAGTATAGCGTAACGTCAACATTAAATACCGTAGTGTAACACATATAAAACCGTAACGTAACACATGTGAGTGTAGTGTAGTGTAGCGTATCGTAGTGCAATACTTACTATCTCCGCGAGCGCTTGCCGCCGGCCTTGCCGGCGAGCGCGTCCGCGGAGCCCGAGGAGGACGGCTTCGAGTCCAGACCGGAGTCCGGGGGCTCTTTGCGTTTCTCTGTGAACACAAATAAGTTTTTTTAATATAAATTGTTTATGTTACATAAATAGATAATAAAAAAAAATTAAAATCCCGACTGCCAAAAAATAGCGGACGAGCCTGCAGTCCACTTGATGGTAAGTGGCTACTGCCGCTCATGGACATCTGTAATCAACCCCAGATAGGATAAAATTCTTAGGATTGTGTCTCAGGTAGGTTGTTAGGTAGGTCTCCTGAGGACTAAGTTGAGACGCTTCGAATAAGTATGTCTACCTTACCACACCCTTCAAACCAGAACACAGCAGCGCTTAACACTGCTGTTAATAGGTAGAAATAGGTGTGCATAAAACGATCGTCCGCTAGCAATCCGAAACTTCGCACTGACACTGACTAGTAAACACGCGGGGCGGAGTGGTCACCATGCTGGTAGAAAGCGCAAAGGGTTCCAGGTTCGACCCCGTCAGACAGATATAGAGATAATGAATTTAGATTTCTGTTATGGGTCTGGGTGTTTGTGTATTCGTCTTTGTGTGTGCCCACGACACCCACGACACAGATAATCCTAGTGTGGGACTATGAGTGTAGAAAGCGTCTAGTTTCGGACAGTATGTGTGTGTGTATGTGTGTACGTGTGTGTATGTATGTGTGTGTGTGTCATGTGTATATTAATGTGTATGTGCCATGTGTGTGTGTGTACAGTGGTGTACTGACTGGTGTTGGGCAGCAGATGGCGCTCCATCTTGACGGGCGGCTCGAGGTGCGGCGGCAGCGCGCCCGGCACGCCCAGCCGGCTCACTGGAACGTTCACACACACAGACATTATTATTATATACGTTATAACATTATATAGACGTTAACGTTATTTATAGTGGTGGCAGATTATTAACGTTTGGAATGTTTGTAAAAATTCTGTATTTTGGAATGTTGTATTTTGGAACATTTTTAAAAACATGTAAAAGAGCTATTATTTAATCAAAATTGAATAGAGAAATGTGATGAAATAAGTGGAATAATAACTACATAATTATATTGCATATTAATTTGTATTGCATTTATTTTAACAATTAGCGATCATACAGAAAAATGCCAATACTAAAAAGTGTTAATAATTTTTTTTAACAAAAAATACAACGGACTTCTATGTCACTACAAAGTAAAAAATCATTGAACTAAATGTTTCTTTAGTACATATTTCTAAACTCGGCGCTCATATTATTATTTATTATTTATTTATTTATTTTTAATTAAAAGTGGGATTTTTTCGCTGGGCGAACACATCATCCCGTACAAACAAACTATTAAGCAATTCATCTCATAACATTGTATAAAACGAGTACATACTTTTAAAATATTTTTAAATTGCGCACATACGGAGTTTCTTTCGCCACTTCCTCTCCATAACGAACCACTATCCAAAGCGGTGGTATTTTGTTAATGTTCGAAAAAAAAATCAATATTAATCAATTTTGAATAAACCAAATTTGAATATGATTTTAGATAAAATAATAATAAAAAAAATAGAATAGAACCCAAATTATTTTTTTGCTAAACCTAAGTCAGCTAACCTAAATAGCACCCTAGCTTCCTCCGACATCGGGGAAGCCAGAATGCTATTCAGATAGCCAACATGTGCAGACTTTACTCCCAAATATAAATTCCGAAATGTTTCATTTCGAACACATTCCATCAAAATATGTGTGACATCCTCAATCACACCACAATCCTCACAATTTGGTGACGTAATTTTGTTCATTAAAAATGCAAATTTATTTGATGGAATATGTCCGGAACGTAACCTAAGCGCTGTTTTTAGGCAATTTCTTTTAAAAGGTATATTATCGATCCACGAAAATTTTGATATTTGTGGCTGAATAGTTCGATACCTGATTCCCTTCTCACAAGACCTAGTATCGAAGTATTCCTGCCACAAAGTTCTGCACTGTTTTTTAATAATTTTGATGTGGTCCCAATAAAGAGGTAGTGTAGGAAGAGGTACTCCGTCTGTTGTAGCTTGATTTGCCAATAAGTCTACATATTCATTTTCCTTTAATTGTATATGGGATGGAATCCACTGAAGAACTACTTTTTTTCACAAGCTTTTAATCTCAAGATAGATTCTAATATACCATAGGCAATCGGTATTCCTGTCTCATGAGCGGTACAGCGAACCAAGTGTTGTAATGAGCTTTTAGAATCGGTGAAAATGACAAAGTGAGCAAAATTAATGGAATCAATATACGCTAATGCTTCTGCTATGGCAATCAATTCAATGTGCATAATAGAAATATCAGAATCAATCTTGAGCTTCATGTGACATCCAATTTTAGAATCTAATAACGCTGAACCCGCCCCTGATTTACTTTTAGATCCATCTGTAAAAATATGATACCATCCTCCGTATATTCGATCAATGAAACGAGTACAAATGACTTTAAGAGCATAGTTGTCATAAGTGCGTTTGGCACGATCAATTTCTGGAATATTTTCAAATATTATATGTTGCACATCAATATTACTGACCCAGGTATCCAAAGAAAACATCTCAAGCACTTCACTTTTATGCATGGGTAGAGAACCAAAAGAATTTTGAAAGTTAATGAGTAATGGAAAAGTTTTATTTGACCAATATCGAGTGTTATTAAGTAACGCTAACTCTCCCAATAAACTTATTGAATAATTATTAACTTGAGATTTACATTTTAGCCAGTATTTTCCTGCTAGATAATTTCTTCGAACGTGAAGAGGTGGAATATACAACTCATTCTCCATTACGTGAATTGGAGTACTACGAACATATCCACCAATTACACGTAGGGCTTGATTCTGAACCCTGTCTATTTTAGACAAATTTGTTTTACAACTATTGCCATACAGAAAACTAGCATAATCAATTCTACTACGAATGATTGATAAATATAAACGTCTTAAATGTTTTTGATGAATTCCCCAGCTTGGCCCTGAAAGAACTTTTAAAAGATTTAAGTGTTTAGATATTTTTTCAATTGTTTCCGAAATGTGTTTTCTCCATCTAAGGGGACTATCTAACCACAAGCCGAGATATTTAATACAGTTAACTATGGGAAGACATTGATTACTAAACCTAAACTCTGGGGAAGATCTAAAACCACCTTTTTTAAAAATACACACTTTACTTTTTGTTGGAGAAATTCCTAAGCCCAAATTATTCAAAATTAAATTAACTCCGTACAGGCAATCTGAAGTTCTCTAAACGCAGAGTTCACATTATTTTTCAATACGTATAAAACAAAATCATCAGCGTATTGAGAAATATTTACATTTTGAATGTTTTTACAAATATCAATAGTAGCTACATTAAACAGAAGAGGAGACAAAGGATCTCCCTGTGCTAGTCCGACACTAGCGTGTCTAACCACTTCGTATCTATCAACCGATACCCTTAGATGTCTGTCTTTTAAAAATGACCAAAGATACAAACAGATCTTGGATCCCACCCCAAATTGATCCAATAAACATAATAAACTTCTCACATCAACATTATTATACGCATTTTCTATGTCAATGAAACACGCAACTGTTAATAAATTCTGTGAAAATCCAATTTGAATTTTAGAAACTAAGTTTGTAAGATTGTCAAAACATGACCGATTTTTACGGAACCCTACCATATTATCAGGAAAAATCTTGTGTTTTTCGAAAAACCATTCTATCCTCTTATTCAAAATGGAGTGGAAAATTTTGCATAAACATGATATCAGAGAAATAGGACGAAATGTGCCTGAGTTTACCTCGCTACCTGGCTTGGGTATAGGTATTATATTAATCTGACGCCACTGAGTAGGAATATAACCAGAATTCAAAAAAATATTGTATAATTTAACTAAAAGTCGCTTACCAATTAGTGGAAGGTGATTAATCATAGAAAATGATATGTCGTCACTGCCTGGTGCAGTATCAGTCTTTTTCCCCGTATTTTCTAATTCTTGAATAGTAATTTCAGATTCAAGGGTAATGTTAATAGAGCGGAATTGTGGCTGAGGAGGACATACATAATCGGGTGTTAATGAACTAAGGAGTTTTTCCGCTACATCCTTATCTACGCTATAATTACATGTATTTGAATGATGACCTTTTACCCATCGCATTTTACGCCACATTTCTTTAGATGAAGTAGTTTCATCTATAGATGTACAAAAATTTTGCCACGACTTTGATTTAGCCAACCGTATAAGTTTTTGAGCGATGCGAATTTTTTCTTGTAAAATGTCTAAATTAACAGGAGATGGGCTCCTTCTTAAATTAGCCAAGGCGAGACGACGCTCAGCAACAGCTTTTGATAGCTCCGCACTCCAATATGGTTTTGGGCTAAATTTACTACTTATATGTTGAGGAATTGTTTTATAAGGAATAAATCTCTTAGCCGCTGTTTGTAGGATGAATTCAAACCTATCATAAAATTCCTGCGCACATAAAGGAATAGAGAAGCCGGTAAATGCATTTTCTATAAATGAGTTATATGATTTCCAATCACTATTTTTAAAATTTCTCTTTTTGATTACTTGTTGCGGAATATTTAAGCTGATAGATAATTTTATAATAAGATGATCACTGCCAAGAGATTCGTTAGTAATTTTCCAAGAAAATAACGTTGCTAAATCTGTGGAAACAAAAGAAATATCGGGGGACGACTGTTGCATGAAGCCATTCACAAAACGTACTCTGGTTGGGTTACCATTATTCAAATACATAAAATTATATTCTAACATGGAATCAAGAATTTGTTGCCCTCTTCGGTCCAACCTGTTAGACCAATTAGTGTGATGAGCGTTAAAATCGCCTAATATTAAACTTTTTCTGTTAACAATTGAGAATACATAATCCCAGTCATTTTGAGTCGTATGTACTGTTGATGGACAGTATATAGAAATTATATTTTGAATATATTGACAATTAAGAACTTTAACATATAATATTTCAATACCTATATTAGGGCAATGTAATGGACAGACTATGCTCTTAATAGACTTATGTACTAAAATAGCTACACCACCATATGAATCTGATCTGTCTAATCTATACGCCTTATAATCATTGATCTGGAAATAACTCTGAGGTTCAAGCCATGTTTCACATAATACAGCTATGTGCACTTTTTCCTGTGTAAGTAGTGATTCTAAAGGTAATTGCTTTGAACGTAAACTTTGACAGTTCCACTGCAAAATATTTACATTTGTATTAATAATGTAATTATTCATCGTTGCCAAAAAAGTTAAATAAGGAATCCGCTGACAAACCGCTAACTATTATAGATATAATCCATTCTGAGCTATATTTAACCATTTTTTGTATTTTAACCTCTAAAGAATCACTACTCACCACTACTCTGTAAAACTTAGACAATAACCTACCAAAACCTATACCACTCATACAATTAGAGAACCTAGTTTTCTTGGGTTCCTCGCCGTTGGTAAGCGCATCATCTTCAGAACCATCCGACTCTTTGTTTGATACGGAATCCATCAGTTGCGGAGCCAAAATAGGGGAAGAGGCTGAACGCAGAGGCTTCTTTTGTTTTTTATTTTTAGGATCATGTACTTGCTTAAACGAGCTTTGTTCAGAAGCAACAAACAAGTCAGACATCAGTTTTTTCTTCTGAACTGGCTGAACGGTATCTTCAATATCATAGTTTAATTCTATTTGTGATTTCTGAGGTCTCAAATTTTTAATCGGAATCTTATCTTGTAGTTTTTGCTTACCAAGAATCGGAGAAAGAGGAACATATAATGAGAGGGCCTTCCTATAAGTGCAGTTAAATTCCGACATTAACTCTCTTAATTTCTTTTCTTTTTTAAATACTGGACAAATCTTTTGAAGAGCCATATGATCTCCATTGCAATTAACACACCGATATGATGTAGACTCACAATTCTCGTGGTTTTTAGTACACTTGGGGCACACAACCTTTTTCGATGGACAAAGTAAGCGAGTGTGGCCGAATTTCCAACATTGAGAACATTGAGTAACAGGAAAAACATACGGTATCTATCACATTTACTTTCATACCATGAATTAAGACATATGAAGGTAACGCAGGACCTCTGAAAGCTAGTCGAATTATTTCACACCGAATCCATCCAGCAGCAGCACCATCATTATAATTTCTCTTATTTAGTCTCTTTGCATATAAAACTTCAACATCACAACGTATGTTTTTCAATATATCTTCCTCAGTAATCTCTAGATCAATATTCCTAATAATTCCAAAAGATATACCTACTTCTGTTGTTTTACGGCATCGCCAACCAAGATCACAAAAAGCCTGGCATTGTATAAATATATCGGCGTGACTAATATTTTCAAAAGTAATAAGAATTTTGTACTGATGAATATACTTAACTTGTCTAATCCCATTAATGTTATTTTGCTTAAACAGTCTGGCTAAAGCAAATTGTTTCGGCATAGCAGTAATACAAGATGCGATAACCTGAATTTCTTGTGGATCTACATCTTGTTTATCCTTTCGTATTACTTTGTTTCCTCGCGATACTGTGTGCCATCCTTCCTCTGACGTACTTTGCTCTTCTCCTCTTAATGTCTTACTGTTTACATCGAACTCAAGTAAATGCTTTTCATTGCACTCTATTTCCTTTTCGATATTGTTAATCTCCTCATTTGCTACGCCTATTTCGTTTGATTCACTTACAACAAACGTATCATCCATTATAAAGGAGTGCCAGCCGGCTAGTGCGGCACGAACCGAAACGTTTCGCAAATGGTTAATAAGCTATTGTTATTAAATCGCAAGACACACTGAGCTCAATAGACTCCTCAATAACCAATATTTTAGAAATTTTCGTAAAATATTTTCATTTTGTAGTTGACATTGTCATTTAATAATTTAATAATTGGCGCTCATATTGGACACGCTGTTATCCAACGAAATATAATGAGTGCCGACTTCTGAACTATGTACTAAACCAACATTTATTTCAATTATTTTCTTTTATTTTTTTCTTTTTCTTTCTTACCCGGCGGCGGCTGGTGCGGATGGTGCACGTCCTGAGGATACAGCTCGGAGGCCTCCGCGTGGTTGCGCAGCACGTTGATAGCGTCGTCCAACCTCTCCTCCATTCTTGCGCCCTGGTACATACAAATTACATTTCAATGTTTTTTTCATATATATTTTCGGTTTAAACCACTGCTACCTTTCAATAAATTAATTTCTCCACATAGTTTCTACTCTAATCTGGCGCCCTAGTACATTTAAATTAATTTTAAATATTATGTTTTTTTTTTTTATTTTGGGTTAAGAGACCACTGCTACCCATCGATATTGTGTTACTTGCTCCACAGAATCTCTCCTGTATTCTGGCGCCCTGGTACATTCAAAATTTACCACACCCGTCAAACCAGAACATAGCAGCGCATAACATTTACTTTTAAATAAGATATAATGAAAATTGAGATTGATACAACTTTTTCAAAATATTTTTGTAAGATTTTAATGTCATACCGTGAAGGAAGTGCAGTCTATGAAACTGCACTTTTCAATTCATTAAGTTTAGCAAGCAAATGATTTTTTAGCACACAATAATACCATGCCAAACACTAAATAACATAAAATCATATCATGCCTTGATTTAAGAATGAAACCAAAAAAATAAAGAATTATCATGACGTCACAGCATATTTTGAAATATGTCGCAAATTGAAAACGAAATTATTTCATTGAAATTTTGGAAATACATACTCGACACAATTTAAAGTTTATACCGATGTCACGAAAAAACTTAAAAATAAGAAAAAAAAATACTTTTCCAAATTAACATTTTAGTAATACAACAATATTCTTATATTTTTTGTCAATTCTATGGGGATCTATACCAAACCCCTTTCTCCGCTTAGTGTATATTATGGAGTCTCTTAGCTTCTCACCTCAAATCCCCCTCCAAATTCTCCCCCCAATCATCCACTACCCCTTGGTGAATTCAATACTATAACCCGCCTCCCTTTTTCCCTCAACCCCACTTCAACACTACACCAAACCTCTATTACCAAGTTTCCCCCACCTATGAGTTATTTCACCCCCGCCTACCCCCCCGTAACCCCCAAAACCCCAGATACTCACGCCAACATCGCTGTGCTCCCGCAGGAACACCATCGCCTCGTCGAGCTGCCGCTGCTCCGCCGGCGCGGCCTACACCATCGACCGTTATACGCGTGGAGCCAGGGGTCTCACCGCACCCACACGCACACATATACACCCTTTAGGTATGTACGTAGGCTTAAAAATAACTATGCCTGAACTGAATTTTACAACGTTGGAATAATTCCTGCGACGGTACGTGAAAGAGCCCTTAAAATACTAAAATTGCAAAGATTCCGATGAAATATTAAATATAATACCAAACATAACAGACGTCTAATCGAATAAACGTACCGAAATCGATAAAACGTAAACGCAAGGATAGCAAATGTTACAGAAAGTCGTTACATTTACGCGATACTACTTTTATCTGGACAATATTTGAGGTATGAGAAGGAATGCGCGGAGGTACACGCCTTTGAAAGATGTTTACTACATATTGTAGACGGTATGAAAATAAAAAAAAATCTATAATAAATGTCTAAAAGCACGACTCTACGTAATAATATGTTTTACACTACTAATTTTGAAGTACGAAATATTTAAACTCACTATAACGTATGTAACTCTATCTAAAAAAGACTATATTCCTATAAATAATTAAGATGAAAAAGCACACGAAATTAAGGGAATATTAAAAAGGAAATTTGTCAAAAAATCACTCATAAACTACGACATACAAAATACTATCTACACTCGGATTACTATTATACAAACAAAGAAAAATATGTAAAAAATATTAATTTCAGACCACTAGCTCCACACTGTATTAAACGAAACACAAAGAAAAAACAACAAAAAACAAAAAAAATATACACTCGACAAAATGTGGAGTAATGTTTTGTGCAATGTATAATATGAAACATTTGAAATATACAAACGAAAATCGTTTGTATTGAATTAATAAACGTTATTCCACATTTTTGTCTAATTATTGGTAAGATCAAAATTTTATGAAAATTAAAGGGGAATATAATAAGAGAATGAAGCTTAAATCTTTTTAAAACATCTACATGGTGTATTTGGCATATGAATTTGTATAAAAATACTGTATAATAATATAAATAATCGTGGCAAAAAAATTAACTCATTAATTTATCGATAAAATGGTCGAAGATATTATTTTTCTCAATGTTGGTGGAGTTATTTTCAAATCATACTTTAAATGTAAAAGGTTACCACAAACCTTAGTCGAGGGAAGAATTACAATACGTAAGTAATCCATATTTTAATTTTATGCCAAATACATATGCATGAGACGATAAATTACAATCAACAGACACATTATACAGTCGAAGAACGTATGAAGCAATTGATATTTAAAAATAACAATAGTTATTATTATAAGAACATTTGTAAAACAAACAGGAATTTTAATTTATTCGTCAACTGTATAATTTATTTTAAAGGAGACAAAGTGCTTTCATAATCCAATTTTATAGGAAATTACTGCTCGATAACAGTAGTGTCATTGTAATCATTAATTTTAATTAAAATTTCATTTTTGTACAATTATGTACTGTAAGACTTTTGTACAGTAAAAATATAAAAATAAAATTATACATATTATACAACAGACAAAGTATAGTCTTATTCTGTTAACGAACATCACGTCAATTATTTCGTATTAAATTGGATTAAAAAACATACATTTTAATGAAATTTTAAAACAAATTCGTTAAAACGTCCATGCACGTATTCATGCCAAAATGAACATGAAAAATTTTAATTCGATATTTACAGTAATCCAGTGCTGGTGGGGAGAGGTGTTCTCCTTAATTAAATTTCTAAGTTTCCTGTCGTTCGATAATTCAAGATCTCAACCCCTTACTCATCATTACACCATGATAAGCTTGTCCCACTATTTTTCACTTGATACACCATAGTTTCTCTATCATCCTCCATTATTTCCTCTACACTACACACTAATTACACTCTTTATTCAATATACCATTTACCCACCATACCCCTTAAGCTCCCTATTATTTTAAAGGTGGTAGAACTCTTTGTGGTTCGACTCCGGCGGCACCACCGCCACACCTATTTCTGCCTAATAACAGCAGTGTTAGGCGCTGCTGTGTTCCGGTTTGAAGGGTGTGGTAAGGGAGACATACTTTTTCGAGGCGTTCCAGCTTAGTCCTCAGGGGTAGCGGCGCATTTGTGGCCGACCTCAGATAGGAATATCTAATCCTATCTGGGGTTGATTACAGATGTCCATGGGCGGCAGCAGCCACTTACCATCAGGTGGACTGTATGCCCGTCTGCTGCTCCTATGTTATAAAAAAAAAAAAATATTCCTCCTATTACTCCTATTCCGCACTATTACCCCTACCCTTCTAACTATTCCCCAACCCTCCTCACTATCCCCCTACCCTCCTCACTATCCCCTTACCATCTCTACTATTCCCCCTATCACCTCCCTAATATTCCCCCTATCACCTCCCTGCTATTCCACCTAACCTCCCCACTATCCCCTCCCCCCTATCACCTCCCCACTACTCCCCCTACCCTCCTCACAATCCCCTACTCCCCTACCCCCCACCAGCGGACCCCCCCCCCCGACCCCCGCACCCCCCAACAACCCCCACAACTCACCATAACAGCGGGCGGGAAGACGGCGACGTGCTGGTGTCCGTTGGGCACGCCCGCGGCGGGCGGCAGCGGCGCGTGCGGCGTCGCCGCGCCCGGCGGGGACGACACGCCCGTGGATACCCAGCTCTGTTGCTGAGGGAATATGTATATACACCGTTAGATAAAGGACTAGGATAGTAGCCTGTAGACACCTAGCTCTGTTGCAGATGGGTAGACCAATATATCGTTATATATCTAGGTTTTTTTTTATAATATAGGAGTAGCAGACGAGCATGCAGTCCACCTGATGGTAAGGGGCTACTGTCGCCCATGGACATCTGTAATCAACCCCAGATAGGATTAGATATTCCTACCTGAGGTCGGCCACAGATGCGCCGCTACCCCTGAGGACTAAGCTGGAACGTCTCGGAAAAGTATGTCTCCCTTACCTCACCGTTCGATATGGAACACGGCTGCTGTTATTAGGCAAAATAGGTGTGGCGATGGTGCCTACCACCTTTAAAAATAAATATTTATTCACAAATAATATATAATTGAATTGTAACTGATCTACAAAGTACAGTAGCCTGACTCAGAGCCTAATTATTATCATTGGGCTAGTACCGACTATTAAATCTTGTCGGAGACTTTGTGTATGGTTTGACAAGAATCTTGACGACGGAACTCTTGACGACTCGAGTCGACAAAAGTTTGGCAGTATTACCCTTTCCCAGTATTACTCAACAGCGAAAAGCGTTACTGAATACAGGAAAATGGTAAACGCCACGGTGGCACTACTGCGACAGCATCACTATTAAATACAACACCTACCAGCAAAGAGTTCAACACTACTGTTATTCTAAGAGCCGTGAATTTCAAAGTCTACAAATCAATAAGTATGTATATTGTATACACTTAGTTACGTAGTATCATAATCCCCCATCAATCCCCAATCATCAGCTACACACCCAACAACTCACCTGTCCATTGTGCTGATGGGGATGGTGGGGGTGGTGCGGCGAGTGTTTGAGCGGGGGGTAGAGCCGCGCGTGCAGCGGCGGCGGCGAGTGCACCGGGGTGGACGGCGACGAGCCGTACGAGGACAGGCTGCCCGCCTCGCCCCCCGCGCCGGGGGTGCTCGCCGCGCCCGCGTACATCTGGGGAGAAGGGGGTGATGACATTAGTTTTAGCTAAATTAAAAAAAAATCAATGAAAACCTATATCATCATCAACCCATTCACGTCCCACTGTTGGGCACGGGTCTCTTCTCATGAGAAGGATTAGGCCGTAGTCCACCGCGCTGGCCAAATGCGTATTGGTAGACACATACCTTTGAGATTTTATTTTTATATAAATCTCTCAGGTATGCAGGTTTCCTCACGATGTTTTCCTTCACCGTTTAGCATGTGATAATTAATTTCTAATACGCACATAACTTTTTGAAAAATCAGAGGTGCGTGCCTGGGATTTGAACCTCGGAACCCTCGATCGAGAGGCCGAGTTTCTTAACCACTAGGCTATCACTGCCTAAAACCTATATATGATATATATGTAAAGAAAAAGTCTATTATTCTTTTTCTCTATGAACTATTTTAATATAAAGGCGGGCTACCTGGTGGAAAGCAGTCACCGTCGCCTATGGACATTTGCAACACCAGATGAGTCGCCAATGCATCGCCGGCTTCGGAAAACTCTTTTTGCATCCCTCTTGAAGAGCACCATGTCATAGCGCTCAGGGAATACTTCAGGAGGTTCATTTCACTTTTGCGAAGATATAAGTGCAAAATATAAGTAGATATGTCATTGCAACAGCCAATAAAAGCTTTTAAATTTAGACCCCACTTATTATGTTATCTTTGGTATTTGGGGCATTTTAATGTGATATAACAAAAATGTAAATGATTTCTTCCTGTTTACCATAAACCTGGGGCAGGTGACTCTTATCCATTTTGTAGCATTTTCAGCTCTTACACTTATGGCCGCGAGCTTGCCTCGTTACCTACGACTTTGAACTCTAGTATCTCCTAATTTTGGTACACAAACACCGAGTCCCTCTGAGATAACTCACGATTTACGTGTCGATGTAATTTGGCAAACATGGGGGAATTGGGGGGAGACCCTTCCCCCAAGCCACACATTACCTTAATCGAGACAAATACAGTTTAAGTTAATATGTATGTGGTAGGGATGTAATGGGGGCGGCAAGCCTAACCCCTTCCCCAAGCCACACATTACCTTAATCGACACAAATAAAGTATGAGTTAATATATATGTGGTAGGGATGTAGGGGGCGTCGAAGGCCCCATACATCCTTAACCACTACCAACACTAACACTCACAGGTTGCATAGGCGGTTTGGCGACGATCATGGGGTCGGTGGGGGAGTGCACGGGCGCCGCTGCACGGAACGAGGACATCGGCGGGAGGGGCAGCTCCGCGCCGCCGGCGCCGCCCGCCTCGCCCGTCGGCGCGCCCGCTATACCTGCAAAACATTGGAAGGTTGATGTTAGATTCCAGAAGTTGCGGAAATTACAGAATTCCACCAAAAATTTCCAGACATGGAAGTTAATTTTCAGATGTTATAAGAATTGCAGAATTTTACCAAACACTAAGTTATGGAAATTCCAAAATTCTACCAAAACAAAGTCGAAAACTGTGACACTTGCGACTTTGTTTCTTGAGTTCTGGACTTAGTTTTTTGTAGAATTCCGAAATGTAGAACTACATGTACAAAAACTCCGAAATGTGGTAATGGAGACATACGATTCCGAGGCGTTCCAGCACAATCCTCAAAGATAACGGCACATCTGTGACAGACCTCGGGTAGGAATATAATCCTATCTGGGATTGATTACAGTTATCTGAGTTATCCATGGGCGGCATTAGCCACTTACCATCAAGTGGACTGCATTGCTCTTCTGCTGTTATATTATAAAAAATAATCTTGGACGCCTTAATCGAAAAGTCAAGTTTCAATTATAGGGTCATCACACTTACACTGCCCCCTCGCTTGCTACTACAACCTTAAAAAAGACATCACTCCTCACCTGGCGACGTCCCGTACGGGTCGTGGTGGTACGGCGGCGGCGGCGGCTGGTAGTAGCCCGCCGGCCACTCGCCGCCGTAGTACGGCTCCTGGTACGCAGCACCAGCGCCGGCGCCCTTCGGCGACGCGTACCTGCTGGGCGAGTCGTGGCCGAACTCATCGCTGCCGTACTGGAAATGGAAACGGGTTGAACGATTAGTTTGCCGATCTGTTTGTAAACACACAACCGTGTGCCGAGGTGGTTAGATCTCGATTTGATCGAACGTAAAAACAAATGCTAACGTTACAGGTATGCAACAAGTTGTTCGATTACTTTGCGATGTGATGAGTAAAATTTTGCTTGCATTTTTTTTAATCATCATCAACTCAATACTGTCCCGCTTCTGAACACGGGTCTCCTCACAGAATGAGAAGGATTAGGCTATAGTCCATCGCGCTGGCCAAGTGCGTGCTGGTAGACTTCACATACCTTTGTAAATAGATATATATATAATTTAAGATTTCATAGATAGGTTTCCTCGCGATGTGATAATTAATTTGTAATACACAGATACATTCGAAAATCCAGTCATACGTGCCTGGGATTTGAACCTCGAACCACTCGATCAAGAGGCCGAGTTTCTTAACCACTAGGCTATCACTGCTGTATTTTTTTTAATATTCGTCTAGAACTATAGAAGTATCCGAAGAAAATCCTTATGTTCAATAATAAAATAAACAACCATTACTTAATAAAAAATGAAAAATCAAAAAGAAAATATCAACCCAACAACAACAACCACCAGTATCCGTACCGTATCTTATTTGTAAACGTTGCTTGTATGGATTAGTTTACTGGCTCAGTGTAAACCGATTGTGGATTAGCAAAGCGCACCAAAACTTAGGGAAACGCATTCGGCGATAGTCGGTGGTTTTGCAATTGAGTATATCGTGAGGGTAAAGTTGCGGTGACAAGTGGCAGCGGACGGATCGGAGCGGAGCGGTAATACGTGAATCATATAAGCGACACCGACAATGCTTTGTGCCGCTATCTCATAGTTATCTATAGTATTTAGTTATAATAAGATTTTTAGAACAATTTACCAATTATTACAATGAGCCACACGCCACTGTTGACAACGTACTATATAACGTCGTCATTAAATGAAATTAATAAATCATCGTATAGCAATCGTTAACTACAAATTTTATCTTTTCTTAAATGAGCTATTTTTAAAAATAAATTACACCTGAACTTTAATCATAACTAATAGTGTCGGTAATAATCTATGACCAAAATAAGAATATATGACCCATCCATTCGCTATGTTTATTAACCGTAAATTTGATGTAAGACAGCTTTCATTCATTAATCGGATAGATAAAGATCGTTCCTAAATCGTATCTCGTCCTAACACTGTTTTGTTTCTCACCGCTTCCCGCTCCGCTGCCCGCCCCGCTCACCGCTCCGCGCCTCCAAAGCCCCAACCTCACACGCAACGCGGGCGATACAATTAAACGCTTATCGCGATTTGCATTCAGCGATCTATTCACTCGCTGACCGACAAACACTCAAACACGGTAACGAGGAAATGTAGCCCTTAATTATTTTGTTTTTGGAAATCTATACGATCAAATAGAATAGAAATGTCCCTCTGCGATGTTTACTTAACATACCATAGTATTAAAATATAGTATCTTTGAATAGGCTGTAAAGAGAAGTACAAAGTTTAATAACCTTCTGTTGGAAAACTTGCATTCATTGCAAAAGAATTCGTACCGTACACTTAGAGACAAAATTAAATATACGTTTTTTTTGTTTATTTTTTTATTTAATAGTTAAACTGTATTTAAAGTAGCAACCGTGCGTTCTACATGCTGTTGGCCACAGATACATTGCTATCCCTGAGGACTAACAACACTTAATAAAAAACAATCTTAACACCAATTTTTCGAATTTCGAAATTTATCTTCAAAACAAAGTTTTGGCATTTGATAATTAACAATTGGTTAAAATAATTATAACTAATGTTAGTAAGACGTCTCGTATAAGTGTTAATGTCTAAGATGGTTGACAAGAACCTTAATACTGTTAGGTATAAAGCAAAATAAGCCGGCCCTGTGACATCACTTTAAAAATCACGACTTTTACCACTTGTAAGTACATTATACACAAGATAATATTAAAAAGGCCACAGCACACCAATCGATCACTTGTCGTACATTATCGACACGCAACCCCCCCAACGGGTGTACGACGCAACGATTGCGACACGACCACGACACGACGCGGCGAAAGCTCGCGCATTGCAGCCGGCGTACACTTGTGGCGCGCGTGAAGTATAATGTACAAGTGAGTTCTTTTGTTCTCGGGTGAACAAGTTGTTTTACATGAGAATATCATGTGGGTTACATAAACTTAAATAACGTGCGTAGGAGAGTATTTTATAAGGTAAGACCATAAAAAATCTTGATATTTTTATTTAAACTTTGTTAACGAAAAGTGTCATAAAAAGTATCATTACATTTTTGCAAAATTATAATTTAGAGTAATATATTTGCTTGTCTTTCGTATTCTTGGTCTCGTAACAGTAACTTGTTCAATAAATAAAGCGTTGTAAAGGTATATGAATAGCTTTGAGAAAAATATTTTTACCACATGTTTGTTACTCAAAATGACTGTATTTGAACCTAATTTGTTTTTAGCGACCAATGACAAAATAGAAAACAAAATATTTTCTGTAGAAAATTTCACCAATTTTACAAACAGCAGAGCTTATTCTGTCAGACTATTTAACAAACACATATTAACATAAAAACAGACATGAAAAAAATACATCATATTATTACACGGATGTCATATGACAGTATGACACCCTTACACGCCTCATAACACACAAAAAAAAGAAAACACATTATTTCTTCACATTCCGATAACCAAAAGCCTCTTTAAATCAATCAACGTCACGTGATAACGCAGTCAATTACGAAAGGAATCAATAAATAAAATTAAAACAAATAACTGGTCAAGTGCGAGACGCACTCACAGATGGAGGGATCCGTATTACCAAATTTTTATTTGTTTTTCTTTTTTGCATGTGTTATCGAACCAGCCATAGGAGTGAATTAATTGTAAAAAATATATGATTATCTATTAGGGTTCAATAAATAAAGCAAAAACGGCGAAAAATAGCGGTTTCTTGTATGGCGATCCCCATTTATTTTGAAGATTTTATTACTCTTAGTATTTGTTGTTATAGCGGCCACCATATATTATATTTTATATATTTGCTGTGAATTTTTCTAGCGTATTCCATGCTGTAGGGTAAAAACGGTACCCTAAAAAGCGTTTATCAATTCAACTGGCATCGGGTGTACGAAACGTGTGTAACTATTTCGCCAATGATCCATTGTGCTGAATTAGGCGTCCAGCGCTGGACAAAGTGATCCCATAAATGGACACTGAGCGAATGTTGACAAAATGTTGTGTAGTAAGTAGTGCATGTGCCCGGTTTTTGCTCCTAACTAAGAACACAACTCTGATTTTGTTTTTAAATTATGAAGTAGAAAACGAGCAGACCATCTGATGGAAAGTATTTGTCCATGGACATCTATTATCAACCTCGGATAAGATTATATGCTTTGCTTTCCCCTGTAGACTAAGTTGGAAAGTATGTCTCCCGTATCACACCCTTCAAAGTAAAACAGCTGTTATACCTGAGATTGGCCACAGTGTGTTATTACTGAGGACTAAGATGGTTACCTCCAGTTTAAGTCAGCAAAATATATATTTTTTGAAATTTATCAGAAAAAAATATTTGGAATAATTTATGAGTTTTTAATTCATTACCGATATATCGATAACATCGATTTTTTCGATTATTTCCTTTATCGATATTCTTAGATTTCGATGTGAATCAATATTACCATCGATAAGGGGACATGCATTCATTACGTGTTTTTTTTTTTAGAAATTTTACAACCCCATTGGTGCGATGTCGTGAGATTGACTTTTGGAAATAAGTAACGTGTTAAAAAATAGTAAGATGAGTTGCGATTTAACCACACTACTATTAACCAACTAATCCACCGTTTCGTCACAAGATTCACACACCACACACACGTCACCAACTCGACGCAACAGGAAATGGGTGTGGGATGACGCGGCGGGAACCCGGGATGGCCCGGGAGCCGGGAGCCGGCAGCGAACCCTCCTGATTCACGCGCTATTTATAAATATGCAACATGCCATGCTATGCACAATAGCGGCCGGTGCAACCGTGCAACGGATGTTGTTTGTCGAGCATGGTTTTAGATTTGAGCACTATTTTCATTTTTTTAGGGTTCCGTAATAAAAGGGTTACTTTCTATTACTAACTAACTCTCCGATGTCCGTCAGTCCGTCTTAGGGCTCGAACACAAAACTGCGATGCGACGCGATGCGAATTCGCAACGCAGAAAATTGCGATGCGAATTGCTGCGATGCGATATCGTGCGGCGTAGCGTCTCTCAGGGTGACCAACAACAACAACCACTGTGCGATGCGAATCAATTCGCAAGTTCTTGCGATGCGTCGAGGGAGCTCGCAGATTTTTGCGATGCAACGTCGCATCGCAGTTTTGTGTACGAACCCTTAGGGCTCTATCAGTTGAAACGTAATAGATAGACACTTGAAAGAGTATTACGTTTTTACATAATGTAATTGTTTTACTTAACATTATGTAAAAATCTAATATCATTACTGTGTCCGCTATAATAAAAAAAAGTGTGAAGGACCCCCGAGTGACGTTTTTTGGGTTTATAAATCTATTGAACCATAATAAATAGACACTTTACAATGCACGGAAACCTCCGTATGCGAGTCCGACTTTTTTTGGACAAATTTTTATCATAATGGAAAGACTATTTTACAGTCTAAACAAAAGCTATCTCCTACCTGAAATGCCTCATAGATAGTTCCTACCTTTGAGGACTAAGATGCGCCTGTCCTATTACATTATTTAAAACTAAACACCGCAGTGCCTAACACTGCTAATAAGACAGAAATTATAACAGTAGTGATACCACACTCAATCCTTAACTACAGATATGTGTAACAAAAGGGTTCTACGACCATTAACATAAAAATCAGCTACCTACTCATCTAACGGTAGACAACCCTCACATCCACCAGCCACCTAAGCACGTAACACAACACTAGATACAGCTCTTGATGCGCGCTAATGGATCCCGTAACGCGATACGATCCCGGCGGCCCGCTAGGGGCGAATGGTTCCGCACTTTTGTATAAAACACTATAGGGTTTTTGAAGGTGGTAGAACGTCAACAGCGCCATATCTATCACTGACTAATAATAGTAGTGTTAAGCGCTGCTGTATTCTGGTTTGAAGGATGTGGTAAGGGAGACATACGTTTACTCTTACGAGGCGTTCCAGCTTAGTCCTCAAGCATATCGGCGCATCTGTGGCCGACCTCAGGTAGGAATCTCATCCTCTCTGGGGTTGATTACAGTAGTCCATGGGCGGCAATAGCCACTTAGTGGACTATCAGGTGGACTACATGCTTGTCCAATACTTCTATATTATATAAAAAAAGAAGTCAAACGTCCAAAGCAAAAGGCCTACATAAGAAAGTTGCGGACCAACCGTACGCCCTTGTAATAGACCGAGAGTGTGTTTACAATTTTATTAAAGCCTAGCTTCGATGTGAACCTATTAATTAGGCTTTCTGGTTAGAAATAACAAAACTATGGTCCCGTCTTTGAAAAATCAACCCTAATAGTAAAATAGGGGTTTAAAGTTTGCATCAAATTATGTAATGGTTTACATGTAAGTCGCTGGCAAAAGCCAGCACATACCTACATATTTGTACTTCTACATATGTATAGTAGATCTCCATCCGAGCATGGCACAGATATATTTCTGTAACCGCGAGTATTTACGATCCGTATCACGTATAATTAGTGGTTCTAATTCGGTTTGGCGTGGGCGGCGCAGGGCTGGGCGGCTCCGTGGGCGCTGAGCACCACTCAACGTATTAGTTTATGGTTGCGGACTGCGTGACGTTGATTGTTGAAATTATTAGCTAACGTTGGCTTGGTAACGATGGGACGGTGGATCTAGTAGTATATTTACGAGATGTTGGAGAAACACGTGGTAATATATGGGTTTGATTGAGAATACAATTGTAACGAAACTTCGAATATATCAGAGATATACGTCCATAAAACGTTTTGTAACTGTTGCTAAGTTTGTTGTTGAAATATGTCATCATAATCAACAAAACAGTTTTATTTAAAACGAACTATTATTAATTCAACTTGGAACCATGGAATATGTTAATATTAGCCTAATCTGTTTGATTTCTTTAAAACATCATCTTTATACGCCCAGTATTTACTACTTTGACTATTTTTGCGTACGAAAGCATGAATTTTGCCAATATTTTACTCGACAGTAATTAAATTTGTAACATTGGAAGGCAAAAATATTTTAAATCAATTAGCTGTAATGGACGATATCCATACGGAAGAGTTTTTTCATGGAATTTTCCCTTACATATATTTGGAAAAACCAAAGAAAAATAAACATTTCACACTCAATTCACTCGTCCCACAGTAAAACCAGCAACCGGCGATTTCGTCAAACCTTTGAATCTTACGTTTGAGAAAAGTACAAACAAAAATCAGATTATTATTATTCTTAACAAACAAAAAAACATTCGTCTCATAGTCCAACTCACCCCGCTCTCCTGCGACGTGACCGCCGGCGGCTGCAGCCCCAACTCCTGGTTGTAGCGTCTCTTCGCCCTGTGACGCAACAGCGCCGACGCATCGGGCTGCCCGAACTGGAATATCTGCTCATCACGACTCATGAACACCTTCTCCCCAAACTCCGCGAACCCGTTCGGCTCCTTGCACTTCTCGGTAATGAAGTCCGTGCTCACAAACTCCGGGTTCCCACCGTCCAGGATCTCGGACGTCAGTCGCAACGAATCCGACGTCTGACGTAGATTCACGTCCGACTCGGACGTGCGGTAGTTCTCGCATATCTGGTTGAATGTGTTGAAGTACTCCGACGCCAGGTCGGACTTCGGTTGGTAGTTGATCTCGGTGAGCGGCGGCGGGTCCGCCGGGAGGAAGCTGGACTCCATGACGTCATGCCGCAACGCCATCGTTAACGCGCTTGAACTTGAACTTCTTGCACTTGGAACGCATCACTCCAGTCTCGTCCGTACATCCATATCACTTCACTGGACTGTAGACAATTTGGGGTTTCATACTCGTGTCTGTGTTTACGTTTCGTTCTATCGTTGAGCGATAGTAGCGGATTTGTATTTACACTATCGGCAATGCGCACTAAAATTAATTATAGATTTTACGATCGAAAAGTTTGATTCATTAAATCCATGAGGAAATTAAACGCTTAGAAATAGACAAAATCAAAACAACTAGGAAAAGCGAACAGACCTAGACAAAATAAACCGTTTTCATTAACAACTATACAGTGCAGTACAATTAAAACAAGAAATAAAATCGATTAATAATGGTAGAGGATATTTTAAGTATCCTCTACCATTATTAAAATTAAACCTTAAAGTTAAACAGAACTATCCAAATATAGGATGGGAGGAACATTTTTTTTCTTACATGAATTAGACAATCACAATTATTTAGAGACAAATGTTGACGTTCTTGAAATCAAAATATCGAGGGAATGGTGAAGACTACTTTTAAAAAATGTAAGTACCTTCTTATTCGAAGTCGGCAATAAAATTACAATTTTAATTAGCCCTACACAATTATATACTGCAAATCGTAGGCAAATCAATTCCGATATCGAAGAAAAAGCTACTCCCATTAGGTTTCACTGCAAAGTCCAGCTCTTTTGCCTTCGCACATAGATATTATTAAATTTATTTTTCCACAGACAATTGGACATAGACAAAAGAAAAACAAAAAAGGTACCGTCAAGTTACCAGACAAACGAAACAGACCACCCGATGTGACCACAAGAAGTGAGAAATAAATTACATTCGCCAAAAAGGTACCATTCCTAATCCGACAGACACCTTTCGTCCCTAGGGAGTGTTTGAACGTTAACGGGGAATCGAACCCGAACAAAGGGCTCAGGTAGACAGTATAACCGACGCATAGCTTATTGTTGTTATATGACGGATTACGTTTCAAGAATGCCGATCGCGAATTTTGTTACATTTTTAATTTTGGGTCGAAATTTAGATGTTAAATTTTATATTGTTATACTTGACACTTTTACTTTACATGTGAGATACTTTCTCACGGTCAAAGCAGGTTAATATTTTTTATGAAATTAATATAGCGTCTGTAATAAGTCTCAGATAGGGTGAACGTGAGGCAATTGCGAGCCTGATAAAAATAATTATTCAAAAATGTTATTCAAATAATGATTTCTGGGTATAACTAACTTAACATCGCTCAGAACGGTAAAATAATCATGGTTTCCTAGACCTAAAGTATGGGGAAATCCAAAGTTATGACTGATGCAGGAAATCTTCCTTAGATATTAGTTATTTTTTAAGATTTAACATTTTGGCATAAATTTGTGCAACCTACAAGCCTGACTGATTATATGTAATTCTCAAAGGTGTCTTTCGTGGTACTATCTTTCTTATTTATACCAATGATTCGTACCCAGCAGTGTGATAGAAATTGGCTATAGATGTCAATATACTAAGGCATACTATACCACGCTTCACTAAGGGGCAGAACTCATCGTCTTTCATTCGCTTCCACACGCGGTAGAAATACAAAAACGTAAGTAAATGACAGGTGCAGTTTTCACGGCGCGATTATTGTTATATGTTTACGCTTAGGTTGAAAACTCACGGAGCGTTTTTTTTTCCGTCGCCGCCGCAGACGCGAAGCTGCAGTTTCGTTTTAAAAACTACGCAAACGAATTTTTACGCGTTTATGGTCCATTATTAATAAACAATCTATCTAATGATTTGTCTACAAAACTATCAACATTTTACAATTACTTCGTACTAGAAATTATCAAATTTCGAAAATTGATATGCAAAATTTGGATCGATTGAGGTATAGATGGCGTTAAAAGCCGCAAATTTAACGTAGTAATCATAAGAAGGAAAGAGATAAATATACGTCGCCCAATATCGTAGCAGACGGTTTAGTCTTAAACAACGTTGCTTCACCTTGCAGATCAGTTACTAACTACAAGCTCAGCTCAACTCACCCAAGTATTGTTTACCCAAAAAACTAAACCCCTCGCTCCCCAAATGACTACAACTTTTTTCTCGTAAACTGAAGCAGTTAAGGTTCTTCTCTACGGCTTCGTGTCGAGGGTCCTTGGCGAATGAACCCAGGGTGTCGGGTTACGCATCTTGGGAATACTTAGGAGCGAAGGGGCTCGGGTTTTTGGGCGTTCCCAGAAATTTGCACTTTTGGGGGATGACGGGGCAAAAACGATACGTGCAAAGGTTTTATTATTTGCGAATTAGTTGTTAAATTGATATCATGTAGTGTTAGTGGCGTTACATGGTGCGAGGAGGTTTAATTTCAAACCAGTGCTTTTATCTTTTAATTTTTGTTTTTTAATATTACACCTACCCTTGATGACTAAGTTAGAAGGCCTCAAATAAGTTTGTCTCCTTTGTCCATGGATTAAGCACAACGCTATCTTACTACGCAACGCTTCTTTTCTACGCTCATATATGCAAATAAAATATTTGATTTAATTATGTACGACACGATACCATGTCAATCTAAAAATTACAGCGATATTTTTGTTAGAGATTCGCTCTTTTTGTCACCCTATTTTGAGCCTTAAACAATTTACAATATCTTTACTGTGAACAAAAATAAAAAAATCACGTCACCGTACACAAAGACACTAACGGATACCCTAACACACACAACAAACAATCTATCGAAGCTCGCGTGACCACACAACCCGTACGCGACGCGAGCGCGGGCGACGGGTTACCGACGACGTACGGGTTAAACAATGTTCCCATAGCGTGTGGATCAGCTGACGAGCGGTCTCGGGTTACGCCACGTCGGTGGTCGCCCGCCACCGTGGTGGAATCGGGCGAAAACGAGGGTTTGTTGACCGGCGAGATTGTTAGGAAGGAAGAAAAAACTCGCCAACTTTTTTTTCTTGTCCGATATGTTAGTCCCGCGGACTTTTGTTAAGGTGAGTTGACTAATCGGCTGGATAGTCAGTGATCACGAAATAAAACTATGTATTTGTAATTGAAAAAAATATGACACTCGATCAAATTTACTCATAATCATTAATAGAGCGACAGCCCAGCATTGCAAAATCAGTGATAGCCCAGTGATTGAAACTCAACGTCTCCATCGCGGGTCCAAAGTTCGCACCTGGATACGCAACTCTGATTTTACAAGGTTATATGCGTATGAGTTAAGTACCTACTAATTCGCTGTTGACCAGTGCGGTAGATTAAAGCCTAAATCCCTCTCATTCACAGAGGAGACCAGCAGTAGGACAATAATGGGTTGACGACGATTAGACAGAAATAGTCAAATTTTAATTTTAGGTGAGTAAAACATTGGATAGATTGATTATTAATAACAGGCGTATCTACACTATTCTTCCCATTCAGATGGGAAGATAACTACATAATCGAATGGTCCGGCGTGAAACTGTGATAGAGATATCTCGAAATCGCGACTCCATCCATTCTAATCACATTGACGTCAATAGTACACAAATAAGGAAAAGAAAAAGAAAATGATTTAAAGATAATCTGTTATGCGATATTTGTCAAAACTAAATAGAATAATGTCTGTACGCGCGACGGCTGAGGGTAATGTTTTCGAGCGTATGTATGTATAGTCCGCGCCAAACTGCTAGTCCGCTCTGAAGTTGTTGCGAGCAGGTGTAGTCATACAATTTGCTATGGCGACGCGATTCATTTCTATATTCTCATTCTTTGGCACGCCCTGGAGCCCGAACGGCTTGACGGACATATGAGGTGTCGTTGGATTCGACTAAATTGCGGGAGTAACTTCGGCTACGTATTAAGCAATCAGGTATTGTTTTTATAATAATCACTAGTATAATATTCAATTAACAAAAAAAAAAAAAAAACGCTTTCTACACTCACAGCCCCACACTAGGATTCCCTGTATCGTGGGTGCCATGGATACACACAGAGACAAATACAAACACCCAGACCCAGAAACAGAAATCTAAATTCATCATTTAGATTTATCATCTGTCTGGCCGGGGATCGAACCCGGGACCCTCTGCGTGTCAGACCGGCATGGTGACCGCTCCGCCACGCGGGTCGTCAAAATTAGATGACTCTTCACAAATTAAATAGGTTGCATGAAAAGGATCAAGTACGAGAAACCAAACGACATAACCTTTTCATGACGTCACGCATCGAGTTCAAAATTAAAAAAATGTATTTACAAAGTTACACAATTCCGATTGTAATCTCGCGATCATGTAGGTCAAGCTTCCAGATCATTCGTGTCTCGTAAGGCTAGGGGCACACGGAGCGGTTTTTTAAACGCACTTACGCGCAGTGACAGCACCGCAACACGTGTAGAATATCGAAGTTTAAGTTTTTTTTGTAATATTGATGTTATTTTTATAATATGTAGGTAACAAACGAGCATGCAGATCACCTGATCACCAGTGGCTACTGCTGCCTGCTGATAATAGATATCTATAATCAACCCCAGATAAGATTACTTAAAGTTGGCAACAGATGCTGAGGACTAAATTGGAAAGCCTTGAATAAGAATGTCTCCCTTACCACACCCTTCAAACCAGAGCACAGCAGCGCTTAACACTGCTGTTATTAAGCTGAAGGTGTGTCGGTGGCGCGGGTAATAGCGGCGTGCGCGGTTGCCTACCGCTTCCGCTGTTCCGTGCCGTACCGGCGGGTGCGGTTTAAAACCGCTCCATGCGTTCCTAGCCTAAGAGGCTCGCACAAAGGATCCGGTGCACGATAATGTAATTAAGCGGAGTCCTTTAGTTGCACATTGCAACATATTTGCAACGTAAGCCTTGAAGGTAATTTTAAATAACAAAAGCACTCAAAAACCCTTGTCAAAAGTTGTAAAAAACGCTTTCTTTTATTGTATTTCTCAAAGATACTTTAAACTCAAAATAGCGCATTATGTAACATACGTAACTTTAATCTTATAAGTTTATACCACAGAACATATTTACGAATCAATTTTACAAAATTCTCTAGGTACTCTTATCCTACACTCTTCTCTAAAGGTACTATTATCGTACTCTTATCTTTAAAAAGTTCATATATTCAAATCTCACATCCACTCCTTCGTGTCATGGATGCACACGACGACAAGTCCTCAAACACCCAGACCCAGAACCTACACCAACACAAAAATCACCCAGCTTCGAACCCCATATCCTACATAACATCCACCACAGTGCCACGTGCGCCTCATTAACTCAGCCGGATTCGAACGCAGAATTACGCAAGGCTATCCACCAAAACACACCAGGTGTCGCGTGGACAGGTGGCGGCGTGACCCATAATATTGTACCTATGTACTTTGAGACAAAACATGAAACATATTGAAATTCTAACGTTGCATCGCCACAGTGATAGCCTAGTGGGTAAGACTCGGCCCCTCGATCGAGGGGTCCGAGGTTCAAATCCTAGGCACGTCTGATTTTTCAAATTTATGTGCGTATTAGTTGCTTAAACGGTGAAGGAGAACTTCGCGAGAAATCCATACCTGAGAAAAATAAACGTTTTTAGAGGAATGCGAAGTCTACCAATGGTTACTTGGTCAGCGCGGTGGACTATGACCTAATCCTTCTCATTCTCAAAGGAGACCTGTGTAAGGGGCTTTTTAAGTTGAGGTTCGAATCCGGGAATCGACGTGATGTCCTCTTCCCTACAGAACATCTCCCTATGGAACTCTCTCCAAGAACCCTCTCTCTCTCGCTGAACTACTTTCAATATTGCTATAGTTCTTTGTCTACCTAAACTTGCTACTCTTATACTATTAAAAGGTGGTAGAGACAGTATGGTTCGACCAGGGAGGTACCACCGCCAAACCTACTTCTATTATGAAGCACTTCTGCTTTTCGATGGAAAGGTGTGAATTCCAACAGACTTACATATCACCACTGAACGAATTTCATACAAAAATTTCACAGAAAACCAAAACCAATCCGACTCCAACAAATTGACACCAAAGTTCGCCAATCAGTAATTTATAGTCGTATAAGATGATAACATTATACCTATTATTGGCTCTAAATCGAACCCGGCACCGCGGCGCTTACGACACGGCGTCGCACCTGCCCGGGCGGCAGTTGGTTGTAACCGGTTCGAATCCCCGCGCGTGTGACCCGGATACCGTGCCTGAGCTTCCGAAAACTTTACAAGCTAGATAATTACTAGGCAGTAGACTATTATTAGGCAGTGATAGCCTAGTGGTTAAGGAACTCGGCCTCTCGATGGGTCCGAGGTTCATATACCAGGCACGAACGTCTGATGTTTCGAAATTATGTGCGTATTAGAAATTAATGATCACTTGCTAAAACGGTGAAGGAAAACATCGTGAGTAAACCTGCATACCTGAGAGATTTATTTAAAAAAATACCCAAGAAGACCCATGCCCAGCAGTGGGACAATAATGGGCTGATGATGAAGATAATTACTATTAAAACAAAAAAAAAGAATACTTAAAAATATAGTCTAAGTCTGTCGCACAATTTAGACGAATCCGTCACGCGCGTTTTAATCGCGCGTTATTTAAAATGCATGGATACGGAACAATTTATACAGGAAGTATTCACAATTAAGAGTGTGAAATTCGCCAAGATCTCTTCTTATTTGGTCAAGTGGGTGTGCCCCTATTCTTGACTGAATTTTTATTGTGTTCTTAGTGCGAGTGTTCTTAGCTCAAGATATTCCTTGAGCTAAGAACGCACTCGTTTCAAGGCAAAGGCGACGTTTTTAAAATTAAACAGTCCTAAATCCATGCCGCCGCTCGCCGCGCCGCTCGCCGCACCCGTAGCTGTGGCCGGCACGTTACGGCCCTAAGGCACATTTACCCTACGGCTTAGGGTACCGACTAATAGGATACACACTACACAAAGTTCCAGATTCGACACCAGTTCAGACAAAGATCCATCTCGTGCTCGTGTCGCCGCTTACGACACACCGCAGCACCTGTCCGGGCGGCAGTTGGTTGCGACCGGTTCGGTTCCCCGCGCGTGCGTGACCCGGATTACTGGGTAATGATGGAGCTTTTCCCAAATATTCATTAGCGAAGATTTACTAGTGAGCTTTCTGCGAATTCAATTTGGTTCCGCGGTGATTGCTAGTAAAAAAAAGTTGCTTTGTCCGAGTTTCGAATCCCGATTTTTCAAAACAATGGACATATTAGAAGTTAAATAATTATAACTTACTTTAACAATGAAGGAAAATAGAGGAAACGAAAGCGCGGGAGAGTTCTTAAAAAAAACTTAAAGGTATGTGAAGTCTATCAATACGCACTTGCCCAGCGCGGTGTCCTATGACCTAATCCTTCACATTCTGAGAGGAGACCCGTGCGCAGCAGTGAGATAGTAAAGGGCGACGAGCTACATTCCTACGCACTTTTAAACAGTTGTGACCAAAAGCCTCTAACCAGGTGTACTACAATGAATACACATTTCCGTATAGTCCCGTTCGACTTTAGATAATTAGGGTTGCCACCAAACCTACTCACGCATTCTGCGACCTTACTTATTTAAAAAATGTGGCGGTCTTGCACAACTCGTCAAATGACGAGTACGGGCAAAAAAAATAATAATAAGGATTAAAAATAATGGGTTGTAACGACATTCTTTAGCATTCCCCCATTATGTTCCAATTTGTCAACCATATAAAACGACAACACTATATCAACGATTGAATTTTTTCGCTAAACATAATATAAATCGGATTTTTTTTCAATTTTTGTCAACCCTGTTACCGCCACATGTCTCTTATTTGTGTTGTATGATAACACACCGCAGTCACATCTGACAGGTGGCCGCAGGACATCTGTGTTAGAGGTGGAGGGTCAAGGACGCGGGTTCGGTTCCCCGGCTGCTTGTTATTGTTTACATAATCTGCAAACTACACCTTTTTATGTTACGGAAGTAGGAAGCAAGCTTGCAGTCCACCTGATATGGTCTCTGCCGTATGGTCGTTTTATATATTGAAGTTGCAAATGTATCATGCAGTCCACCTGATGATAATGTTGCCTATGGGAATCTGCAATCAAACCCAGATAAGATTAGGATTCCTACCTGAGGTCGGCCACAGATGCGCCGCTACCGCTGAGGAATAATCTGGAGAACCTCGCAAAACTCTCCACACCCACGCCCTCCAAACCAATCTAAAGCAGCGCTTAACATTGCTGTTATTAGGTAGAAATAGATGTGTTGGTGGTGCCGTCGGAGTCGAACCTTACAGGGTTCTCTCAGAAAGAGAAGGCTTAGGCCATAGTCCACCGCGCTGGCCAAGTGCGTATTGGTAGACTTCACATACCTTTGAGATTTTTTTTATAAATCTCTCAGGTATGCAGGTTTCCTCACGATGTTTTCCTTCACCGTGATAATTAATTTCTAATACGCACATAACTTTGAAAAAGCAGAGCTACGCGCCTGGGACTTGAACCTCGGACTCCACGATCGAGAGGCCGAGTTTCTTAACCACTAGGCTATCCGCCATCTGCCCTTCTATTCATTAGTTAATTAAAACGTGTATAAAACGGTATCACCAGTAATAAATATATGGATCTGTCAATATGCGATAATTACCATGCGTTAAGAGGAGCAGGTGTGGATTTTTAATATGTTTAAATTGTAAATTATCGCCGTGTGTATGTTGAAAACATTTTTGGAGATTATCGGTTGGCTTCCTATGAAATAAATAAGCGTGACTTGCATTGATGGTTTAGTGGTCGAGGTTTTGGACGAGGAGTCCCAAGTTCGAATCTCATGCTAGCATTTGATTTTTAAAAGTTATGTGCGTATTAGAAATTAATTATGACTTCTTTTAATGGTGGAGGAAAATATCGTCAGGAATATATCATCAGGAAAGCCACACGATAGAGAATTATTTAAAAAAAGATTTCTCAAAATTGTGTAAAGTGTACCAATTCGTATTATTCGTCTTTGTGTATGTGTCACCGACAACATAGGGAATCCTATTGTACTTGTAAGTGTTAAAAAAAACACATTTCAATTTCAATCAAGACACTAAAATGTAATTAAGAAATCTAACACCTCCCACCTATCGGAACGGGCAGAACAAATTCTATTGGACCTTCTAGTCAACATAAAAGTACACCTGCTTCCTAGACCTTGGTTTTACGGTGTGTCATAAACAGAAATTAATTTAATTAATTTTGGACATTTTAAGGTCGATTAGAACTTATTTGCAATACCATACAAACAACATAGTCTTTAAATTAGAATGTCTCAAGATTCTAATCTAAAGACTATCTAAAGACTTCAATAAATCTAAGACTTAAAGAATGATTCTCAAATCATATCATATTATTTGAAAGCGTCACCTACTTCTTTCTTATAACAGCAGTTGCGCTGCTGTGTTCTGGTTTGAAGGGTGTGGTAAGGGAGACACTTACACGAGGTGTTTCTTTGTCTTCAGGCTATTCTGTGGTTGATGAATATGGACGTGCAGTCCAGCTGATGAGTGTCAACTACCTATAAGCATCTATAGTGGCCATACATCAGGCCGACTGATTTTTGTTTTTAGTGGCCAGCGCCGCCCATTGGAAATCTCTAATCAACTACACGTACATTTGTAATTGCCACAGATTCGTTGCGACTCCTGTGGACTAATATGAAACGGTTCATCTAATCGTAGAGAGAAGTAAGGGAGAAACCTTACTACGCCTTTCAACCCCATAAAGTAACGATGTTAGGTCTGCAGGAATCGAACCGGAAGGTTTCTACCACCTTTAAACTTTATTCGTCAAGATAATTAAAATAAAACTATTTTAAGAGGAAAAACCCTCACCATGATATTCAAATAAAAAGTAAAGTAAAGCTGTTATTAAAAGGTCTGAAGGAATCGAACCACAAAGGGTTCTACCATCTTTAAGCTAAACTTGGTAAGAATAAAAAATAAAACCATTTTCTTCTTATTTACATCCCAAATACGGCCAAAGTCACGTGCCCAAAGTCGAGATAATCTAAAATTACTATGCGCCAAGAGAAGCAGGTGTGAATATGTAATAGGATGATTGCATATCATTATTTTTGTTTATGTGCTTATACGAGATTTGAATTAGTTAAAAAAATCGATTTGTTAAATGTTATATTTTCGTTAACATCTAACGACATCGATATCTTAAACGACTAATACTTCTACACTAATATTATAAAGAGGAAAACTTTGTTTGTTTGTTTGATTGTAATGAATAGGCTCAAAAACTACTGGACCGATTTTAAAAATTCTTTCACTATTTACCAAGCTACATTATCTACGAGTAACATAGGCTATATTTGATATGAAATAGCTAATATATAAAATTCTCGTGTCACAGTTTTCGTTGCCATACTCCTCCGAAACGGCCTGACCGATTTTGATGAAATTTTTTGTGCTTATCCGGTATCTATGAGAATCGGCCAACATCTATTTTTCATCCCCCTAAGTGATAAGGATTGTTCACCCTTAACATTTTTTTATTTATATGGCAACACGACGTTTGCCGGGTCAGCTAGTATTTTATAATTGAGAATGTAAGTTTGTTTGTTACACTTTCCTGCCTTAACTACTTAACCGATTATCATAAAATTTTGTACACCCGTTGTCAGAGGTTCAAAAAAGGACATAGGGTACTTTTTATACCGAACAAAGCTATTCCAGAAGAATAGATACAAATCTCTAAGTGCTAGGTATTCCTAACAATTCCTAATGTTAACTAGGTACTCCTAGCGAATTTTATGTACATTTTGAAGGTGGTAGAACTCTTTGTGGTTCGACTCCGGCGGCACCACCGTCACACCTATTTCTACCTAATAACAGCGGTGTTAGACGCTGCTGTGTTCCGGTTTGAAGGGTGTAGTAAGGGAGATAGACTTTTCCCAGGCGTTCCAGCTTGGTTCTCAGGGTAGCGGCGCATCTGTGGCCGACCTCAGGTAGAAATATCTAATCCTATCTCGGGTTGATTACAGATGTCCATGGGCGGCAGTAGCCACTTACCATCAGGTGGATTGCTTTCTCCTATATTATAAAAAATGCTACTCCTATATTATAAAAAAAAATTACAGCAAGTGAAAATTAAACTCCAAAAACCATTGAAAAATCAGAGGTCTCGGTTTTGAATCTTGAACTCTATGTTAGAACAAAATTGCAAAACTCAAAAAATAATCGGTGGATCGTTTTCGAAACTTCAATTTTTACATAACGTTGAATTCTTTAAGTGTTTTTATCTCTTAGTTCCCATTAAGCCTGAGCTACAGTAATACGCCGTCGAGTTTAACCATCTAATTATAAAAGTGCATACGTTCAAATCAACCTACCACACTACTACACAACCAGACAATGATTCACACACGCACACACATCACGTGTCGTCACACACATACACACACACACGCACACACTCACACATCTCGTGTGTGTGTGCGTGTTATACAACGGGGTCGGAACACTTGGCGTGACCCGTCTGTCACTTAACATTTGATGTGTGATTATAGTTAATTGTCACTACGAGACTGTTTGGTTGAATTGATTGTTACGCAATTTGTGCAATTAACACAACAAGCATGCAATCCACCTGATGGTAAGTGGCCACTGGCGCCCATGGACATATGTAATATATTTTTTTATAATATAGGAGTAGCAGACGAGCATGCAGTCCACCTGATGGTAAGTGGTTACTGCCGCTCATGGACATATGTAATCAACCCCAGATAGAATTAGATATTCCTACCTAAGGTCGGCCACAGATGCGCGGCTTCCCCTGGAGGACTAAGCTGGAATGCCTCGGAAAAGACCACACCCTTCAAACCGGAACACAGCAGCGCCTAACACTGCTGTTATTAGGTAGAAATAGGTGTGGCGGTGGTGCCGCCGGAGTCGAACCACAAAGGGTTTTACCACCTTCAAAATAAATAAATAAATAATAATAAGTAAATAGAACTTTGAAGGTGGCAGAACCCTTTATGGTTCGACTCCGGCGGCACCACCGCTATATCTATTTCTGCCTAATAACAGCAGTGTTAAACGCTGCCGTGTTGTGGTCTTCACACCAGACGCCTCGTATGTCTCCCTTACCACACCCTTCAAACTAGAACGCAGCAGCGCTTGGCACTGCTGTTATAAGGCAGAAATAGGTGTGGCGATGGTGACGCCGGAGTCGAACCACAGAGGGTTCTACCACCTTGATTTTTTTTCATAATACATCAAAACTGTTAAATAATATGTCGGAAATTCGAAGAATCGAAATACAAATGTGGGAATTTGTCTCGACATCAAACATGATTGTATTATCAATATTCTCAAAACACAGCCGGTGGTCTAAATAATTAAGTATTTTCCTTATGATTCTCACTAAATGTAATGTTGGGGCAACTCCGTGTAGGCTCCGTCACACATATCTGTCTTATAAGAGAGCTAAGCGAGAATATGATAAGGATTTTATTACCAATCATTGGCTATCAAAGGTAGAAGTTTGAAAATTACTGCACAGAAAAAAAGACAAATTTCGATTTTGTAAGCAATAATTTATAAAGATTGGTTACTTCTGTAACCGAGCTGAAGTAGGATACCAATACTTGATCAATTACAGATAACCACAGTCGGTGGTTACCACTTACCATCAGGTGGACTGCATGCTCGTTTACTACCATTTCCAATTTCATTAGTCTTATAAAACATTTTGACAATAAATCATCGTTAACCCATTACTGTCTCACTGCTGGGCACGGGTCTCCTCTCATAATGAGAAGGATTAGGCCATAGTCCACCGCGCTGGCCAAGTGCGTATTAGCAGACCTCACATACCTTTGAGATTTTTTTATAAATCTCTCAGGTACGCAGGTTTCCTCACGATGTTTTCCTTCTCCGTTTAGCAAGTGATCATTATTATTATTATTTTTTAATACACACATAACTTTGAAAATTCAAAAGTGTGTGCCTAGAATTTGAACTTCGGACCCTTCGATCAAGAGGCCGAGTTTTGTAACCACTAGGCTATCTGCTTTTGACAATACAATCAAACATAATGTAAAATAAGATTCAAACAAACCCAACACGAAGTACCAGGCGATCATATAAAACAAAGAGGTCTATTGCACACGGAGCGCGATAAGGCAGACAGCGGGCCGCCAATACGTCTTGGCTTTAGGGCTGCCACAGACGAGCAGTTGAAACCGGACTTGGGTTACGTTTCATCGGACACTGGCCTAAATGCCGGATGCCTTAAGTACTGGCATACACAGATGTATAGAATTTGTTATGTATGCCTGTCAGTTTGTACTGGGCAATACTTGAATCTCCGTTAGTAGTTTTCTGAAGATAATATTCATGTAAAACAGAATTTACCAGATGTGATATAGATTTTTATACCGATAACGATAACCGATCTTCGAGAAAAATAATTTTTTAACAATTTTATGGTGATTCTATTCTAGCATTTAGTCAAAATTATGTGAAATGCCGGAGAAGTCCGGGTATATGATATTCCGGATAAGAATCTCTTTGAAACCCTTATGCCTGTAGCCTGAACGGCTTCAAATGTGTAATAAAGCAGATTATACGTGTCAAAAAGGAGTTTTATCAAAGATCGAACCCGGAACCTTTTTGCGCATTGAATCGGGCGCTTTGCTACGTGATTCAGTTCAGGTTTGAAGTTAGTTTTCAGAGGTAACAAAGTACAGATACATAGGCGACAGACTACATGCTTGTGTGATACAACATCCGAACAACAAAACCAAAGCCGAGAGTAGCCAACCCTACCACAACGAGCATACACACCGACACGCACACATACAGAGCGGGCGCGCGCAATCAGCATTCGTTGCGTGTGGGCGTGCGGCATTCCTGCATTAATGCCACACAGGGTCGCATCTAATCAGTGCTCCGAGTCAAGTGCGCATGAGATTCTAGAATTCCCTTCGATCGAGAGAAATCGATTATAGAGACCAACCTTTCGGACGAGGGTCCGGGGTTCGGATTCCGGACACGCAAGGACGTATTAAAAATCGATTATCACTTTTACAGTGGAAGGAAAACGTTGTGAGAAAACCTACACGTAAGAGAATTTCTTTAAACTAAAGAATATAAAAACAAAAACCAAATTCCTTTGAACTATAGGCCTTATTAGACCACCCAATTTTGAGGGACCCTAACCCTAACTAAGAGTGGTGTAATAAGACTTAGGGAGTTAGTGTCCCTATTTAGGGCGATCGGATCATCCCGATCTGCCTAGCTCCCTAACTAGGGTACACGCCCACCCTGGATGCAGGGCCCTTCATATCGGGTTGTGTAATAAGCGTTTTAAGCCTAAGTCACTCACACAACTTACATAAAACAACGACACCTCATATGTTAATACGTCAAACATGTGATCTACATAGATACATACACTAGAAAAACATTATTCTCCGCGGGTAAAAAGTTCTCAAAGATGAGAAATTTACCAAATGGCACTTGACCTTTGGTAGGACTCTAATCTTATCTGGGGTTGGTAACAGATATCCATAGGCGGCAGTAGCCACTTACCATCAGGTGGGCTGTCCGTCAGTCGACTCCTATATTACACAAGAAACGCTACAAGTATGGCAGTACTTCTCTGGTCGAATTACACTATTTCTGCGACCTCACATTAAAGAAACTCAATAATTCATCGAATTGCAACCGACAAAGATACCATCAAACCGACGTGGCGATCGCCATCGCCACGTCACTACCACGTATCCTAAATATATATAAGGGTGGTAAAACTCTCTGTAGTTCTACTCCGGCGGCAACATAGGCACACCTATTTGCAACTAATAACAGCAGGGTTAAGTGCTGCTGTGTTTTAGTCTGAAGCGTATAATTAGAGAGATACTTTTACGAGACATTCTAGCTTAGTCCTCAGGGGTAGTGTAGTATCTGTTGCCGAACTTAGGCAAGGCAACCTTATCTATGGTTGGTTAAAGATGTCCATGGACGACAGTAGCCACTGACCATCAGGTGCTCGTCTGCTACTCCTATAAAAATAAATATGAGTACTATTTCTGCGACCTCACTTTAAATAAACTAAATAATTCCGCCCTTCGCGACCCACAAAGACACCTTTTCAAACTGACGTGGTGCTGCGATTGCCACGTCACTACCACGTATCCACACCACATACCCACCATATAGAACACCACACTAACCATTCATTAGAACTAATAATGGGGTAGCCGTCATGGTATTAGAATAGTAATAACATAAATACACGGGGGTCTAATAATTCCGTGAGAAAAGGTTTTGTTTCAGGTGTAAACAATGGGGAAAAAACCCTTTTTTTGTACAAAAGGGGTAAATTCTCATGTGAAGTGGACATATGGTGGAATCGTGTCAATTGAGTACTGTATTGTTTTGTTATGAATTAATTGGTTAATAACTTTAATAAGTGTAATGGGGTGTAGTGATAGCGTAGTGGTTGAAATTCTGTCTCTCAATCGGGAGGGTTCGGGGTTCGTTTCCTAGAATTATTTTTCAAAGTTATGTGCTTATTGGACATTAGTTATATCTTTTTATAACGGGCTAGAGAACATCATGAGGAAACCTACGCATTTGAGAGTTCTTAAAAAGTTCTCAAAGGTGTGTGAGGTCTTTCCAACTTCGTATTTCCTACTCTTATTTTAATATTTACCGATGGGTGTCACAAATATCTTTTGGGTAGATGAGACCAGTTCTCTATGAAACTTCAAAAGCAAATAACCATGTCGTTAATGTAATCATATCCAGTAATTACCCCATTTCAGATTTGAGTACTAACGAAGGTCAACCATAGATGTGTTACTACCCACCGAGGACTAACAAGGAAGGCCTTGGATAAGTATATCTCCCTTATCACACCCTTCAAGCCAAAACACACAAACTACAAAAATCACCACCATTACAAATATGGATAAAACCACCAATAACACTCAAGGTGGCAAATCACAGTAACCGGACGTACCAACGGAAGCTGTTCCGACGACGCTACGGGTGTCGGGTGTCGGGGAATCGAACCCGACACCTCTGTGAACCCATCCGGCGAGTGTATTGATGGGATGTTGACATTGTCACAAGTATTGATGTTTATCGATAAGTGATTTTATGAAAAGTGCAGGAAGCGTCTTATGGTAATCCTTTTAACCGACTTCCCATAGGAAAGAGGTTATCAATTTTTTTTTTAAATATTTTCTGGAGCATTACACAAAGAAGACGTAGATGGTGCAAAAGTCATCATACCTGTCGCAGACAAAAGATTTCGGGTTCAATTCCCGGTAGTGCAGACGTCAAAACTGTTTAGTCGTTTATAATGTTCTTTATATTCTGACACCATGACGTGGGGTGGAGATATAAGGATGGAAAGGGTTATTTTTTCAAAAATTGTATAGCATCGTGACTTAAGTTACTCAATATAAACTAGGAAAATTATAATTTAATATCGATATTTTTTTCTATCAAAGAACTATATTCGTCATTTATGGCTTCAAAGTAAGAGAATTTAGACAATATACCCCATCTATCAAAAAAGATCTACGACAAACAAAAAAATCTCTCGAGACATTAAAAAATATATTTATTCACATAAACATTCCAAAACCACAGAGCACAATTTGCATGCATATGCAATCTAGTACTTCCTTTATCGCATGCATATGCTAATCCGACGCAATTATTGCATGAGGAGATTTTATTTACACATACAAAGACTTGTTTATTATTTTGAAATTGTTCGATGTCTAATTGCAGTGATTAATATGCTTAATTATTATTTATTATCAAAACAAGACACTAGATTACTAGAACGGTGTCTAGATCTTTAAATAGACAGACTCGTGGAGATATATTTATTAATAATATTACTAGTATTGGCTGCGAGCTGCAAGGCGTAATTATACTTTTTAGGGTTCCGTACCCAAAGGGTAAAAACGGAACCCTATTACTAATACTCCGCTGTCTGTCCGTCTGTCACAGGCACCTACTCTATCTCTTGATTATATTAGAATAGAAGTGGCAAACGAGCATGCAGTTCACCTGATGGTAAGTGGCTACTGCCGCACATGAACAACTGTTATCAACCCCAGATAGGATTAGATATTACTACCCGAGGTCGGTCACAGATGCGCCGCTACCCCTGAGGACTAAGCTGGAACGCCTCGAAAAAGTATGTCTCCCTTACACACTTCAAAACAAAACACAGCACCGCTTATCACTGCTGTTATTGGGCGAAATAGATGTGGCGGTGGTTCCTCCGGAGTTGAACTACAAAGAGTTCTACCACCATCCAAGGTGATAGAACTCTACAACTATTCAAGCCTTATAACAGCAATGTAGCGTTGCTGTGTTCTAGTCTGAAGTGCGGTAAAGGAGAGACATATATACTAGGCAAATATGTTCAAAAAATATTTAAAGAGATGAAACACATTTCTCCTACACCACACTTTTCGAAACCAACGCCAATTTCATACTTTGCTTCAAATATATAAAAAAAAAACTGAAATAAGTGTGACAGTGGTACCACCACCTCCACGCACTGAGATCTCAATTTCTTTTTTGCTAAACACCAGCAGCTAAACCCCACCCACACACTGACACCGGCATTAATTACATCCTCTACATTGTTTAGCCCACATAGTCTTGAACGAGGACGAAATAAGCGAATAGAGTCCGAATAGATGAACACTTTTTGTACAAAAATAATGTGAAAAAGTCTGAGTACGCGAGTTACATAAATAGAATAAGAATACTAGTAGACGCGATTTTTTGACCATTTGGTAGCAAATAGTATGGTATAGGTCACTTTAGGCCGTAGTCCAAACCTGGACGAGAGCGGTAGACTAACTTTGATTGGAACCTCGGACTATATCAGCTTGACAATCCGAAGGCACTACAAGACAACCCAAACCCCTTCGTAATGGCTCACAGGTAGATCGAAAAGGAATATCATTGCTTTTACTCTTGTGACAATATATTTCCAATAAGTCGCTAGCGAAATTACAAAATCACAATTAAAAAAAACAACAGATGACACTTTAAGACATTGGCTCGCTTGTTATCATTAAAACTTGTCAAAGACCGTGGCGATTCTTCAGTATTCCACCGCTCGTAAAGAACCCCCTGCCTAGCAGCAAAACATAAAACAAAAATTCAGTCATTACCAAATAGTCTACGTCTTTGGGAGTCCATTCGGTTACCACGTCGTTAGCCGCGTACGAGCCTCGCTTCCCAGTATCGGCCGAGAGCTATACAAATAAATAAATCATTACATTTAACACGTTATAAATATTCAATGTGCGTAGAGGCGACGACGATCCGTCTACATTACACTGCCACGGACAACACACTGTTTTTTATATGTATATTATAATACTAGCTGACCCGGCAAACTTTGTACCAACTCAAAATATATTTATGAAATATATTTCATATAAAATATAGTATCTACGTTACTCGTAGATAATGTTGCTTTCGAATGGTGAAAGAATTTTTAAAATCGGTCCTGTAGTTTTTGAGCATATTCATTACAACCAAACAAACAAAAAACAAACAAAGTTTTCCTCTTTATAATATTAGTGTAGATAGAAGTAGGTAAGGTAAGGTAAGGTTAGTTCATCTGATGGCAAGTGGTTATTGACGCCCATATATATCTGTCATCAACTCCACAGAAGATAATCCTACTTGAAGTCGGTCATAGATCCGTTGCTATCTCTGAAGACTAAGCTAACCTTACCACACCCTTCAAACCTTGAGAACATAGTGTGGTAAGTCTCCGGAAACTTTGCCTATTTGCGTCTAATAACAACAGTGTTAAGCGCTGCTGTGTTCTGGTTTGAAAGGTGTAGTAAGGAAGACATTCTTTTCCGAGGCGCTCCAGTTTAATCCTCAGGGGTAGAGGCGCACCTGTGGCCCACCTCAGGTAGGAATCTAATCTTATTATGGACAGCAGTAGTCACTAACCATCGGGTGGACTGCATGTTCGTCTGCTACTCCTATATTAAAAAAATCCCGCGATGTTTTCCCTTACAAGAACCCACCCACTCACCCTTAAAAGAAGTGATAATTAACTTCTAATCCGAATATATTATAAATTGGAAAAATTAGTGACGTAAGGCCGAATATTGAAACCTATTCCATTTCAATGGCGATAAGTGGCCACTCATTCCCTCAACTTCCCGCTTGTAGCGCTCAAAGAGTCCACGTAAACCCTCAATCAACATGCCACTCCCATAGCGCACCACGGTTGTACCACGTCAGTGCTATTTAATATTATATGAGGACATTGCGAATAAAGAATCGATTTTATTCTATTGGAATTAGAGTAATTAAAGACTATTACATTGGTGCATATAAGGAATGGTTTCTTTATCTTTTATGGTGATAATAACAGTTTGAGCAATTGTTTCTGTACGTAATGTAAATGATCATGCAGCCCACCTGATAAGTGGTCCTTGCCGCCCATGGACATTCTCAATTGACCATAAAGAAAGGTGTTTTTGGTGGCAAGGTAAGGATGAATTTGAAACGTCATTCAAAGTATTTTAATCCTTCAGATCAAACATATCAAGCCATTTACAGTTGTTTTAATGTATATGATGTTGTGAGGCCATCGTATACTCATAGACAATCTCAACTATTTCTAAAAAATACATGACTCTGAAGTTGTTGCGAGCAGGTGTAGTCATACAATTTACTATGGCGACGCGTTTCATTTCTATATTCAGAGCGGACTAGCAGTTTTACGCGGACTATACTAGTTTAGTAGATACTAACAACCGTTATTCATACAATCTTAACAAATGTTTGCCTTTCAAAGTTCAAAATTTGTCAATTCTTGCCTATCTCATGGCATAGCAACCTCTGAAAAGCAGGTCTAGCAAAAAACTATACGCAAGTATGGTAGTACCCTACCAGTTTACCACAACCTTCAAACCAGAACACAGCAGCACTCTATTACTTAGCGATAGGTGGTAGCACCATCGCAATCGAACCAAGACTTCCACCACCTATCGATTAAGTGGTGGTGGTCATTACAGTTAACAAAGTAGACGATAATTAGAAATCAATGATCGTAAAAGGGAATATAGTTCGATACTTAAGTTTGCTACGTAAAGTTGGTCGTAATTGGCCCAAAGGGCCGATCGTAAAGACACACCGATAAGGTATAAGTATCACAGGTTTCATGTGCCGTAACAAAATAGTTTGCGGATTATCGCTATTATATAAGTATTTTTTTTAATGTTTAAAAAAAGTGACGCTTTCGACATTCGCAACCCTATGCTTAAATTACCTGTTTGTATGTGCCATAAAACACAAGGACTAAAGCACACACATCCAGATCCGGAACAAACATCTAAATTCATCATTCAGATATCTGGGAATACCTGTCCGGGGGTCGAATCCGGAACCCTTAGCGTGTCAGACAAGTATAGAGACCGCGCTGCAACGCGGGTAGTAAAAAAACTGACATGCATCGAAATTTTTAACACTTTATGTGAAATTGCTTAAAAAATTTACAGTCACATCACACAATTAGTTATGATGTCGAAATCTATGTGAATCTAAGTTATTTTTCATTTTGTAGTTGTCTTCGCTTATATATGTACCAATAAGTCTACACCAGATTTTTTTCTATTTCTCGATGTTTCAACGGTCATAAGTTACATATGACCAAAAAAATCTTCGAAAAGAAAGTCCCATGGACAAAGGGCTATCCACTCAAATACCCATCAAAATACAAGACTCTTTTTCTCTTTTCCCAAAATCTTACTTTTCACCCTAAAAATCTCAGCGAAAAAAAGCTTCTTTTTTTCAAAATCCCATTTGACCCAAAAAATCTCCGCAAGGATCCTCCCGTGAACGATGGAGTAGCTGTTGAAATCCCCATCAAAACACAAGAGAATCCCCATCAAAACACAAGACACACAACAGCTGAGCATCGGTATCTATGCAGCATCACGTCTGGCCGGCTGCCGAGACGGACGACAGTATGATGTATCTTTACATGGTTGAACGGAGCTTGATAGCGAAACTAGCCCTTTGCGACACGTTCGATTCGGATTATTCTAGGAACAAAAGTCCGTAATGACCTCCAGTGTTTAGATGCTGAACTAAATCTGGAGACTTGTCTCGAGATTGGTCAAGAGTGAGTGTTCCGTATTTGGCGTCCAATTTAGTGTTTCTAGGAAAATTAAGACTGCTCTCGAGATTAGCCAAGAGTATTCTGGATATGTTGCCCGATTAATATTTTTTAAATATTTTTTTTATAAATTAATTAGTTAAGTAATAAAAGAGCATGCTGTTTATCTGATGGTAAATGGTAATCAACCGTACGTAGGACTTAAACTGTATCAAAAATAAAAAAAATGTGTCTGTGTGTTTGTATGCTTGTGCGTATCGAACATACACGTGTGCATTTCCACAAAAGATAAGATTATAAAGAAAGCTACTTGTAATTACCGTGGCACGTATTATCGAGTTAGAAACAAGTCGATTAGTGATCTCATGCCAAAAGATTGTGATAATGATGATAGTAGAAGCATGCGGAATCGTCGTGAAGACGATTAATTATTATTAATTAGGTGTACATACAGTTTGGAAGGTCGTAGATAGAGCCCTTTGTCTTTCGATTGCAGAGGCAACACCACCACACCTATTTCTGTCTAATAACAGCAGTGTTAAGCGCTGCTGTGTTCCGGTTTGAAAGGTGCAAGGTAATACCTATCTGAGGCATTCCAACGAAGCAAGTCATCTGTGGCCGAACTCAGATAGGATTCCTGACCCAAGCTTCGGACCCCTGAAGACTAAGTTGGAACGCCGTAGACAAGTACGTCTCCCATACCAAACTCTTCAAACCGGAACACAGCAGAGCTTAACACTGCTGTTATTAGACAGAAGTTTTTCGCTGCCTTCGGAGACGAATTCTACCACCTTCCACGAGTATTATGAGAAAACTGATGACGTCGAACGAATAGAACAGTAACATTTACAATAACACGAGACAGATTAAATGGAGCGTGGGCCGATTGTTAATATAAAACGATTGCGTAAGATTTCCGTTCGTAACGTCGGTGTTTCCTCTTCCTTGGTCACTTCGTCCGCTCCAAATGCTAATGAGATTACGATCCAGATATCTGATACGCCTACGTGTCCTAATTAGTATACACCTTATAGTTTGACAAAGATATTGATAATATTGTGATCAAAGGGCTTTTATTAATGATAAGTCTATTGCGGCCGGATTCCTAAGTCTCTTTTTAGTTGTCCCTGTAGCCTCGGGACCATGATGGAGTTACGGTATCTCTTGCTTGTCGTAAGAGGAGACTAAAAGGGGGCTTCCAGGGTTGCGAACGGTAAGAATGGAAGCCTGAATCACTCAGCTAGCGACCCCGGAAAGGACAATATATATCGTCGTAAACACTCGAGGAGAAATTGCACCTCTTGAGCAACGCACGAGAGTGCATTGCGCTTCGAGAACTTCTGATGAGTTTCGATGAAGATCTCGAAGTCCTCTACTGCGCTGATGATAGCCACCAGGGGGATTTTGTGCGGTAAAAATACCTCAACTCCCTGTGTCTTTCACGACCTATTTAACCTCGTCAACAAAAAAGATAAAATCATTATAGAAATTCCTACTTGAGGTTAGCTACAGAGGACAACTTAATTCTAAATCCAGAACACAACGCCACTACATTGCTGATATAAACCAAATAAATGTGCAACGTTGGTGCTTCCGGAGTCAAACCACCAACAGTTCTACTTTATCTTCTTTCTTTATCTTTAGCAAAATACTTGACTAAGAAAAGAGGATTTTAAATGGCAATTCTTCAGATAGTAATTAAATTATTATTAAAGGCCGTTACATCCAAGTTTCGGGGGTGTGGGGCGAAGAGGGTGCGTTATACGATTTATGGTCTAAACTCGCTCCGTAATTTCAAGGAATTTTTGTTTTTAAGCCAAGAAGAGATTATTAAATGTACATACATTTTTAGACTTTTTATTTTTCTGGTATATTTTTCCCACGTCGATTCGTTTTATACAGTGGCCATTATAATACTGAGGATTCTGGGTTCAACTCCGGGTCTGACCAATTTTGAATTTTAGCACACCCGGTAGTTATGGGAATTTATTTTATAAGACTAAAGTAACTTGCAGTCTACCTGATTGCAAGTGATCACTGTGACCAACTCCATATAGAAAAGGGCTGACAGATGCATTGTCACTCCTCAGAACAAAGACGGTCACGTCATAAGTAAGACAAGCGGCATAAAAGGATAGATGGAACTGTAACAAGATTTGATACTAGAAATTCCAAATTTTGGTCTTTGGTAGGTTGAAAATTGGAAAGATCGATTATTAATAACGGGCGTGAGCAGAACTCTACCATGCCATGTGAACTTTCCTTAGCAACGCGTAAATTATGAGATAATTTTACGTCAAACTAATTGACATTGATTCGATAAGGTATATCTAATACATTTAGAAATTACGTCCGAATATTTGTTGATAACGATGTTGATAAGTAAGAGAGGTAGCACACCAGCGACTGTCAGCTAAGATACCCAAAAAAATAGAAATGTTATTCTATATGGAAATATTAAAACAAAGTATCTGTTTCTAATCAGCAGTGCTATTTCCGGAGGTCAATTGTACCTCAAAACCATACATTTCATTTCAGATGTCTTTGTTCTCTCTACCTTTCTTGTTTTCTTTCATTCACTTAATTATTCATTCATTCTTTCAATCAAGAGAAGATTTGTCGTTGATTTATTTTTTATAAAATGACGAGCATGCAGTCCACCTGATAGTAAGTGGCTACTGCCGCTCATAGACATCTGTAATCAGCCCCAGATAAGATTATATATTCCTATCGGAGGTCAGCCACAAATGTGTCGCCATCCCCGGCCGACCCCTGAGGACTAAGCTGGAACGCCTCGGAAAAAATGTTTCCCTTACCACACCCTTCCAACCAGAACAAAGCTGCGCTTAATAGGTGTGACGGTGGTGCCGCCGGACTCCAACCGCATAGGGCTCTGCTACCTTCAATGTTATGTTAGTTATGTTAAGAATCACAAGGAAAGTATTTTAAAATAATATTTCCATGTCTATCCAAGTGTACCTATAAGCTAAACACACGACGTCGTTAACAGTTTACAACGTCAACAGTTTTACTGCGGCCTCAACTAAGGTGAATCCAGAATCGTGTCAATGGCTTTCGGGAGATTTTCATATTTCATATTGAAAGTCTTGGCAGGGAATCAATGACACGCTTCGTTTTTTTTAAAGAAATTGTAGAAAATTAGTTAATTGTCACTAAGTGGTCAATGTCAGCTATCAGAGATCAGTAATGATCAGTGAATGACCCTGAATAAAAATGAAGTCCTACTGATACTGTTTGTATTACTACTTCCGAGGACTAAATTAGACCTTACAGCAAGTGTCTGCCTAAACAGATCCTTCAAACCAGAACACAGCAGCGCTACACTGTTGTTATATGGCAGAAATAGGTATGAAGGAGATAACACCTCATTCTCTACCACGTTTGATTAGTCATCTTCTACAACATCCATGAGGACTGATTTCGATATCACACTAGTTTTCTAGTAAACTAGAAATAGACTAGTCTAGTATATATGCTACTAGTTTCGTTTCACTAAATATGCTTACTGATACATCCACATTAAAGCAAATAACGACTCCTCTGGTGTTGCAAATGTCCATAGGCGACGGTGACTGCTTTCCATCAGGTAGCCCGTCTGCCTTATCGTTAGGTTAAATATATAAAAAAAAAAAAAACAAAAATATATACGCTCGAATAGATAACCTCTCTTCATTGGGAATTCGGTTAAAAAGCGCTTCTTGACTACGACTCTACCATACTAGATTTGCATAGATAATTTCTAATAATATTGAAACTAAAAAATCTGTACGGTAGGCGAACAAAGTTGCAGACTAGACTAGTGTCACACAAACAATTCAAAAATATTGATTATCTACATTTTATTAAACGAATAAAACCACAACTTCACACTAGAATTGCAGAGAATTGACGTGGAGCTAGACTAGTATTACATATAGCATACTAGAAAATCAAATACTAATGCTAGATAATGAACCCGCTAGTTTAGTACTACATAAATAAGACTAGTCAATCAGAGACTTGAAACTAGTCTAATATATAATAGAGAAATTGAGAGGAACAAAGCCGCTGCTCTAAACTACTATCATAGAGAGCTGTAGACAATTAAGGTATATCTGTAGATAATAAGGACTCTAGTCTAGTATCACGTAGAACATACTTAAAGTAACCGTCCCGTTTTGGACGGGACAGTCCCTTTTTTCGATGCTTCGTCCTCGGGACACAAAATTGTCCCGTTTTCCCAAATGACTGCATTTATCAGTTTTCAAAAAGCGCCCCACACTGTTCCACAATTATACTATTTACTGTTACTTAAATGATTCCAAGATTAAAAATTATTTTCTACTTCTTAGTCGATTTTATCATGAAAGCATGTTTTTTTAGTTTATTTTAAATTATATTTTTCAAGTAAAAAGTAATTGACATAAAAAATAATCGATGTCCCATTTTGACTGAAATAATAAATGGTCACTTTAAATATACTAGACGAACAAAGCCTAAACAGTATTGCGTAGATAATTCCATAGAATTCCTAGTATGAGTTAAGAGTAGGATAGATCGTTACGTACTCAATGATATGAGCACAGTATTAACTAAATACCTATTTAATTGTTACGTAATGCAATCACTTGCACTTTTAAAGGAAGGAATGTTAACTAGTATCATAGACGGAGCCGTACACAGACGAACTAATAAAATAGACTACTAATCCTTAGTTAAAAATGCGAAAGTTTGTTCCGTTTTGCGACTTATTTTACCAACGGACTTTTATTTTTGGCAGACGCGTAATTTGTGTCTAGGAGGTAAACATGTTTTAGATTCCGAATTTTTTTTATTTATTTTTATTTATAAGTTTTTGTACACGGAAAAAAACATTAATAAAAGCAAACATTATGAAAATAGAGTACAAAGGACTGCTTATTTCAAAATGAAATCTCTTCCGGCAGCAATTTCAAAGTTTAAGGAATTAATAATTTACCATGAGCTTGTTAAATAAAAGCTTTATCCAGTGGAGTTAAAATAAATCAAATATGAATGTAAAGTAAGCAAGAAATGTCTTTAAACAATTTGATCTCTATAACTTTGTTATTGTTTAGACTTTAGATAAACTAAATGATTAAGTTAAAAAGCGAAAATTAATTAAGTTAAGAATAACTATTTTGATTAAAATATCACTTTCATTTATAAAAGGATATATAGGACATATAATTGAACTTTATTTCATTATAAACGAGAATAAAGCCAAAATTCAAATGTAATATTTTCCTAATCCTAATCATTTTGAAAATATTATTAACAACTTCACGAATTACCCATAGTTCAAATTTTCACAACATATGAAAAAGTTTACAAACAAATGAAAATCTAAAAAAAACATCCATGAGTTAAAAGTTAACAAAGGAAATTAAATCGATACTTTTGAATTTGTTAAACAACTTTTGAAATTTTCGTAATAAGGCACTTAACGTGAGTTGATCTTTTGCAATGTAGATAACAAGTCAATGTACTTCTACTATAAATATAAATTATGCATCAAAAGTTGAAATTTAAATTTTCAAAGTTTTAAAAAGTTGTAGTTTAGACAAGATAAAAAAACAATAGAAAGACAAAATCTAAAATGGAGTAACCGTACTTTTCAATTGAAAACACAACTTTTGAAGTTTTTACTAAGAAAATAAGTTTTTGAACAAAAGTTGTAAAACAATCTTAAAACAAAATTGAAGACATATGCACTCTAAGAAATCAGAAAGAAGATCCATCGGAAATTTCAAAACTCGTACAAAATATTCAAAAAGTTTTTGAAAATATACGCTTACACGACTTCAAAAAAATACAAATCCAACAACGCGTTCAGGAGACTTCGAGTTCGGGATGCACGATCATACAACCGCCGAGAACTTACGCACTACATCCCATTCAAAACCGTCAGAGAACAAAACAAAAAGAGCATCCACTGTTATCTCGCTTACCGAAACAATGGCAAACGGAACGTAAACACAGCACAAGGGAACGCAACACGGTACCGATAACACTACAGTGAGAGGCACTAAGTATACACTGTGACGCGAAACTTTTCGTACGGGCGGCGACGACGGTGCGCGCACCACGACGCGCTTGGTGCTACTGGCGGCCGCCATGGCCGACCGCCGCTCACTTCGCTCAGTGTGTTGCCAGCGCTAGTGTCGACGTTACCCCGATGTGGGAGATTTGCATCGTTTTCTATGTACGTTCCATTGTCAATTTTTGTTTTAATTTGCCGCTTTTTGTGATACAATATTTAACAAAAAGTGATAAGCCACGAATTAATTATTCTAGCAATTTACAATGAATCTTGGATGTTTCTCTTAATAGACATCAAAAATAATTAATATTTTTTTTGACATGGCGTGAAATGTGTGAATGGAAAAAATTGAGAAAAATAAAAATGTTCAAACGGATCAAAGTATTGTTGCATTAATTCATTAGTTGATCGTCTACACGACGTACCAAATAATTTCCCCTATTTAGTTATATTTTTTAATTATTCCACTTAAAAGGAAAGCGACTACACTACTACTTACACCGAGTTTTAAAAACAAATTCATTACAATGTAGAGACATTAAAACAATTAATTTGCGTCTCAGCCGCAAACGAAAACATCACAACCACCAACCACCAACAACAGCGGCCCAACCACGCTACCCTGAGAAACCCCGAACTCCCGTACATTATAGCAACGAAAGCTCCCTCGCGCGTAGCAACATTGCCGCGACGTTGCCGCTCCGATTCGCGCGCTCGACTCAACGGCGCGCACGTAGCTGTAATGAGGTTAAAGTTTCCTAACACAAACTTTTTTTCTTCTCAATTTTCAGTACAGAGCTTATAGAGACGCTCCGGCTCATCCGAAACTGTAATTAGCCGTTTTAAACGGGGTTTTTTCAAGTGATTGATGTTGCTCGGGATGGAAGTAAATGCCCCTTTGTAAACTTTCGCCGCGTTGTTCAGTTTTAATCTGTTAGTTGTTCTGTACTTTGTTTTGTTTAATAGATGTATAAAATAAGCACGTTACCTTTGAGAACTAAGTTGGAACGCTTCGTGTTAAAATCTTTACTTTGACGTCTCTTAATAGTAAACTAGAGTTGTATACGAAAAAAGCCCTTTATTACATTGCACTCTTCTAAAATGTTTACAAATCATTTCGGAGATTTGGTTTGTACAATGAAATTACTTTATTATAAAAAAAAAACAATTGTTACCGTAAATTACACACTATCTGATAAAATATCTAATTCATCAATGGATATTACTTTCGATAATAGTTTTTGATGTGAAACATCTATAGCCGCACGTAAAACCGATTTCTGGCGTGGCGACGCATGCCGATGGTATATATATACAGTCTATATGCAGTAGTGTGTACGGTGTGGCGACGCGTCGCCATGCGCAAACTATTACCGAAGTCACTGATTAAACGAATTAAGTAGTCACGATTTGAAATAAATTCGTATTTTTTTGTATTTAATGAAAATAAATGTTTATTCAATAAATAGTAATCGTTATCTGGAAAAAAATGGTAATATTTGATTTTATCATTATGACATATTTAGTTCCTATCACAATATGTTCTTTTCTGCATATTACTTTTACAAAATAATGTCGATGTTTCACATCTGCCAGGCGTCCCGTGACGGCTCACATTTTTTTATTGTTCGTAATATTATAAACCAATTTATAATAATCATCATCATACGTGTTGCTCATTTCCAAGGTTTGATGACGTCTTACAGCGTCACCTTCATCAACATGATGAAGACCTTTATCAACATCAAACCTAGAGCTCTACCATTTTTTTAATCATTTAACATTTTGCGTCGTGTCGTCTGTACATTGTATGAGTATAAAGTAAATAATTGTTTAAGGATAAAAAAGCATTATAATAATAATTTAATTACGTATCGATATTGCGAGAATTTTTTTCTTCGAACAACTGACTTTTTTGACAGTAAATGTGCTGATCCAAGCTACCACACTATAACTCAAATTAGCTAGTTAAACACAATTTGATAGATTTCATACATCTTTCAGAATATCGTGAAGAGCTCTTATGCATAGGTTTCTGATGTTTTCCTTCGCCGGTACAGTATTATAAACTACTAGTAATGAGACAAGCCCTTGCGATTCATAAGCAAAAGATAATTCTTCTCTGATGAGTTGTCAAGTTATATAAACAACTTTGGCACGCTGTTTCAATAGACTGTGTCCTTATGGAATTATGTAGCCATGTAACAATAACATATTTTATGGCATAAATTCACTTACTTTTCAAGATATTTTTTTATCTGAACAAGGTGTAGCCTTTAATCTTATGTGTATCTGTGATCCATGTAGAACTACTTTCCAGTTTAAATCTATCGACAGTCGTCAGATATACCAATTTTGAAATTTTAAACTAAACATTTATCTTAATAAAACTATCATATACTACTCTTAGGCCGACACACTCTCAGATAAGAAGAAAAAAAATTACAAGAGAATTTATAGTTCCTAAAATTACACATAACAATTAAACAAAAAAGTAACTAACATCCTTACAACATCAACAGATTCAGCATACAATTGACAAAGCATACGTGCAAACATTGCACCAACGTAAAATAATAAAGATAACACAAGTTCTATCGAATGTAGAGAAACTAAAACCGCGAAAGGAAACTAATCGGGAATTCAGAGGTGTTTCGGTACCACGGCCTGCGATTGTGTTTATATTTGGCGAAGTTGCGAAATAAACGCACAGATGACTAAGTAATCCTTGTTTGATACACGCTCACTAGCTATCGTTTGGTCAAACGGCTTTGGGTACATCTAAATCACCACACAACACAACTCTACACAGAAAGATAAGTATTAAAGGCAGTGTAGAAAATTTGTAGAGCTTGTTAATAAACAAATATTCTTAAGACCATGACCATGTACCCAATTTTTTTTTTAACTTAACTATAAGCCATAAATGCTCTACATGCAAAAATGCAAAGGAGTATATTATAAGATAAATGTACCACGCATATACATATATGAACCCAACGACAACGTGAAAAAGGCAAAGATGAGTGACGGCACAAACTTGGATGAAATTGACGACAATTCAAATCCAGATGATGTCCAAAATATATCACAGCGGTATGTGTCAAGTGCGAGTGCCGTTACCGACACGTAGTGACGTCACCAAAGACTAAGAGTGAAATACGAATATTATCCAACAGAGATTGGACGGAGATGTTTCAAATGCAGACGTGTCGATACCATGTTAATATGTTATAACTGCTTACAACAAAATGATAGTTTCTTCAACCTTCAGGGTGTTAAATAACATCGAATTAATATCTATGGACTAAATAAAAAAAAATGGCCAAGTGCATGACGAACTCGCACATATTTTCAGTATTTATTACCTTTATTATAGCGGCTACTGGTCTACATACTCTGTAAAAATTACAAGTAATAGGAGATAGAACCCCGTGACAGACAGACAAAAGGCCAGACGGACAGACGTACAAGCAGCGGAGGCTTAGTAATAGGGTTCCATTTTTATCCTTTACATACCGCACACTAAAAGAAAACTTTTAATTTAACGAAATAGTGGTTTGATCCACTATTAACCCTAATTACTTCGCAATGCAACATAGCGTCCACGGCCTTTTCCATCTCGAACCTCTTGTCCAGCACGCATCAAGATACTTGTAACAAATAAGCGAAATATTCGTACAAAATATCGCCGAGCATCAAACTCCAACCTTATATCTTCATTCTTATAATCTCTGCATTGGACAGGACGATTATGTATTGTTTTACATGTTATAAAAAATAGACGGAGAGAATCAAACGTAGTAGTAACATGGCTCGAAGGACCAAAATTTCGTTTTTTGTTAACGTAGGTCGCAATCTTGGCAAGGTGTAACTAGAAGGGGAAAAGGAACAGGAAAATTAGCGAGACCTAGGATAAAAGTGGGTATTTTTAAACAAATCATCAACCACACAAATGATTTTATGGAAAGGCTTTCCTACATGTTGAGAGATATTAAGATATAATTAAAGGTCAATACATTTCGTGATTGTATTGCGATGGCATCAATATCGCTCTAATTTCTGGATAAGTATACAAATGTTTATTACACACAGATCTGAAAAATATAGACAGATCTGAAAAATATAGACATCACACCATGATGTAATACATGCGTCACAATCGTGTTTGCAATCCAGCTTGATTTAGGCCTCTATTTCACTGTGACCACCTCAAGTAAGTCTTTCATCCTATTTTTAATCTGTTACGACCAATACCCAATAGACATCAGTGACAATAACTGAACGCTCATTTAGTGCTCCTCTCAGATAAAAGATACTCATCACCATCCGAAACTTCATGAAAGTTTCTTAATACGGAAACCATCGACTTTATTCCCTTACTGAAACGTCTTTACATCAAGAGTCATCAACGGGGGCTCGAAGCAGGCAAGGGCGCTGTAGTCCAAGTTTTTATGAGAGCAATAACTCGCGCACTAATGAAACAACTTGTGACCATCCCCCATCCCCTGCTCGCTTCCTCCCTTAGCGTAGATGCTATGTTATTGCTATATATGACTTGTTAAGTATTTTTAAAAAAATGTCGATGTTTTTATAATTAAGGGTACTAGTATTAGACTTTTTCCGAGATTCGTAGTTTTTGAAAATTTCGACTACTGCAGTGCACTTCCAATGTCCGATTCGGACGAGCTTGAATAGAGTAGTAGAACGATTCGACAGCTCAGATAGCGATGTACGATTTGAAAATTCAGAAAAATTGCTATTTAGCATTAAGTCCGCCTTTAATAAAGTAAAAAGAAAATGTTTGATATTTGTTTCACCAGATTGCATAATTATTTTCAAAAGGATCCGAAACTCCATTTCCAGATATAAAGAATATACCAAATTGAGTCACTGAACTGAATTATCTACTACTAATAAGCTACTGAGCTAACTGTGCATATTGGTAAGACTTCTATACAAAATACGTATAGCAAAAACACTTTTTCATATTATCTCATCGCGCGGACAAACTCTATTATATAAAACAACAAATAGATCTTCAGTTATAACTAGAAAGAGTTACCTAATTGTTTTCATAGACAGCGGGACATGGAAACATAATTGCAGAGCAGGACAAAGACACGTAACCACAGGTCTAAGGTAACGGTTGACAGTGGATAATAGGCTGAACTGTTATTAGTTTCAGAAATAGAAATATTTAAATAGACTTTGTAGTTACATAAAAATCTAATAAATTATAAATTATCATGTAGTCTAATTTAAATGAACAAATCTCCATAAAATCAAAACCAGAAATCATTTTTTTGGATTCTGAATCTATTTTGTTATGATTTTGATAAATACATTTTCATTGTGATAAGACTTTTAGAAATTCCGAAACAGTATTATGCAGAACTTTAAAATCGATCTGAGACATTTACAAAAAACACTAAAACTTTGTCCTCAGAGGTAGCAATGCATCTGTAACCGACCTCAGGTACCAATACAATACTATCGAGGGTTGATTACATATATCCAATTCAGAAGTGACCACTTACCACCGATTAACCGCATGCGCGATTTCTACTTCTTATTAATAAAGAAAACAATATTGAACATAACTAGAATATTACTACATTCAAGATAAAGAACTAGGCGAACATAACCATTAGGAAACTTTAACAGCAGTGTTAAACACTGCTGCGTTCTGGTTTACCACACGTAAGGGAAACGTACTTTTCCGAGGCATTCCACCTTAGTCCTCAGGAGAAGTGCATCTGTGGCCGACCTCAGGTAGGAATATCTAATCCTATCTGAGGTTGATTATAGATATCCATGGGCGGCAGTAGCCACTTACCATCAGGTGGACGGCCTCCTCGTCTGCTACTCTTACATAATATAAAAATAGAATAATACATGTATTAAGACAAAGACCAAAACGAAGTACCAGGCGAACATAACCATTAGGAGATCTATGAAAACCAAGAGAAAACAAAACTAACATGACACCGGAAACGTACATCCAACATAAATGTTTCAAAGCTATTACAGAGCTATCCCCTCCTTATTAATGCATCCGTATTGATAGCGTATCGTGTGAGAACCGTACAACCGAAGACTATTTGGGTCGTGGATTAATTATGAAGGCTTCATCAGCTATTGTAATTGGTTCGTTTGTTGTTCGAAATCTATTTGGCTTGGCTAATGTCAAAGTTCTAGGAATGGAAGTCGCAAACGAACTAGCACACTACTTAATAAGTACTGACAAAGAAAATGATAAAGGAAATTTATTATGGTATCTCATTTGTTATAAATAGTCGATGCAAATGTGAAAGTCTTACGAAATATAAGAGATACATGATTTAGATGACAGATTCGTAATGAATACTGGCTATCACTTACCAGATCAATCGTTAGGACTACATGTTCATAAGACTATGGGTGAATGACAAAATATTGCAAACAAATTAAAATTTACAGAGGATAGATTCAAAATGAATCTGAATTTAAAGATGTGTTTATATAGAATCAAGATACATAGACGAGTATTCGTGCAACATTATAACCCACGTGGATTAAATCTAGATAACCCCAAAAAACTAACACGGTTATACTCCAAGAAATGCAAAACACATTATATCATTAAATTCTCCGTAAAACTAAACTTCACCTCAAGAAAGTTTCCTTTAAAAAACAACCCAAGGAGTTGTGGTCATCGACTCTATAGTAAATAAATACGATTCCTCAGCACACGTTCAGTTATCTACCCCTCGACGTTGCACCCTAGCGCGGCCACCTGCACAAATCACTATACAAACACCGACATACCTATACACATTTGCGTCTCCATCGCTCGCTACTTCACCGATTGCTTCAATGACTGTGGTTTCGAGGAAGCAATGGATAGGGAAAGGTGGATTTGGCATCGTTAAACTCGTTTCCTTTGAAAAAGCTCAGGCAAAGGTAATAATACGTGGACGCACGCGCCGCACGACAGATGTTCGCGTTCGGGCGTCTTCGGCACGCGTCGGCTATCTTCGGATTCAGAGGTTCGTGGCTAATGGCGTGGTCACAATAAAATGATTTCAGGTAACATTTGAGATGTTTTGTCGTAAGTAGTGCTGTGGTTGCCGAAATGGTTTCTAAAGTAGCGAACTTTCGCAGAGCTTTACCTGTTTTGGAAGACTACATAGAAATAAAGTCAATCTGTAATTCATTAGACACAATATTATCTGCGACTTTGTAATCTTTACACACCTTAGACACCATTATCGATGATTTCCCCTAGATGATTTCGGTGAAGAAATGCTGAACATTACATATTTAATTAATTGCGAGATTTTGAAAAATCTTTGAACCTTCTGTTTCAATTTAGAAATATACTAATGAATTACTAAAAATATGACGCTGTTTCTTACAGCAGTGACCAGCGCTACTGTTATGGCATGTGTGGTAAGGGATTTCTCCCTTAATACTTTATAATTTAATTACCGGACACGTTCCAACCTAGTCCTCAGGGTTAGCGACGCTATGCCTCAGGTAGGACTATTGCTTATCTGAGGTTGATAACAGTTGTCCAAAGGCGGCAGTAGCCACTTACCATCAGGTGTACTGCATGTTCGTGTGCTACTTCTGTATTCCAAAAAAGAAACCCCTTATGGTCCATTTGTAGAGGCAAATTACATAGTGCGCACTCGTGTCATCATTAAGAGCGTAATTCAAAAGAATTTTATCGCTCCCAAAAGAAAAAAAGAGTCAAGTACATATTGAACAAAACCTTACAGCCTATATTCGTAATGAGCACAAAGGCAAAACCTTATAAGTACGAAACGTAGGGTTTTTTATTGGTCTGTGCACGCGCACTTTCTATTATCCCTTTTGTGCCCTTTGTGTGATTTCTTGATTGCTATCCTGATACGCTATTGAATTCTAAGATTTACATGGAATTTTAATACAGACATGACGCATACAACATATTGTTTGTTTATATTCTTTTTATTTAGATAATTAGGTTTTATTTTTGGAAATCGATATTGAATTTTACTAAATACAATAATAAAAGTGTTAAATCCCAAAATCAAGTCAGACAAAGGGAGTCGTAAATGCGACAAATATGAGGTGATCTCAATTAATCTCTTGATAAAGATGGATTCATAGTAGACTTCAAGCTCCAGTCTTCTTTGTAGCTGTTTACGAATTTCCATTGTATGAAACACATACAATTTCCATACTTACATAATTTGAAAGAAAAAAAACTTTAACCTCTTAATCAACATTAAAAAAGTGCAAATGACCAAAAACTATATTCAAACAATCTCTAAAACTTTAGAATTTAATCATTCTCTAAACGAAACCGTAATATGATGTAAAGGTTTAAACTAATATAAACTAATATAAAAATATTAAAGAAAGTAAGCGTTAACATAGGCCATCAACATCTGATTGCAGTATACAAGTCCCTAAGTATTTAAAACAATGATTAATTATAATAAACAAATCAAAGTCAAACCTAATAAAATAGCCTTCAAATCTACAGGTGAGTAACACAAGCAAAATCGAATGAAAACACAATATTGTCGAAATCCAAGGCCCTCGAGCCAAGAGCACCGGGACCCTCGCCCCAGCCCTTCGCACTTTTAGCCTTTTTGCACGCTCCCGGTCGTTCAACTTGTCTTTTTGATGATATAATAGTTAAAAAAAACTAAAAAATACGCTTTTATAAAAAAATTTACCAAAAAATGAAAAATAAATAATAGTTTAAAAAAACTAAAAAAATACACTTTTTATAGAAAATCCAACTAAAAAATAGAAAATATTTTTTTCAAATTTGAATTAAGAATAGTGTAAATAAGATAAAAATATTATTTATTGTAAAAAAAGCGTGGGGTGCATGGTGTCAATAGTTATAAATATTTTATTGATAGATATTGAGTAGAAGGATTATCATTTTGATAATATCTTAAAAAGCACCCCACGCTTTTTTACAATAAATAATATTTTTATCTTATTTACACTATTCTTAATTCAAATTTAAAAAAAAATATTTTCTATTTTTTAGTTGGATTTTCTATAAAAAGTGTATTTTTTTAGTTTTTTTAAACTATTATTTATTTTTCATTTTTTGGTAAATTTTTTTATAAAAGCGTATTTTTTAGTTTTTTTTAACTATTATTTATTTTTCATTTTTTAGTGATTATTTTAGCGATTATTTTAACGATTATTACGTAGCGTATTATCAAGTTTATCTTTCGAATCAGCATTAGCACCTTTGCTTAGCAGTGCAAAAATGAATATTGGGTCATTGTTTAACACAGCTGTATGAAGGGGTGTTTTACATTGGTGTTTATTTTTATTGTTAACGTGAAAATCCCAGAGGAGTTGATGAATGACATCCGAATTGCTAACTGCTTTCTTTCATAATTTATACCATATCCCAGGTCCTCTATCTTGGATAAAAGTAATCACGGAAAAAGGATGATAGAGCATCTTTTAAAAACAGGCGCTGATGGCAATACTCAAGAGAAAAATGGTCAACTGCTTTACATCTAGCCATTTCAAAAGGACGTCGTCCAATCATCGATTTAATATTACAGCATGATGATGTTAATATCAAAAATAATTCTAGAATTTCTTCTCTTTGTGTTGCTGCTGCATGCAGAGATTTTAAAACTGTTAGTAGTTTAATTAATTTTACAGCTCGAGTTAATAATATAAGTTGTGACTATGACGATGAGCTGAAATCATATATGCCTTTACATTTGGCAGCAAGAAATGGGAACAATTAAATAGTGGAAATCTTGTTAAAGGAAGGTGCAGATGTTGAAGTGCTGAATGAATAAGGATGATGAGACACCGCTAAATGATGCTGTTAACAACGGACGCGTCGAAGTTGAGGTCAGGTCAGGTCAGGTCAGGTTAGGTTAGGTGATCGGCGCGCCTGGTCCTGATTCCTTTATTGGTCTTAACGCAGACCTTCCGGGTCTCAGGAAAACAAAAATCGCTGATCCTGATTATCCTAGTAAGGATAACGGGTCAGAATGTTTAAAATATTGAATTGTCATCGGTCCTTAATAAGTATGCCAAATTTCAAGTTAATCCGACGTTTTGAAGGGGGTTAAGATCATGTTCAAAGATTCCGTTACATACTAACATACCAACATACATACGTCTGAAGCTAATAAAAGCGTATTAATAAAAATGGCCACCGAGCTTTTTCGGGTACTGGTGGGACTTTTAGGGTTCTGTGATCGAATGACATATATGACAGTTATTGTATCGTCCTGCTCGTATGTTAGAGAGTTATGCGTTTCTAAATTTGGTAAAATGTTAGACTCCCTTCCTTCTGCCTTTTCAACTATGATATGGAATGAATTCTTTAAAAATTAAGATAATGAAAAAATGAAAAATGAAAAAATGAGTATATATATAGAATTAAAGAATATATAATTAAAGAAACACTTTTAAAGAATATAATTTTGAATGACATTACTAGTATAGTTTTTAGGATATGAGTTATTTCGGTTTAAGTTAAATTAACAGAAATAACTTTGTTTTTCACAGGTTCTTTAAATAATGATATTAAATAAAAACTTACTTTTACCAATAAAATGAATGTCCTTTATACAGAACCATTTACTGTTCGTAATCCAATACACACATGACGAATATTTTTATGTTGCGTAAAGGACTTAGAAGTTACTTTCTTTTAATCGTTAAGCGCTTAAATGATGCGTTCAGGCCGTAATTAGCATAAATAAATTTTGATTATCTTTTTTAAAAATTACTTTTAATTGTTTTAATATAAATCCAAATACATATTGCAGATACTAAATAATCGATCAACAAAACTATTAAAAATTGCAATTACAAAAAAATGCCGCTAAATTAAAAATCATAATCGATTTTTAATAAAAAATAAAAAAAATACATCCGATCCCATTTCGAAAAGGATATACGGGACACAAGCTTACAAATCGATTTAATCTCCTCATGCTTTATTTTTTATAATAATCTCCAGTTACACCCCTTTGGCGTTGGGCCGTTTATAAAAGGGTGGATCTTTGTACGAGCAAAATAATTTTATGCTCCTACTAAATTGTAAAGTCTTTTATAAACTCTAAAATTGTATACTAAGGCTTAATATCGAATACGCGTTATATATAATATCTATGTCTTCAAGTTTCTTTGTCCGTCAGTACATTTGAATATGAATGCGTATTAGCTTTATACTGGTTAGATGGTTACTAGATGTGATCGTTTTTCGTTTTTCGAAAACGGTTACGCAATCGATATTTGATTCATATAGATATGGAAAACGGTTTCTTATATCAGGAGCGTGTTACTGATGTAGAGTTTGTACTTTCAATTAAAAACAAACGAGATTTGATATGGTCTTCATATTGATATTGGAAACGGTTTCTTATATGGATATCAGAAGCTTACAACCGATATAATTTTGGCAGTTTCAATTGTAAATAATGTACAGACTTTTTGACACATTCAATATATATTCGCTTCGTCTCTTTCTCACTTTAAAGTGTAATATAAGTTGAACAAAAACGTAGGGAATATAAGATAGAAAACGGCTTCAGTTTTAACTTTACTTCCGTACGTTTGTTTATCATTTGGTTTCTTAATAACGGTTGTCAATATCTAGTGTATCGATATAGACCGATATGATGAAAAACGGTTTTTCGATACGATATTATACATCGGGCACATGCTAAGCGGTTACGTATTTAAGTGAAAAGATTAATGGCTGCAAATGATTTTGGTTCTTATATTAACGGTATAAGTATTAGTTATTCGCATGAGGAAATAAGGGAAACCGCCCATAGTTTGATTTATATGGTCCAAAGTTCCACTCCCCGCGAAATATCTTGATTGTATTTGAAAGCAATGATCGTGTGCGATGGTTTAAAATAACGCGCCAAGGACTTCTTAAGACTTTGTTTAGAGGTGGAGCAACTGAATAGACTCCTAAAATGGGAATATCCTCGAGAATTTCCATATGGAGTTGACTCTAAAGGTGGTAGAACCCTTTGTGGTTCGACTCCGGCGGCACCACCGCCACACCTATTTCTACCTAATAACAGCAGTGTTAGGCGCTGCTGCGTTCCGGTTTGAAGAGTGTGGTAAGGAAGACAGACTTTTCCGGGGCGTTCCAGCTTAGTCCTCAGGGGTAGCGACGCATGTGTGGCCGACCTCAGGTAGGAATATCTAATCCTATCTGGGGTTGATTACAGATATCCATGGGCGGCAGTAGCCACTTACCATCGGGTGGACTGCATGCTCGTCATTCCAACTTAATCATTATCCTCGGTTCAGATTTCAATACAACTTTATACTGTTTACAGAAGAGCATAGACATCAGCGAGAACTTACCAACAACAGATTAACTTTCCACTTCAAAAAGCCATATCAAGCCTCAAAAAGACTTAAATCAAACCACAATTGTACCACAATCAAACTCCCCGCTCTCATACCTTACGCCGGCCCTCAGAACTGGCCACGTGCACCTGCCGCGCGGCGCACGCCCTCACATCTTCACTGACACAGTTCCTCACCTACACTACAGTTATCAGTGATAACAGATGATCGAAACTCACGACTAAAGGGTTTAGTGCCCTGATCCACCGAGAGATTTCCCAAGCAAAAGTACTACAATCAAGAAATGTGCTACATAAATGGACTAATTGTTATTTACTTGCGCAAAAGATAGAGATAAAGAAATAAATGTAAAGCAATAGTCTGTAAACATCAAATAATATCGTGTGATAAAATCGTAAACAAATTACATTGCAAGGGGAAAAGTCATAGTACCTACGTACAGTAGTAGTGGTAAAATTTTAATCTGTTCCGTTGTTCCAAATTTGGTTTACCATAGTATATAATATTCAATATTTTTATCGATCGAAATATGTCTATTCAAGATTGAGTCAATAAAATCAAAATCCAATTTTTTTACTTATATACGTTTTCTTCAGACTGACACATTGCGTGACTTGAGTTTTAAATTCGACGTCCCATTCTTACTCGCATTAACAACGCGATTAAACAAAATTTATATAATATAAATGAATAACATCAAGGAAAAATAGCCAGAATAACAAAATTACTATTACTACAAGCGCGGTCTCATTCAAGGCACCTTCACGGGGACCCCGCGAGACATGCGACACCGTGTCGAACGCTTACGTCGGGCCCATAAACAATATCACTTTGTATCGATTTTAGATCATCGCCAATTCCGTAAAAACTAAAATCTAGCGGCACTGTTGAAGTTTTTGTTGCTGGTTGAGTATTTAATCGGTTTTTATTATAAAAGTCTAAAGTATATATGCTTTGGTCATTGAGGTCATCAATTGATCATTAATGCGTTATACCCGTGTTTTAATGTGTTGATTTGATTGACACCTTTGATAAAGTAAATTTATTAAGTTATGAATTGCAATTTATAGCTTGCAGTCCTCCTCTACTTGTGAGAGTTTGGGAGAAATAGCTTTCAGCTAGCTTGATACAGTTACAGAGTTACAGAAATCATTAAATCAAAATTCATAAAATAATTGCAAAATCTTACTTTGACTAAATTTGGACAAAGCCACGATGCACCGATATATTTAAATTTAATAATTTCCTCTTTGTTTTAAGGATACAATTATAATTTACTACGAAAATAGTGTCAAAATAGTCACACTGTTCAAAACCTAGACTTTTTCGGAAACCACCCAATTCCAGCACAAACGATACACATCCATGTGACCGGTCGGATATAATTGCGACCAGTCAGCGGGGCCTCCGCAGGGGTCAATCAAAAGTCAATAATCTATGCGCACCTGGTAAACGTATTTCCATACACTGGCCACGTTACTAATGTTTGTCGAATTGATAGAGAACGGGGTGATGTGAGTTTATTTCGAAAAGCTCTTAGCTATAGCAACAAGTTAAGAAACTTTTGTGTGATCGGAGAATCAACGGACAATTGAACTGTAGTAACACTGAAAGCCTTTAAATAACACACAGGCCTGTTTCTTACCCACAAGCTACTGTTAAATGCCATATTATTTGTGGATATATTTAAGAGCAGAAGAGAAACCGATCACAAATCCAAGAAACAAGATGAATTACCCGATGAAAATATGTTAATACTGTCGCTTACAGGTATTGAGAATACCACAGAAACCAACAATACATGGCTTTAAATAATTTATTTAAAAAGTTCCATGGAATAACGCTTTAGAAGTTCACACAAAATTCTAAGATTACATAACATATTCTAATCAATGACATATTACCCGTAGGCATAAGATCATTCATTTTTTTATTTTCATATGATTAAAGTAGCAACGCGGCCAGCATTCTTGGGACTCTACCGGGAGGCAGTGATTTGGACTCATTGTTTTATATTTACATATTTTTTTATATTTCCTTAAGTTGTAATATTTCTTTTTTGTTTAAATTATATTTTTTGTATATATTGTATATAGATTTATAGTTTGTAAATATTTAGATAGATTATATTTTGTAAATTTAATTAATTGTGATAAAAATATATGATTATTGATTGTTAAGAATAAATATTGGTTAAATACGTAATTAAATACCATTAAAGTAGCGATCATTCACAACTAGTTCAAGTACCAGAATCGAACAAAACCACTTAATGTAACACTACATCAACCAACCAATTATCAACTCGTTTACCTCATCTTACACAACTCTATCCAGCATCGAATCGAGTTCCCACAGTAGGTGTATCACTAGTCCGTCTATCAGTAACATACGTTAGAAGCTGTAATCTACACATTTGTATGCGGCAACGTCACCGACATCACCCAAATCGCCATATCGCGTTACTTAGCGGGAATAAATTAAGCTCATCTCGAAATATTGAGGGAAAAATTAATAATCGTGTCATTTTGGCGTGTTATAAACGTGTTATCGATGTTAGAAGTTATTAGAAGGTGGTAGAACTCTGTGGTTCGACTCTAGCACCGCCACCTATTTCTGCCTAATAGCAGCAGTGTTAAGCGCTGCTGTGTTCTGGTTTGAAGGGTTACATACTTATTCGTGGCGTTTCAATTTAGTCCTCAGGGATAGCAATGCATCTATTGCCAACCTCAGGTCTAATCTTATCGAGGATTGATTACAGATGTCCATGAGCGGCTAGACGCCACTTACCATCTGGTGGACTGCATGCTTATGCGCTACTTCATAAAAACAGTTAACATAGCTAGCACGAAAAATAAAAATAAAACTCAAGACTAAAAAAGAAAAAATCTAGAAAAATCCACCAATCTTTAGCAATCCGTCGGTATGTGTTATCACAAAGACACGTGCTAGTGAATGACGTGTATACTGTATATGTGTGCACTAGTTGGGCACCGTGGGTACCCTTGTCACACAATATTTGTTCAGCGCCGTGATAGCTTATCGTGGACATATCGGTAGGGTTATTCGGGTATCGTAGTGAAATTACTTTACATTTTTAACTGGTTTGATCGATTATATTTTAAAGCAAAATACTGATGATAAAATTATTATATAAAATAATTATTTATAAGAATAATTTTACATGCCAAAGAAATTGTCGAGTAAAGAAAATAATTTTAATAATATATGTATGAAATATATATTATTTAATAAGTAACGTAATGAATACGAATCATTATTAATATAACATGTCGAGTTTTGATACAAAATGTTAAACGTTTCAATTTCAATTACATATTATTCTTGCTATTCTTGCATGACCGATAAATAAAATTAAAAAATTGAGTGACATCAAAACGTGCCCCCATACAATCTAAAAGAACATTTCCATGGGTTTATATGAGGTGGTTATAATTGACCACAAAATATACGAAAACAAATCACTCCTCATTTGGAAAATAAACCGAATATCCCTCTGAACGGTGATGAAATCGACTGTAAAAAGTTGTTATTTATTTGTAATAAGCTTTAAGTAAATAACACGTGTGGATTATCGATAGATGTGGCAAACGACATGAAGTCCACCTGATGGTAAGTCACTACACTACAAATAACTGCAAAAAGGTTTTAAGTACATGAATTTATGAAGGTGGTAGAACCCTTTGTGGTTCGACTCGGCGGCACCACCGTCACACCTACTTCTATCTAATAACAGCAGTGTTAGGCGCTGCTATGTTCCGGTTTGAAGGGTGTGGTAAGGGAGACAGACTTTTCCGAGGCGTTCCAGCTTAGTCCTCAGGGGTAGCGGCGCATCTGTGGCGCGACCTCAGGTAGGAATATCTAATCCTATCTGGGATTGATTACAGATGTCCATGGGCGGCAGTAGCCACTTACCATAAAGTGGACTGCATGCTCATCTGCTACTCTGATATTATAAAAAAAAAACATGACTTTGGCCACAGGCGCGTTGTGACCCTGAGGACTCAATTGAAATTGCCTAGGAGTCTACCTTATCACCTTTGCAAACCAGAATACAGTAGCGCGATACTGCTGTAAGACAGAAATAGGTGTTGCGGTGGTGCCGCTAGAACCACGTAAGTTTCTAACATTTTTAACACAGGTAGTTAAAATAATAGGAATGTCATGGACATGTCATGAAGGTGGTAGAACCCTTTGTGGTTCGACTCCGGCGATACCACCGCCACACCTATTCCTGCCTCATAACAGCAGCGTTGCGCTGCTGTGTTCTGGTTTGAAGGGTATAAGGGTAAGGGAAAGGGAGACATACTTATGCGACGTGTTTCAGTTCAAACCTCAGGTAGGAATCTCATCCTATCTTGGGTTGATTACATATCCATGGGCGGCAGTAGCCTTACATCAGGTGGACTGCATACTCGTCTGCTACTACTATTAAAAAAAGTGATACCGCGAGAGCCAAGCTAATTTATTCATAAGAAAGAATATGTTAAAATAGTCCGTTAAAATCTGATATTCCACATCTATACGGGTCAGTCTGAACTTCCTTTACCGACGGTTACAGAGCAGGTAGGTGTGGGAACTTTTTCCTTAACGTTTGAGTATGCCACTTCCGATGCGGGAATCGAACTCGAGTCTGCGTCGACTTCGTAATAGAATTCAATACATGTTTATAAATTATGGGAATAGACATTTTTGTAAGCCACTCAGTGGTAGAATAAGCGATCGTCCAAAATTGTTTTGACATCCAACAGCCATTATATGTTACCTTATTCACAAATAAACTGATCTGATTTGATTTTAAATAGTAACAAATTATAACAATATTCACCAAGATATATATATTTTTTTTTAATCTTTGAAAAATGATGTCAATTATATTTATACGTAATTACGTATGCCGTATAGGTAAAAAAATAAGAGATATGTAAAGTTATTTAATACCAAAGTCGTACCTTATTTTAGCAAATAAATATTATATTACATAAAAGTATCAAAGTAAGACCGTCTTATACTAAGCAAACATGAAAATATGGTCCACACTTATCACACCATAACATATAATATAGAAATTGGACATTCTGTATGTCCCTTACCGTCTTAATTCGGGTAAATGAAGTCGATAATACACTTACCTGCAAAAGAAAAACGAAAAATTAATTAAATAAATTAATGTGATATCATTACGTCTCTACACGTATTCGTATTAAGGATCATTATAATTTTGTACACACATTCACGTATAAATTAATAATTAAGGTGTACTTTTGAATACCATATTCAAAAGGTATATTAAAAATATTTACAAAAAATATATAAACATACTTTATGTCATTATTTTATTAACATTAATTTCATTATTTTATATTAATTGTATATCAATATTTTCTGATTAAGTCTATATTTTTACACGCTTTATATTAGCTTTACTTGTATGTTTGTCAGTGAGTAACTCAGTTTTTCAGTAGAAAGAGATCACCATACATCCTTATCTTACCTTGCATATATGAAAAAATGAAATAGAATACCGAAAGCTTTTTAGTTCATTTTATCATAAAAGCGTGTGTTTTTAGATTTTTGAACTATACTTATTTAATTAAAAATCAAAATCATACAAAATACACAACATTAAAAACCTAAGCTTTCAAAAAATATCGCTACAAGCGCCATCTATAGTCATCGAACACAAACCAAAACTCTACCATACTCTACCTACAAACTCTACAATACTCCTTACACCTACCTACCTACCTGTAGAGCCACCATATGCCCAAGAAATCCCCAAGCGCCCATTGTTCGGTGCCGATGCGAGAAACGAAAAAAAAAATAAACGCCAATCTCTCGAACATCTGGCGGGTCCACCCTCTTACACCCCCGAAGAGCGAGACGGCGATACACAACACGGTGAAGAGCGAAAGAGATAGAACGCTACACCCCTGAACGAGCAAAAAATCAAAAATTGGATGCGCGCACGCATATAGCGGGTTCCGTTTCCGAATTTGAATTCTGTATTAAGTTTTTTTTTTCGCTTCTATCTTTCTTTTGTTTATTGTATGAAGATTAAAAATATTCTCAGTGTTGTAAAACGATTTTAAAAGTTTACTTTTAGTTTATTGCGAATTTGAGTACAAAAGAGTAAATATATTAGTTAAGTGATCTTTTTGTGTTTTATTTTGCTAGTGTTTAAGCCATAGTTTATTAGCGAAATGCCGATTGGTAGACCTTTGATGACTTTTCTATCTAAAACTCTCACGCATATGAGTTTTCTCTTGTTTTGATAACTTTGATATCCTAAGTTTTAAAAATAAACCCATGTACTATCAAAGTCATTAAAAGGCATTGTACCCACCATAAAAGCAGTTACAGCCTAGTGGTTAAGATACTCGGCCTCTTGATAGAAGAGTCCGAGGTTCAAATCCCAGGCACGCACCTCTGATTTTTCAAAGTTATGTATGTATTAGAATTATTATTAGAAGGGGTTGTTTTAATTATTAGAAGGAATTATAAGAGCAAATTAGGTTCACCAACTAACTAGGTACCAGTAGATAGTCAGAAGAGAATTATATTAGGGGTTGTTAAGAGCACTATTGGTCTACAAACGAATCATGTACATGAAGTCGATAGTCGGAAGAGAATAAGGGAATAATTCGACCTAAAGATGGTACGAAACCTCTGGATTCAGGAGGCACGGGATCTGTTGGAGTGACCCCAATTAGGTGAGATCTATGTCCAGCAGTGGATCTCAAAAGGCTAATAATTGGTTAATCATGTTCGAATTGTTCTAGTTGGTAGGGTAAGATTATTATTGACTCTCATCTGGTTTGATTTCAGAATTCCAGCCAGAAGCAATTAATTATCTTTCAACCCACATGCGTGGTGGAGCCACCACAGCGGTTTGATACGCAGAGAGTTCCGGGTTCAATCCTAGCCAGGCAGATGTGTAAGCAATATGTTTTGATATCTTTTCTGGGTCTGGGTGTTCATGTACTTGTCTGTGTGTGAATAGCATTCACATAGTCAATCCTAGTTTGAGGTGTGCATGTGCAAAAAGCCCTATTTAAACATCATTGTAACCTATATTACAGTGAAACATCTGTTAGCAATAACCATTGTGAAGAACCCTTTATATTATGCAATTTTGTATACTTTGGATTTTAAGGATATCATTTCTGAATTTGCAATTTTTGAAGATACACAGTCTACATTAAGTTATTAGGTTTTATATTAGTAATGAAAAACTTCTTAAGATTATTTTATTGTAAGAGTTAATTTTTGAAAAGTGTCCTATATTCTTTTTTAAGGTTTTAACTATCCTTATAATAATTTTCTTTAAAATCAGCTCAATGGTTTAGCGTTGAAAGCGTAACAAACCGACAAAGTTACTTATATGCGAAACATTATTTTCATTTTCCACTATATACGGTACGTAATACATAACCAAACGATTAAATTTGGCCGAAAACAAAAAAAAAAAGAAAATTTAAACCACGTTGTTCAAAAACAGTTAAAATTCAAATACCGAACGCATCGCCAATAAAATCGGCAACCGATTCCCACGCATACATACACACATACATACATACATACAGGAAGCGAATAGACAACCCTAAGCTACCTTCGGTAATTTAAAAAAAAAAACGCCCGCATACTTTCATATTTCGAACATCTGTCCTATTGCGCGTGCGTCCCTCTCTCGCCCGTTCTGGTTTATATATCACCGTCTCTTTCCATCTTATACGGTCAGGTAAAACTTGTCGAGCTCACAAGTGTGCATACGCTTGATGGCAAGTGTTAATGTGTGGGTTTCCCATAGATAATTGTCAATGCAGTGGTCATAGATATCGGTCATGTCTTTGCGAATACTTTTCCACAAATCCGAGATGCTCTTCATCATCACGGTGGTGGAATATCTTGGATACGGCAGCGGCACCATTGTCACACCTATTTCTGTATAATAGCATATCAGAGCCAAATTAGGTCTACTTTGTACATCAATAAAGTTTCGGATCCGACCGAAAGTTTTTGTCGAAAATGACCCGAAACTTCGGACAAAACTACAAATTCTTTATAGTCTAAGATATCCATGAACTGCAGAGGATCATCATGTGGACAGCAAGCTCGTTAGCTACTCCAGTTCTCTATAAAAAGAACTTAATTCTAATGCAACGGTGGTATTCTTCACTTTTTTTTTTTTAATTTTAGACATCCTCAGTATATAAGCGACACTCAAATAGGTGTCAATTTTGTCTTAGTAACAAAACTTGTTAGGAAAGAGAACTCTTAAATCTCGTAATCTTTACAATATCCACGAGAAAAGTATAGAGCCTTGACACCACGTGGCATCTACACTAACTACAAAAATCATCTAATTCAATAATCCCTTCGACACTAGAACTCACCCCGCACAAGTACCTGACACACCCCTCGCGCTCCACGAAGGGAATAAGGGTCGCCCGCGCACCCTCGGTAACGCCATCCCTTACGCACTTGTGGAAACGACCTTCGGAGTTACATGTTCAATAACTACAAATCCTATTTTAAATTATCAGCTAGTTGACAATTATTAAGCTCGAATTTTATCTACACTAATACATATTATAAAGAGGAAAACTTTGTTTGTTTGTTTGATTGTAATGAATAGGCTCAAAAACTACTGGGCCGATTTAAAAAGTTCTTTCACCATTCGAAAGCTACATTATCCACGAGTAACATAGGCTATATTTTATATGAAATATATTTTGAGACGGTAAAGTTTGCCGGGTCAGCTAGTACAAATATAAATGAAGTGGTACTTTATACTTGTCTGTATTCTTAAAATTATTTTTTTGATAGTAATTCCCGTTAGTAGGCAATTTAATTAGGCAAAAATTGTCAAATCTTGATCTTAGTAGGCAAAATATTGGCTATATGTAATTGATGTTACGATGCTATGAAAGATTGAACTAGTATAGTGCGCGCCAAACTGCTAGTCCGCTCTGAATATAGAAATAAGTCGCGTCGCCATAGCGAATTGTATGACTACATCTGCTCGCAACAACTTCAGAGCGGACTAGCAGTTTGGCGCGGACTATAACTAAGTAAACTAAATATAGCACAAAGATGGTAGAGGTGTGATATTTAAAACAGTCGCAAACCATAAGGCATAAGCTATCCTGAAAAGTTTACGATTATTTTAAACATTCTAGTGTCTATAATTCGTAAAGTTTGAGAACAATTCAGGCAGACACACTGGCTACCATCTAGGACCAGTCACCACCCACATCCACCACGCTACGCTATTGCAAATTAACCGTGGAATAAATATTTTTAGAGACAAAAATACGTAAAGTCTAACATCGTCATCAACCCATTATTGTCCTACTACTGGGCACGCGTGTGCTCTCAGAATGAGAAGGATTAGGCCATAGTCAACCGCGCTGACCAAGTGCGTATTGGTAGACTTCACATACCTTTGAGATTGTTTTTTATATATATCTCTCAGGTAACCTGCATACCTCATCACGATGTTTTCCTTCACCGTTTTAGCAAGGAATAATCAAATTCTAATACGCATACAACTTTGAAAAATCAGAGGTACATGCCTAAGATTTGAACCTCGGACCCCTCATTTGAGAGGCCGAGTTTCTTAACCATTAGGCTATCACAGTCGAACATAGACCTTCTCATTTTTAAATCGATTAAATTTAAAACGTAATTGAATTAACTCAACATCGAGTACAGTTCAGCTACACTGGCCACCAGGACCTGTCACCCCATAGCCACCACCGCGCCACGGCACACGGAGCGTGGTAAGGTGAGGGGCGCCCGCGCACCCCATCGGTACACTTTTTGCTCCGTCCCCGCCCGGTTGGGGTCGTAATTCTTGTGGTGGTGCCAGACGAGTGGCGGTTGAGAAATAAAACGCTGCGTTTTTTTGGAAATAAATGTTTGAATTACTGACGTTTACACATTATTAGCTATGGATTATTTATTGACAGCTATGTGAAAACATGAAACGTAATGACACTTTTTAGTATCCTCTGTCATGATGGAATCCTAAGAAATCAGTTTCAAAAATAATACGAAGGATTATATTCGACCATTGCCATAAAATCGGTAGTAGCTGAAAACAATTTACTTCCTAAAGAGTTCTCGTGGTAGACGTATCATGGATAACCACTATAAATCATAAGGAAAAAAAGAAATATTTGCCATCCCGTTTGTTGATCTTATAGGTTTTAAACAACATCCGAAATGCGTTTATTACTATACTGCACTTTCCTTCGTCAAATTGCACTAATGCGCAATTATGAACTATGCTTTAATTATTTACTGGAAACTTGTATCGAGGAGTGAAAATAAAAAAAAATTGCAGCTAACATATATCATATAAGAACCCAACAACGTATTAAAAGGGTATAGACTTATATTGGAACAGGTTACCCTTAACATCAGGCAAATCAAAAACCAATAAACGCTAACTTCGTCAGGTGGTACCAGCGTAAAAAAACCGCCGCGTTCCAACCGTCGCCGTGTGAAGACCCACTAACATCTTTCGTCCCTCTCCAACGTAGTATTGGGGTCATATTGAAACTATTACAATACCGAATATGTGAATTTAGTTGGGCGAGGGTGACGTATGAATACGACTGAATATTTTAATTAAAAATATATGACACATGGTTTAAATATAGACTCGTGGAGCGAAGTTTATTTACCATACTCGACTATGCATGCAATGTACATTCCTTCAGAATGTTCTAGACTCGGTACGCACCAGCAGCTTGGGGTTTGAATCCCACGCAAGACAAAGATTTTTCACAGTTATAGTTGTTTTGAAAATTGTTATTCGTCTTTACAGAATATGAGGAAATCTACATGCCTGAAAATTATATAATGTTCTGAAAGAGTAAGACCATAGATAGTCCACTAAGCTGGTCACGTGGTACACTTTACACACTTTTGAGATTTTATCTACGAACCTTATTTTTATAACTTCCCCTTAACCGACCACAGAAGCGCTACACTGCTGTTACAAGGTCGAAATAGGAAATCTTGTCTCCGAAATTTAAACAACAAATATTCCTTCCTTCAAACCATCCTTTTCTACTTTTTAATGATACTGTGTACTCACCGCTGGGCACGGGTCTCCTCTCAGAATGAGAAAAATTAGGTCATATTCCACCGCGCTGACTAAGTGCGTATTGGTAGACTTTACATACCTTAGAAAACTTTTTTTTATTCTCTTAGGTATGCAGATTTCCTCATTATGTCGTTTCCTTTTTTTTAAGAATTTTTGGTATGCAGATTTCCCTGTCAATGACTTCCATCACCGTTAAAACAATTGAAAATTAAATTCTAATACGCACATAACATTGAAAATGCAGACTTGCCTCAGATTCAAACCTTGGACCTCTCGATCGAGAGACCGCTTCACCCACTATGCTATCACTGTTGCACAGTACACACACGTGCATAACGTATAACTACACAAAATCAAGCACACAACCGAACGCCGACTCGTGCGCACGTCCATTTCACGTTTTTGTTTTTGTTTTTTCCAAACGGCCCTTCCGAACAGCTGGTAGGGCCTTTGACCATAGCCGGGTACTGACCTGCTTTATTTTGGTTTTTCATTTAAACTCGCTTAAGGTCTTTATGCACGTTCCAGTGGATATTAAAAAAATGGAAAAAAATAGAGTATTTGAAGTAGTTAGAAATTCAGTTTATTGGGAGGGGGTCTGCGGATCGATTTTACAATATTGTATTGAAATTCAAAATTAATTATTGCTTGTTTAAAACGATGAAGGAAAACATCGCGAGGAAATCTACTAGCTAGAGTCCTTAAAACTCACAAGTGTGTAAAGTCTACGAATCCGCACTTAGTTAGTGCGATGGACTCTGACCTGAACCTTTTTGACTGGGAAAAACCGCGTGCCCAGCAGTGGGACAGCAGATGACGACGTCAACGGTCCCTGCCTACTATAAGGATCTATAATAAACTCTTATTCTCTTCTTTCCGAAGATATCTACAGATGTGGTGCAGTGGAGTCTAAAGTTCGAGTTCTAGACAAACATAATTAAAATTCAAATGTCTGTTTATAATTCCAAAAAAGCATTTACTCAGCATATACATACAAAAACAAAAAAAAATCTATTGTTTACGCAACCTTGAAAACCACTTAAACCAATTACGATGGGATTTCCTTCCCTAACATAGTCCCTTACCATGACATAGTCCAATTGAACCCGTATATTTTAGGGTTACTCAAAACTCCAAAAACCCGCACACATACTCGGCTATGTACCCCGCGGGCCAGACTCCACGATTGGCCCGTGGGCGGCAGGTGCTACGGCCGGTTCGCTCGCGGGCCTACGTGGGAATGTCTTGTGTTACGGACGGCTATTGTGGGACTTATGTCGCTTAGAAACGAGCATGGTAGTGGTAGCTTAGTAGTTGGATGCTTGGAGTCTCTAACGGAGGTCCGAAGTTCGAATACTAGATACGCAACTCTTTATGAAAATTATTGTGAGACTTGTGTCCATCTTAATGACTTATGGAACTTACAGTTTAAAAGTAGCATGGCCTGGCAGTGGTTAGAAAATCTGAATTTCAATCGGGAGTCTGAGATTCGAGACCCAGGCACGCAAAAAGTTCTTAAGGCTGTGTGAACTCTACGAACTCGCATTTGGCCACAGTGTTGGATTATGGCCCCACCCATTTTGAAAAACTCTTGCCCAGCAGTGGGAAAGTAATGGGTTGACGACGACCAATTAATATGGGACGACCCGCGTGGCGGAGCGGTCACCATACCGGTCTGACGCGCAGAGGGTCCCGGGTTCGATGCCCGGCCAGACAGACATCTAAATGATGATTTTAGATTTCTGGGTCTGGGTGTTTGTGTATTTATCAATGTGTGTGTCCATGGCACCCATGACACCCATGACACAGGGACTCCTCGTGTGGAGCTGTGAGTGTAGAAATCGTTTAATTATTCAAAAATTTAAAGGGATAAGTCAAAAACTACTCGTCAGATCTCGCTCAATTCAAATAGAACCAAATAACAACTACTAGCTTTCGAATATAAAAAAAAAAAACTTCAAAATCAGTTCACCCAGTAAAACGTTATACGCTAACATACATAAAAACAGTCAAAATGACAACCTCCTCCTCCATTTAAAGTCGATTAAAAAGAGTACTATAATTCGAACAAAACATTATTTTTCTTATCGAAGAAGCTCCTATCACATAAGAACCTAATTCGAACAAAATATTTTTTTATCCACGAAGGTCCTATAACCTTAGAACCTCCACGCGAAATACCCCACCATAATCAACACGGAAGTGTATATAAATAGATAATAGTTACGTGTTTAAAATTGCATCGTAACATTATATTCACAGTATGAATCACAGACGTGCGCTATCTCCAGTTAACTTCGGATATGGATTGCAAAACCTATCTAAGTAGGAAGGTAATGTAACATATTATCTATATGTAATTGTGTATATTTATTTATAGACACGACGCATGTTACGGAGTCTATCACCGTTTCTCTCACAAGGGAAAGGATATGCGAAGCGTTGGTAGGTTATTGGCATTAAAAAAAAATTGTAAAAAAAATACTTTCGCTAAATAATTGACTTAATTAGCACTGATTAATTAGTATAGCAGCAAAGGAATACAGTAAAATCGAAGAAAACATAAACCAAAACTCTGTAATCATAAATATGACATCATAAATAAACTTTATATGGAATGACAAGGAACTCCTGTCATTTATGTACTCCTGGTGTCATAGTAGCATCACTCGACCTACGATGAGTTGCACTAGCATATTCCCTGCACTTCTTCTCAGCGGCCTTCTGCTTATTACTTATTGGTGACGGCTATGCTTGCCTATGGTGACCCTTCAATATATAATATTATTGCAAACTACATCTACACAATGACACAAAAGAAAACACAACTAAAAATACAATCAGTGCGACAAACAGAAAACAAACAACAAGTGCTTACTAATTATAAAACATAAATGGTGCTACAGGAAAAAAACTGTGTAAAATACAAACGGTGCAATGATTAAAAAGGCGATAAACATAAATCAACTTCAACGAAAACGTGAAACAGAAAACAAAAATACAAACAGTGCGACAACACAAGAATACACACAACATAAACAACACTACTGAATTACTTTACATACGAATACACAACACAATAAAAATACACGACACAAAAGAATACATACAGTGCCAAAAAACGACAAGGCGACAACACACTTTGAGACAAACACACAAGCGACAAACATGTACTACACGCTCACCCATTGTGGGGGCACGTCCGCGTGCTGGTGGTGGTGGTGGTGGTGATGGTGGCGGCGGTCCGGCTGCTGGTGGCCGTTCGCCGCCGCGCACGACGTCGCCGCCACGCCGTACTGGCGTGACAAAAGTGCTACGAGTTATGTGGGGTACTAAATATAGTGAATTTGCTGTTGATTTTATGTGATTTAGTGATTGATATTATATTTAAAAATGTAATTTATTAAAGGAAGGTTAATAATAATAAGTGATACGAGTTATGTGAGGTACTACATATAGTAAATTTGCTGTTGATTTTACGTGACTTATTAAAAATTATAACGGTAACAATAATAAGCGACAAATATTAAATGGGGTACTAGGGTACTATGATTACAAGGAATTAACGAATTAAAAGGTATGAAAGAATGTAGATAATAGTGCCTTAGGGAGTTACATTTGGAATAGATTTTGTGTTACTTATTATTAAAAGTCTATTTTACAATTTAATGTAATGAATGAAGATGGACCGGTAGTGTATATTAGTGCGAGAAGTGATATAAATTATGAGATTAATACACACAGTGAAAGAATACAAAGAATACAGTAAGTGTAAAATCGCAGAGTAAATATTGTAACAAATGAATGCAGAAATTAAAGAAGGTTTATTGTGAATAAATAAAATATATAAGATATTTATTAAAATATGTATTATAAAAAAAAAATGAGTAAAGTTTCTGTTTCATAAGAACCCTATATTTATTGTACACCAAAACTACTGATTACTTATCGATATAACTTATGTATCTGGTTACATCGATAGACAACTACACCAAATAAATTTTGATTAAGGAAAAACTAAGTAATTTCTGTAGCGATCCTCACCTACGTACACATACCTATACCTATATAGGGTCCCAAAACTAAAAGCTAATACATTAGACGTCGGCAGTATCTCTTTATTTTCTACCCCCGCGACCCCTCGGGGTTCATCCTAACCGTTTTATACGACTCGGTGCCGTCGTAACGTTGCCGTTAACGGACCCCTGTTTTTGGGTGCTTTCTTAAGAAAATAAAGCCTTCGGATGGATATAATTTGTAACATAGCTGATATGTTCACCTTTGGAGCGTTTGTATAGAATTGAAGTAGTTAATGAACACGCAATCCACCAGTTGGCAAGTCATCTACAATGTATCGTTTAGACATCTACCATCTACCATAAATTGAAATCCTATCGAGGTGAGTCACAAATGCATCGCTACCAGTGAGGACTAAGTTGTAATGCCTCATGTAAGTATCTCACCTTTACTGTGCTCTTCAAACCGAAACCTAGCAGAGCTTGACACTTGATCTTATAGGACAGAAATAGATGACGCATTGGTGCCACAGGAGTTTAACCACGAAAAGTTTTATGCCATTCGAATTATGACATACTAGTTTTTGCCCGCGGCTTCGCCCGCGTTTAAAAGAAAATAATATGACATACTAACATACATAAAACTGAAAATCGTACCTTCATTGGAATGACAGTAGCGCCCTCTGGCGAAAATTGGTCGTACCAACTCTGAAACCTTCGTGGGCTCACGGACAACAACTTTGCTAAAGATCATCACTTGATCAACTATCTTCGTACAAAATTTCATTAAAATCGGTTCAGTGGTTTAGGCGTGAAGAAGAGACAACCAGACAGACAGACAGACAGAGTTACTTTCGGATTTATAATATTAGTAAGGATAACTGTAACAAATATAATACCGTAATCTTTAAGTAGTACGTGGATAAAAGCTGCCGTTTTTAATTTAAAAAATAGACCTCAAAGTCGGATATTCGAGTAAAATTAAACTTCAACCCTTAAAATTCTAATCCATTATATGACTCCATTATAAAATTACCGTTAAAATCTTCACCCAACCAAGAAATAAAACGTGAATGTAAGTGGCATACTACTCGTAGCTAAATCTACACCCTTGAGAGCTTCCGAAGGGTGCAGGGGGATACTTGTTCTTAATTCGCGACCGTCTCTCAGTCGAATCGGAGGTACAGTCGGGTGGATAATATTTGAAGTTTTTTTGGAGTTTACTCCTTAAGAAACGATTTGAGTTATAAGGCCCGGTACGGAAATTTTATGAGGAGTAAAATCAAGTGTAACACGAAAAGTTGAGGCGTTACGTAGAAAGAGACAAACATATATATCCACACTTTACGCGCAACACCAGTGAAGTCACTGAATAGAAATGTCTAAATTTTTTTTTTTCTTACTAATGACGTGAAGGAATGCGTTGTATCGGTACAATAAAAATAATTAGCAATATATAAAACATTAAAACCTCATTAACTATTTTCTATTCGATATATATCATAATTATCGTTCGTAAGGAGTAAACTCCAATCGTGCGTCGTAGCTGACACACACACACTTTTTTTTTTATATATAATATAGGAGTTGCAGACGAGCGTGCAGTCCATCTGGTAGTAAGTGTCTACTGCCGCCCATGGACATCTGTAATCAACCCCAAATATAATTAGATATTCCTACCTGAGGTCCGTCACAGATGCGCCGCTACCCCTGAGGACTAAGCTAGAATGCCTTGGAAATAGACTCCTTTATCACACTCTTGAAAACAGAACACAGCAGCGCTTAACACTGCTGTTATTAGGTAGAATTGTTACCGCCGATTTATAACAGCAGATCGAGCGATCTAATAACAGCAGTGTTAAGCGCTGCTGTGTTAAGTTTTGAAAGACGTGGTAAGAAAGACATACTTTTCCGAGGTGTTCCAGCTTAGTCCTCAAGGGTAGCGGCGCTTCTGTGGCTGAGGTCTGGTAGGAATCGAATTCTATCTGGAGTTGATTACAGATGCCCATGGGCGGCAGTAGCCACTTACCATCAGGTGCGTTGCATGCTCGTCTGCTACTCCTATATTATAAAACTAGCTGACCCAGCAAACTTTGTACCGCCTCAAAATCTATTTATCAAATATATTTCATATAAAATATAGCCTATGTTATTGCAGTGATAGCCTAGTGGTTAAGGAACACGGCCTCTCGATCGAGGGGTCCGAGGTTCAAATCCCAGGCACGCACCTCTGATTTTCAAATTTATGTGCGTATTAGAAATTAATTATCACTTGCTTAAACGGTGAAGGAAAACATCGTGAGGAAACCTGCCTACCTGAGATTATAATTAAAAAAAAATCTTAAAGGTATGTGAAGTCTACCAATACGCACTTGGCCAGCGCGGTGGACTATGGCCTGATCCTTCTCATTCTGAGAGGAGACCCGTGCCCAGCAGTGGGACAGTAATGGGTTGATGATGATGATAGCCTATGTTACTCGTGGATGATGTAGCTTTCGAATGGTGAAAGAATTTCTAAAATCGGTCCAGTAGTTTTTGAGCCCATTCATTACAAGCAAACAAACAAAGTTTTCCTTTTTATAATATTAGTATAGATAAGTGATCTCAATCACTTTTCCGCCCGCCAGTACACAAGACATTCCGCCGGTCGTAAAGCCAAGCGCGGTGGAGCCGCCTAATGTATTGTGCACTATGTACTGTTATATACAGCGAGTGTCTATAACTGGTGGAGCCCTTAGCCCTTCGTACAGGGTTGAAAGGTACCACTGTCACGTCTTATTCTGCTGTAGAACATCCGCGGTCTTTGTGTTCTGGTTTCAATCGTGTTAGAGACTCTTATACGAGGCATTCCAACTTAGTCCAAAAGAAAACACGTAAAGTACGAAGCATTCAAACTTAGTTCTCAAGGAGTCTTATTCGAGTCATTGCAACTTATTCCTCAAAAGTAACAAAATATTTATTTAGACTCAATTTCAGATAAAAGTCTATTCCTATCTGGTGATATCTGCGTATAATAGACATCCGTGAGCGACAGTGGCCACTTATTGCAAGCTTTTATTTAACTTGCCTTAAGCAGTAATAGTAGCCTAGTGGTTAAGAAACTCGGCCTCTCGATCGAGGGGTCCGAGGTTCAAATCCCAGGCACCCCTGATTTTCAAATTTATGTGCGTATTAGAAATTAATAATAACTTGCTTAAACGGTGAAGGAAAACATCGTGAGGAAACCAGCATACCTGAGAGATTTATAAGAAAAATCTTAAAGGTATGTGAAGTCTACCAATACGCACTTGGCCAGCGCGGTGGACTATGGCCTAATCCTTCTCATTCTGAAATGAGACCCGTGCCCAGCAGTGGGACGGTAATGGGTTGATGATGATGATTTAACTTGCCTTATTTGTTCGTATGTATGTAAGGGTCATTCATAACTTTGAACTGAATTTTGAACCAACTGACCGAGCTGAAATTTTGCATACATGTTTCGTTTAGATGATAATGCATAATTAAGTCATGGTATTCTAAATCCAATATGGCGGATTGTGCTGTTGTCTAAGTGTGTGAAATAAATGATCTATTTCTTACCTCTACTTCATAAGAAATACATTTAAATAGAGAATAGATAATATAAATTTCAACGGAATATAAAACCATAATCTTACAAATTCCCTTAATCCGACAGACAGACACACATATTCCATATACATATAGATACATACTGGCATAGAAGACCACGTGCCAAACCCAACAAGGTCGGCGTCAAACCACATACTATAACACAAAAAATGGGTATGTAGATGTGACCGAAGTACCAAAACCCGTCCGTCTGTGCGTCCCGCTACGGAATGCGAACCAACGGGCAGATGTTTTCAGTTAGATGTATGTATATGTGCATACATATGTTCGGTTACACATACATTATATGTAAGTGTGTGAGTCGGGAGTAACATTGTTGACATGATATTGTGTGTCTCAATCTGTTTTTGTTAGCAGTTCAAGTACAGTTCATCTGATGGTAAGTCACTGTCATATCTAATAGGATTCGAGTCATATCTGAGGACTAAGTTGGAAAATCTATATCCTATCTATCGAATCCTATATCTCAAATGGTGATAGAAAATTTTGTGATTCGACTCAGACGGTACCACCGCCACACCTATTTCTGTCTAACAGCAGTGTCTAACAGCAGTGTTAAGCGTTGCTGTGTTCTGGTTTGAAGGGTGTGGTAAGGTAGACATACTCGAGGCCTTCCAACTTAGACCTCAAGGATAGCATTGCGTCTGAATCTAATCGATCATAAGTTCTAAAAACCCGCCTGGAATTCGAACCTGGGACCTTTCCCTTACCTTTTCTCTTCAGATAGAAATGGTCTTACATTTTAACATAATTAACAAACACAAAGGATGCACCAATCAACTGGAGAGCAACAACTATTTAATTTACAATAACGCTGAAATACGCGAGCTAAATAATTGCAGAGCGAACAAAAACTAGAGCTGACATCTGTCACTTAACGTGACCACACGTCACGCTTCGGACGGGACAGTCCCGATGTCGGGCTGTATGTCCCGCTGACCTCAGTGACCAAAATGACCTACTTTGAAATGCAGATCAATTGAATAATAAAAATAATAAATATCAATAATTATATATTAAATGAAATCTGTTTTAGCGAATCAGCTAACAGTTCATCTATAGTCATGGACAGTAAGTTACCAATGGCGCCCATGGAGATTTCTATTCAGAAAGTATTGTGGTCCTAAATGAGATGGAGAACCGATGCATTCTGTTGATGCTTCTTCTGAGGACTATGTTGTTATGCCTCAGATAAAGTCTCAAATAAGTGTATCTCCCTTACCACACATTTCAAATCAGAATAAAATGCTACAATGTTGTTAAAATACAGAAATACATGCGGCGGTGGTGTCTCCACCCAACCAGGAAATCTAAAACTCTTTACATTAAGGGCGTAGCTTACTAAATAAGTTTGATCTTCTTACTATCTGTCTGTGAATATTTTTGTGATATCTTTGCTTTTTGACAAAGACACGTAGCATATCTAAATAATAATTTAATGACCTCTTTGCTTTTTGACAAACACTCGTAACATACCGTCCGTATATATACTCGTCCCGTTTTCTTACGAAAACATGGTCACACTACCCACACGTCAATTATGCCGGCCGACCTGATAAACGTGTTAAATTGTACATAAGAGTTATTGATGACATGTCTATTAGACAGGATGGGACATGGTATGATTGTCGGATAAATATAGGCTAAGTTGAGCCCTGGCACTACGCTGGGCGGGTGGTTCGATGACTGATGGAGGGTCGAAAACCTTTGATCGAATCTATAAGGTCCTTGGTACCTAACCTAACCTAACCTTTGATAAGTAAAGTTACTTCGCCGCCTTGAAATTGAATGGAGCCACAAAATGCTGATTTGTCAGTTATTTTGTTGAATTCTTGACAAATAAAAAACTTTTTAGAGAGAATTTACGAAAAAATAACTAATACTGCGTAATTTACATAATAAATAAATAAGTATTTCAAATATTTTAGGTACATTTTAGCACGGAGACGTGGCAAAACCATTTTTACGCAACTATTTCAATTGTTAAAACTGGTTACATTTTCTTGTTAGGAGTGAGTAATCTTTACTAATCTATGATCCTAACTAATATTATAAATGGGAAAGTTTGTTTGTTTGTTACACTTTCACGCCTTAACTACATAACCGATTGTCATTAAATTTTGTACACCCGTTGTCAGGGGTTCAGAAAAGGATATAGGGTAAGTTTTATCCCGAAATAATTATAGTTCAAAAAACTAAAAAACACGCTTTTATGATAAAATCAACTAAAAAGTAGAAAATAATTTTCAATCTAAGAATCAATTAAGGAACAGTAAATAGTATAATTGTGGAAAAAGTGTGGGGTGCTCCATTTATCAGGTTCGAAAAGCACCCCACACTTTTTCCACAATTATACTATTTACTGTTCCTTAATTGATTCTTAGATTGAAAATTATTTTCTACTTTTTAGTTGATTTTATCATAAAAGCGTGTTTTTTAGTTTTTTGAACTATAATTATTTATTAATTTTTAGTATTTCTCGTTATAGCGACCACCATTATTCATCGTTTGTAAAAAAATCAAGTGTCTATCTATTACGATTTAAGAGATAAAGCCCAACGACAGACGAACAGACCGCAGAGGGTTTCGTTTTAACCTTTGAGTACGGAATCCTAAAAATCATTCTAAAAGAGCGCATTATACATATGTTTCAGAACATTTGAGTTATAGGGAAATAACATTATTATTTTCTAAACTAAAAATCACGATATAAAAGTTACGCCTATTGAAACTAAATAGCAATAATTATTATTTGCAATCTAAAGTTGCGATGAACTTTGCTGAAGGTGTTTGAAAAATCTCGCCTCGAAAATCGTTAATCCAGAGGATGTTGATAAGGACAATGGTACAAAACTATTAATGTTTAAAATATTGAATTGTCATCGGTCCTTAATAAGTATGCCAAATTTCGAGTTAATCCGACGTTTTGAAGGGGGTTAAAATCATGTTCAAAGATTCCGTTACATACTAACATACCAACATACCAACATACATACGTCTGAAGCTAATAAAAGCGTGTTAAAAAGGTAACGTTCCTGAGGGAACTGAACCTAGCTGTAACCCACAACTTCTTACGTGGAGTAGAGGTTTGCAATCATCCACAAATAGGTATTTGGTATGTTTAAAAGACAATCATTTTATATTAAACTAGCTGTAGCCTGCGATTTCTTACGTAGAGATTTGCCATTACTCGTAATATCAAATAAGATTCAAGAATTTCAACATGAGCCCGGCTACAGATGCTTTACTATTGAGGTCCTAGTTGGTAAGTCTTGTATAGGTTTCTCCCATACTCCTTTCAAACCAACAATTATCTACGGGAAGCTAATCCTTATCCTTACTTCCTTACTAATATTATAAATCCGAAAGTAACTCTGTCTGTCTGTCTGGTTATCTCTTCTTCACTCCCAAACCACTGAACCGATTTTAATGAAATTTTGTACAAAGATAGTTTGATACCCGAGAAAGGACATAGGATAGTTTTTATCCCGGAAATCCCACGATCGATCTTTTGGACCCAGAACATCGATTATATTAATCGATATTAGTAAGGATTGAATCGTAAACAATGCATTTGATCAAGTGATGATCTTTAGCAACGTTGAAGGTACGAATTTTCAGTTTTATGTATGTTATATTATTTTCTTTTAAACGCGGGCGAAGCCGCGGGCAAAAACTAGTACTAATATATAAGCGACATTTCATATTAAAAACCGTCGCCGATGGTTGCGCCTGCCGCTGCCTGTCGTTAGCAACCGTCAGCCGTCGGCAACCCGCTGAATTAGCGACATTCGACGACGATAACCGACAACAAGCGCAACAGTCGTCAAACTGAATTGCCGAAATTGTCGCTCACGCTAAGACAAACATAGTAGACAAACATAGTAGTACTAATACCGCTTCACCAAAAAGGGTTCCTTTAAAACCAATGACCTAATCAATGACATGCTACAAAAGTGGGCGGTGCCGACGAGTAACCATTCCAAAAATAGAACGAACTATACAAAAACACATCGGCAAGTTTTTGTACAAATAAAACACGGGGATGATTTATAAGGGTTGTCCTGCCGGTCGGGTACCGCTGAGATCGGGGCACCCTTTCTTTTTGATATCTTTGCAATACTATATTTTATTTACAACTCACCCCGCCTAACCCTTTCCAAATTTAAGATTATAGAAAGTATTTTGACTGTAGATTATAATTTTCTAAGGGTGTTTTATTACTGTTGGTGTCAACCAAACACACTAACAAAAACGTAGAAATATTGTTAAAGTTACCTATCCGGAATTGAATTCCGGACCGTCATAGCGACCATTGCGCGACACCAGCAATGAAGTGAATATTACTTGAAGAAAATAAAAAAACAGATGAAATGAAAATCAACGAACAAGGTTAAATGATTAAAAATGAAAAAGAAATATATCAAAACCAATAAAAAAACTCACCATTCCATTGTCCATGCCTCCATATGGTGATTGGTATCCAGGCTTATCTGTGACTATAAAAGAAAAAAAACAATTAAGACTTCATACACACATAAAGGGCGCTTAACATATAAGTATACAAAAGGGATAGGTAATAAAGAGCTTGAAGTCCAGCTGATTAAGTGATGTAAGTTTTGCCTTGAACAGTGTTCTCCAGAGATATTTCTGGAGCGCTATGACATGGGACTCTTAAAAAAAGTGCAACAAGAGCTTTCCTTCAAAGCCGGCGATGCATTGGCGACTCTGGTATTGCAAATGTCCATAGGCGACGGTGATTGCTTTCCACCAATCTACAGGTAGGCAATCTACTTTATAGCTGGGTTTAAATATAAAAAAGTCACTGCGGTATTTACATCTGTAATCAACCCCAAATAGGATTTGTTTCCTATCTGACATCAATAACAGATACGTTACTACCCCTGGGGGCTAAACGTCTTGTATAAGTGTCTCTGCCTTACCACAATACAAACCAAAACACAGCAGCGCTACCCTGTTTCAGTCCGCGTCAAACTGCTAGTCCGCTCTGAATATAGAAATGAATCGTGTCGCCATAGCAAATTGTATGACTACACCTGCTCGCAAGAACTTCAGAGCCGACTAGCAGTTAGCACTCAAAAATTACACATATAACCACTGTTTCGCGTTCCTCAAACCTTCGCTATTATCACCATACGAACGATCTTCATGTTATGCCATTTTTTAATTCAACCACAATAATAAACCGTTTTTGAAAAACTTGAGAATGGTTTAGATTCACAATTTAGTCCGTGGGAAAAGGATTATTTTTTAATTCGTAAGAAGTTATAGAATCGGAAACTATGCATTTGATCAAGTGATGATCTGTAGCAAAGTTGTTCTCCAAGAGCCCACGAGGGTTTGGAAGTTGGTAAGACCAATTTTCGACAGATGGCACCACTGTTATTTTTTTTTATTACAATTTATTGACCAATAAAAATAGTGGTACAATAGGCGGACTTAATGCTAAGTAGCATTTTCTACCAGTCAACCTTAAGGATGTGCAGAAAATATAAAGGCGGCGCAAGATACCTGTTAATGTTAATAATTGAAAGAAGAGAAAGAGAAAAAAAAAAAGAATAGAAGGATAGAAAGATAAAGTCAAACATGATTCCATGTTTGACTTTATCTTTCATGTTGATGATTGATGTTATTCCAATGCAGGTACAAATTTTCAGTTTTATGTATGTCATATTATTTCTTTAAAATGCGGGCGAAGCCGCGGGCACCACTAGTATCCTATATAAACCTGTTGCTTAGGAGTATGTTCTCCATATTATAAAGGAACCTACATCCTTTGAAATCCTTCAGTAGTTATCCACCATACGTTGAGGCTCAGTGATCAACAACAACAACAAATATGTACTCCTTATTTATACACCAAATTAAGACACATAAAATAATATTAGAGTATTTTGTATACCCAAAAAGATGGTCTTATGGGTTAAAAGTTCCTTATCGATAAACGTGGCCCTAGTGAGCACAATAGCTATCTGTCAAGCACAGGGTTCTACATTCGACACCCGGCCAAGCAAACATTTAGATGACGACTTGGGCTTTCAGTCCTGGGTCTGGGTGTTTGTCTACGTGTCTGTGTGTGTCCACAGCACGACACAAATAATCTTAGTATGAGACTATGAGTGTAAGTAGTAAAATATATCTTTACACTATGACGTCATCCGAAGCTCTAATAATAATAAAGGATACCTATATTTAATAATGTTAAAGGGTGAAACCACCTCCCCAAATTTAATTATCAATTACATTATAATAACCAGGATAATAGTCAGTAAATAGCGAAATAAACTAATAATATAGCGATTACACAACAAAGCATCGTGGAACAAAGCACTAAATAGTGCCTCTGTTTCATATTGCGCGAGAAGCGATTCGCGATAAGAAAATATGCTTGAATCAACATTAATATCAAAATATTGCCATCAAAGTAAATTCTTTGCAGAATTATTTTTCAATTTCAGTCATCTACTGCGTCTTTAGGTGTTTTGTTTATCCCAAAGAAAATCCTAAGCTAAAAAGTATTAATACTTTTTATACCACTTTCAGTTACAAAAACAATATAAATTTAAATGCCAGTGTAGTACCTATGTAGTGCTAGCAGGTGTGAAGGAATTTCAAACCATATATTTTTTATCTTAATTGACAATTCGACGTTTCTTTTCTTCTAGTAGCGCCTCGCAGGACTATGCAAAATAAATGCATTTTATTTCACTTTTAAAATCGTAATTTTCACCGCGTCTCGCATACTAGCATATAGTCTACAAAGTGCATAACCACCGAAATGGTTCAAATTTGTTTATAATTATGACCATTTAATACCCCATTGTGGTGTCGAGCGAAACCATCTTTTCTCAATGGCGCTAGATGGCGTTGCTTGACTGTTTTTGTGCGGGGGTTGCTAATGTTGGCGAATTAACTTTGAACTGACTTTGTTAATTGTTTTTCTACGGATTATTACTTGAGGGTCGACACTCAACCCCGAGTAGAAAATAAAGTTAATATTTTGGTGAAGCTGACACCATAGTTAAGTAAAGATTTTCGGTTCCGCAAAGCATTCCGGTTCTAAGTTTACCTTTATCTACGTCATATCACCCACAATTAACACAGAATTGTATCATGAAACCATAAACATATAAGTTTAATTTATTGTTCTAGAATTGTAGACGTAATTTTTTATACAACGTGATGCACCAAAAATGGGTTGACCACGTTTAGGGCTTATATGTAGATAAATTAAATAAAACCTTGCTTTTTTACTATTTTATATGTATACAAACGCATCGATATGCACACTTAAGCTAAGCAACAAAAAATCCAAATGCCTGCTTTACCAGGAACCGAACCCTAACACTATCGTACACGTATGGTGACGGCTAAAACACGCGCCATATCACAATTCGAATCTCACATATTTACTTCAAAACCTACTCACCACAAATATAAATATGTTCACATAACCCTCCCACATATATTACAAATATACAATTCGTACGGCGAACGCCCACGCAATCCACGCCCACTAATCGGCATTTTATTAATTTATTACTATATTTATTATGGTAATAGACATGTTTATTGATTTACAATCAATTACATTTTCACACCAAGAATGTGTCTACTACAGTTTAGTTACTACTACTACTACTACTACTTAACCTTGTCTAAATTAATTAAGCAGTAAAGGAATTAGTTAATAATGTTTTTGATTTTAGTAACGGAAAGAATACATCACTATTCATTTTCGTTGAAGAATGGTCACTAGACAGCCATTCCAAATCCAGGAATACTATCTGAGATTACAAAGATACAACAACAACAATGAAGCAATTAAATACAAATATAGTTTAAAAACTAAAAACCACGCAATAATCGCACAAGGAAAATCATTAATCCTAACGATACTGATGAGGTTCTTGATAAGGATTCAAAATTTTAAATTAATCGGACCGTTCATAGTAGGTAACAATCGAATAGAAAGATTCCGTTACATACATACATACAGGTCAAGCTAATTAAAGCGTGGTAAAAAGTAAGGAAGAATGAAAGATAACATAGAAAGGATGACGAAAAGAGCTAGCAAAACAATGAGACAGTTACATATCAAACAAGTAAGATATCTACAGATCTATAAAAACCCTTTGAAGCAATTACAACAATTAACATAACCAATCCTGTTTGTCGCATCCCAATTGAATTTTATCTAAAATCTACCCTCTTAAGCACTAAAACGTCCCTACGCGAGCTCTCGGAAAACAATACTCACCCTCGGGACCCCATGAAAAGGATATCGTCGTCATAAAGCCCATAAATCAACGGCAGTTTCACGGTGGATTGGCGCCGTGAAAAGAGCGAATATGGTGATGGATTTACCATGACGGGTCACAAAGGAACGGACGATGTTGGCTTGATAACTTTTGTGAATGGACATTGCTAGATTTAATTTGAAATTATCAGTTATATGTATATTATGTATGATATCGTTCTGAAAATGTACTTTCTTATTTTTTAACTCCTTGTATATTCTTTTGAGATATGATTAATCTCGTGCCAATTGTTTTTTTAGAAATTAAATTAGCAAATTATTATGTTCATGTGACGGCAGAGCTCTTTCGTTCCTGGAGACATCTGTAATTAATTGGAAGAAGATGAAAGTAGGACTTCAACATAATTCTATCTGTACTCGAAGTCGTATACAACCACGACAACACGGTGACAACTTACATGACACATGTAATGTAAGTACACTTTCTTACATTCTTTACTTCCATTCATTCTTCCAATATGGGTTGATCTAGTAAACATAAGAATCACTTTTAAAAAGTACAAGATTAAAAAAGGAAAAGTAAAAATTAAAAAAGCGGTCTGTATCTCTATCAAATAATACGATTACAAATAGTAAGCGTATATAATCTTTGGTACGCCCATTTATTACTTTATCTACCAGCAACCATTTATATATATTTTTATTGGACACTTATTTATAATTTTAAGTATGTCTTTTTGTGATTTTATCTTTAAAAAAAAACAATGTTACGACCATCCCCAACCCCTTCAACCAGTTGTACCGCTCGGCCGAACACAGTTAATCCAATTTTCCGCTCCCACTTATTACTCGAACTGACAACTGTTAATTTGGCAGCAAGAGCAATAATTGCCCACCCCCGATTGTGCACAGTGCTCGACACGGCGCGTGCCTGACACGTGTTCTCGCCGTATTTGTTTTTTTATCGACTGAAGCTACAAGCTGAAGTGTGGCGGAAATATGTTTGTTTGTCTGGTTTGGTTTGGGTTAAGTGGGTGATTATGAATTACAATATATTAAGAGTAGTTGAGGAAAGGAAGACGGCGGGAAACCGCTGAATGCAGCGGACATGGGACCGGTTGGAGTGGAATTGAGGGAGGACTATGTCTAGCAATGGAACTTAAAAGGCCGATGGAAGGATTAAGAATAACACTAGTGGTATCAAATTCTTTTACATCTACTCCGGAATCACCCAGACATAACTTGCAATCTTTACATTTCAATAAAATCATGCGTAAATGAAACAAAAAACTTGTAATGAATGAGAAGAAATTCATAACAATCGACTTGAAAGTGTCTATGTGGTGTTAAAAAAGTAAAACAACCCTCACCAGGCAAGTGTAATGGATTGTATCCAATTAAAACAATAAATAATAATGACGACAAAATCAATAAGATATGTACAAAAAGTAATAATATTATTAGAATAAATATTAAAATTACTCAGAAAATACCACCAATGTCACACACAAACTTTAGTAAATAAAAATATAGAACAAATTCATGGGGTCGCACAAGGAGGCGTTTTTGGTCCGTTACTATACCACGCGCCACGTGCTTGTTGAAGTGATTCGTCACATCGAAAGCTTTAGTTAAATCCACTCTTGTGGGAAATATGTTGAATTGTTGACATATTGTTAAGAGTGTGAGCTAGTTGAATAATGAATTTATTTTTGTTAATATTATGATCCTTGACAAGTATATAAAACTCTAAACCATGCAAGCTAAATATGACACTGAAAATCTAGTTTGAAATGTATATGTCGAAAATGTTAAGTAGAATATAGATAAAATTAAGAATCATATACTATTTTAAAATAATTGTCCGTTCATGTGATTTTAAATCAAGTTACAGGAAAATATATCTTTTATGTAGCGGATACTCACGATAAGTATTTTCTTACCCAATCACGGAGGGTAATGTTTTTCGAGAGTACATGTTATCATTCTTTGGCACTAACTGTTTGTCGGATTTTAACATATGAGGTGTCGTTTGATTCCGTTATTATTGGCTACTTACTATTAAATTGGCTACTTTACTTCCTTTTCAGTGAAAACATTTTAAGCAGTCAGATTTTTTTAAATAATTACATACACATATTAGTTACTTACTTAACGTCGATAGTACGACTTACAGTTGTACGGAACATAGCCTGTGATTATTTCTTTTTTAGATATTTTTTTTTTGTTAAATTAAAGATAATTCGAAATATCCAAGATGAAGCCAATACATGAACTTTAACCAACCAGTCCACAGCTCAACTAACCAACATCTACTTATTTCAATAAAAAATCCTAATCCCCTCCTAGTAATATACAATGAGCATGCCCTTCGTCATGAGCACTCACGAAGGGTGGCTATCGGGAGCAGTGTTCTATAAAATTTTGTCAAATTAATCATTCGCCCGACTGTACTTTTGTGGGACAAAGTTTTAGTTTCGACTTCTGAAGGTCTACCATTTTGCGGATGGTGGAGTGTAGATTTACTGGTAGTTTTATTTATAATATAGATAAAAAGCAGTGATAGCCTATTTGCTTATGAAACTCGGTCTCTTAAAGGGGTCCAAGGTTCAAATCATCTCTGATTTTTCAAAATTATGTGCGTACCTATTAGAAATTAGAAATTAATTATTTATCACTTGCTTGAACGGCGAAGGAAAATGAACGGTGAAGGAACCTGAGAGTGCTATAAAAACGTTTTCAAAGGGGTGTGAAGTCTTCCAATACCAATACGCACTTGTCCAGCGCGGTGGACTATGGCCTAATCCTTCTTATTCTGAGAGGAGACCCGTGCCCAGCAGTGGGACGGTAATGGGTTGATGATGATGATGAAGAAAACGAACATGTAGTCTACTCAATGGTATGCAAATGCACCTTGCACATCTGTAATCACTACTCAACCTCTGATAGGATTGGTGTGCTATCGGAGTCGTTCTAGATGCGTTGCTGCCACTGAAGTCTAATTTGGAACGCCTCGCAGTAGTGTATGTTTCTTACCACATTCCTTAACCTAGAACACACTGCATTTTTTAAACAAGAAGATATAAGTGGCGGTGATGCCTCCGAAGTCACACCACGAAAGTTTCTCACAACCTCAGACTTATTATTAGACGATTATGATATGGCATTGACTCCTTTAAATTCCAAAAATCGAAATTGGTCTATACATTCTTGTTATGTTATTTCTGTGTTTGTTCGTAGTCCAAAACCATATTTATGTAGAAAATTGTACTTTTATTTTTCCCAAAAACATTAGAACCCCATAAATGTCCAACAGAACCCTTCAAAATCACTCCAGTTCACGGTCGACAATATTAGTAACACCGACTCACATGTCGCTATACCCGTCTCGTTCACTCGTACTCGAGACTGTCGGTGCGAGCGAGATAGCACGAGGGGGATTTATCCATACACGCGTGTAATCAGTGAATGAGCGTGAATTAATGTAGTTGGACTTATTTTTATTACAGTGGGGGATGTTTTGAACATATTAAAATGAACTGAAAGAAATAGTCATGTACCCTAAAAAAATTGAAGTAGGTTTATCGAAAACATCTCTGATTTGAAAACAAGTCTCATTTTTGCACGGTATCAAGTTTGATGAGTTTTGTGCTAATACGAAAGCATATAGCCTAGTGTTTAGAAACTAAAACTCTACGTCGGGAAATCGCAGGTTCGAATCCCAGGCGCGCACCTCTGATTTTGATAACTTACGTGCGTATTAAAAATAATTATAGTTCAAAAAACAAAAAAACACGCTTTTATGATAAAATCAACTAAAAAGTAGAAAATAATTTTCAATCTAAGAAAAAGTGTGGGGTGCTTTTCGAACCTGATAAATGGAGCACCCCACACTTTTTCCACAATTATACTATTTACTGTTCCTTAATTGATTCTTAGATTGAAAATTATTTTCTACTTTTTAGTTGATTTTATCATAAAAGCGTGTTTTTTAGTTTTTTGAACTATAATTATTTATTAATTTTTAGTATTTCTCGTTATAGCGACCACCATTATTCATCGTTTGTAAAAAAATCAAGTGTCTATCTATTACGATTTAAGAGATAAAGCCCAACGACAGACGAACAGACCGCAGACGGTTTCGTTTTAACCTTTGAGTACGGAATCCTAAAAATCATTCTACAAGAGGGCATTATAGATATGTTTCAGAACATGTGAGTTATAGGGAAATAACATTATTATTTTCTAAACTAAAAATCACGATATAAAAGTTACGCCTATTGAAACTAAATAGCAATAATTATTATTTGCAATCTAAAGTTGCGATGAACTTTGCTGAAGGTGTTTGAAAAATCTCGCATCGTAAATCGTTAATCCAGAGGATGTTGATAAGGACAATGGTACAAAACTATTAATGTTTAAAATATTGAATTGTCATCGGTCCTTAATAAGTATGCCAAATTTCGGGTTAATCCGACGTTTTGAAGGGGGTTAAAATCATGTTCAAAGATTCCGTTACATACTAACATACATACGTCTGAAGCTAATAAAAGCGTGTTAATTAAACATCACTTGCTAACGATGAAAGGAACTATCGTGAGAGAAGCTACATATCTGCGAATTCTGAGAAAAAATCTCTGAAACATGCAATTATTACAAAATTAAAAACCAGAATTATTCTCGTAATTTATACACATAAATAATATGTAATAATTGGCCAAGTGCAAGTCGAACTCGCATCCAGAGGGTTCCGTACCAACATTATCATTATTATTATTTTTTTAATTCTCATATTTGTTATTATAGCAGGCATTGAAGTACATAACATTGTGAAAATTTTAACTGTCTACCTATAACGGATTAACAATTAGTTCGAAAAATATTCCCTTTTATCTTCAACTTTTTTTTTTTAGTATTATTATTATACCATTCCAGAGATAAAACCCTGTGACAAACGGACAGACGGACAGACAGCGGAGTCTTAGTAGTTCCGTTTTTGCCCTTTGGGTACGGAACCCTAAAAATCCGTGAAACCGTTTAGGTTGTAGGGCGTGTCAAAGAATGGCACATAAATACATACGTACACTAGAGAAACATTACTCTCCGCAATCGGGTAAAAATTACTATTCATCTAAAAATTTGATTTCAAATCCTTCAACCCAATCCCGAAACACGCGTACGCTCAAAAAAAATATTAAGCCCAAAAAACAACAAATCTAATACTTGAATCATTATGACCTGATGACTCATTTAAAAGCTAACAAATTCTGTATAACCAAACAACATTAATAAAAACCATCCCCCCGTCACCCCCAACCCTTAAGCAACCAAAATCCAGTTCCCTAATTAAATATAGCGTTAAATAAAACTTAACCCTAAAACGCGTACGGTGTCCCGTGTTTGTATTAGTGATGTTATTCATATCAGATTTCGGATCTGGATACGGAAACAAATATAGGAAAAATATGATAGGAAATATATCAATTTTTCGGATCTTTTCGGTTACGAATATGAGATATTTAAATAATTGTATAAGTAAATCAAATACAATATTGTCTTTATTTGAAATAACTAGCCGACCCGTACCCACTTCGTTGAGCATTAATTATATTATTGTGATTCAATTATGTTGTGAAAACTAATAGAGAACAACAATTTTGATGAACATAATGTTCGTCTATACCGAACCGTTTAGTCAGCGAACGCCGGTAAAGCATCACATCTTTCCCAATTTCCGCTGACTTGAATTTATTTATTTATTTATTTATTTATAGAATCGCCAACATACTGTTACACTTATACATTAAATATAACACAAACTCAAGTAGGTATAAGTCTAAGTGCCAGGACAATTATAGGCGACGACAACATGCAAATTAACAAATGTCAATGATATAAAAGCTATGAATTAAAAATACAAATATTATTAAATTACATTATAAACAGAACATTGTGGAGAAAAAAAAATAAAAGATGTTAATGAATAAATTGTCATTCCAAAAATAATCAAGAATTTTAAGAATATTGCAATTAGATTGAAATTGAATTAATTAATCATAATTTAAAAAAAATGCATAGTGTAATACAGTTTAAATATACAGTACAAAGGTAAAAGAAATTTAAAATGTCATGTAAAATAAAAAATATATATGTATACGTTAAACAATATGACAGGTGAATTATATAATTACACTTCTCACTTAGAATTCTACCACTATGCGAAATTATTCGAAACTAATATCGTATTCGGTTACGGTTTCGGATATTATTTATTTCGGATATTCGATAGGTTAGGTTCACAACATCACTTTTTATACAACGTAAGCGGTCACCGCGTCCCCGTCTGACCTACTGTTTGCCGAGCAAATATGGGGTCATTTGGACCCAAGTGGATTGATACTGGAGTGTTATCATTCTGGAGAACGTTCACCCCTTTGTTGTGATGTAATGTTATTCACCTCCAATTTTATGTGTGTGTGTTTCTCACCTCCACTTTTATGTGTTTCTTAATATATAAATCTTTATTCAATATATAAATCACGTGTCATTGTGTACTTCGTACATGAATCTCCGAAACAACTGAACCGATTTCAATGTTTTGTAACGTCTGTTATTAATAATCAATCTATCTCTTTCTTGCCTACCAAAGATTTAGAAGAAATCAGACAATTTCTAGTAGGCACAATCTGTCAAATGTCAATCTGTGATAGGCAAAATATTAAATGGATTAGTTATTAATAACGGGCGTAAGTGTAACTGGTTGTAGGTTGAAACATTAGATAACTACTTTAGACCACTTTCGGAGTGGCAGTTATTTAGAATAAAAAATAAAATAAATAAATAAATGTAGCATAATATAACGTTTACTAAACTAATACTTTCATTCTTAAATTTTTAGTAAAAATAACTTGTCGATTTAGTTGATAAGTTCCATTTTTATTTTCATTAATACTTACCTGATAGCTAGAAGCTAACTATCAACTTTAAAAAAAAAACGAATCAAAGATAGTAGATTTTGAAAAATCAACAACAATTTCAAACAAAAAAATCATTGATTGACTGAACAGATCTTAGATCACTCAACAAACAACCTCATTAAAATATCATACGAGTAATTACATAACATAGACTTAAATAGCACCACCGCCACCGCAATCGACCATTTACCATCGGGTGGTACCACTTAACTAACCTAACGATTAGTAACGTTTTAAAGAACATTAAAGTTTACCCCGCTGCGCTGTCGTGTTGAACTTAAAAATCCACGCGATCGTATACCAATCTCAGATTAAAAAAGATAAGACTTAGGCCCCTGGAACGTAATGTACACATGATAAAATTCGGCTTATTTGCGTTTCAGCGTAAATAAATTATAAAATGACATATATTACGACTTATAACGATACGGCTTATAAACATCTTATTAATTACATTCTTTGTGTAATTGCCAAACTGGACCTTAAAAATTGTTAGAGTTTAACGCTTTTATTTTTTTTCTATTTACTTTATATTATATCTTTTTAGGCCATATTGTTTCTCATACTATTCTTGCTCCTTACTTGACCAGAAACGCACAAGTAGAAAACAAATTATGACGATCGCTATCAAATCTCAAATGAATTATCGTATTGTTGTACTATATAAACGGTGGGGAAAAACAATGTCATTGCAGTCACTAAGTGTTAAATATAACTAAACACAATAAAAAGTACTGATCCCATTTCGTCAAAATTTACGAGTACTACTATGGCAACTGCTAACCCATGGTGGCCACACACAGTGTAAAGATGTGCTTCAATGCAACGTTCTTCGCGGCGTAGTCTACATTTTCGCAATCCGAGACACAAACATAAAATATACTACGCCTCACCTTAATTTATTATAAACAAAACAAATATGGTCAAATTGCCCGCTGTGATAATCAACATTTGAAATTATGCGAATAAAAAAATTTAGAATTAACCGAACACCGCCATTTAAGGGTTGGAACGATGATACGGCCTATATTATACCATAAAAGGTTAGAATAAGATTGATTATTGGGATTTTACGATCGAATTAAGATTCTGAACAATTTATTTGTGTGTGTATGTGTATATGACACACATATGGAATGGATATGAGTGATTACAAAAAGACACATTAACATTCGTCGTTCTAGATGTTAATAACTGAAATTAAATTAAGCTAGACATTTATATTCTTTTGCTATTTTCAAAATCTAGACATAATCGTGACATAAAATCTGAAAGATTGTCAAAACTCCGAAAAAAATATTGCTCAACTAAAAAAAAAACGATCCTGAAAAGGACTAACATTGCTATTATTAAAATAAGAAAAAACAGACTGTCTAAAAATAATTAACTGTAGTAATATGGTCCGTGACACTCAAACAATTTAGACGTTTCCATCGACATTCGGTCACTATAAAATGTAACAACATTTTATTTTAACTTGTAGCTAAATCTAAATATATGTAACTCAAAGGTGACTAACTGACATAGTGATCTATCAACGCACAGCCCAAACCACTGGACGGATCGGGCTGAAATTTGACATGCAGGTAGATGTTATGACGTAGGCATCCGCTAAGAAAGGATTTTGATCAATTCTACCCCCAAGGGGATAAAATAGGGGATGAAAATATTACTTCGTAGCGCGAGCAAAGCCGCGGGCAAAAGCTCATTACTATAATAATTAATGACTAACTGTTAAATAGATATCACCTAATGGGGTACTAAAAAAATTACTTGTTTGTTTTTGGTAGACTTACGTATTTCTTGGTAGAAGAAGCGCATTGCGAAACTTGCATTTTTCTCCATAATATATTTTTAGTGAAATATTAATTTCTACTAATTAATTAATAAATAAATTAGATAAAGTATTATATTAATAGTTTTTCAACAATAAAGATAAGCTCCACAGATAATTAAATCATTAATTTGACATTGTAAATATCGCAACACGATCCCATATATCAAATTACGTTCCCATTTGATAAAACAATATTATTTTTAAGATAAATATTTAATTTAATAATATTATCATAGTATATTTTATTTAAAGTAAAAGTAGTGATAGCTTAGTTATAAACTCGAATTCTCGGGGTAGGTACCCGAAATTCGAATCCTAGGCAAACATGTCTAATTTTAAAAGTTATTTTCAATCTTATGGTGCTTGTTTTGCATTGTGTATATCAGAAACTAATTACATGTCACTTGCTTAAACGGTTAAGGAAAACATAGTAACGAGACCTACACACCTGAGAGTATTTCTTAAGATTGTCTCAAGTGTGTAAAGTCTACAAAATTCGCACTTGGCTAGCATGACGAACTGTAGCCTAAACCGCTCTTACACTGAGACGAGACACTTACCCAGCAGTGGGACAGTAAAAGTTTGAACACTTATAAACCTGCTTAAAAATAACTTCATAATGTAAACAATAAATTATATTTTTACTGAATACGATAACGAATCATGACTTTTTGACTTTCATTTCACTTTATTCACTCTTATTTATTTTGAGTTATGTACAATATGAACTATGAAAACAAAAAAGCTATATTATTAATCCCCGTATAAATAATCGAAATTCAAATGCGGCTACGCCATTGGCCAACGCAATAAAATGGTTGCAGCTGAACAAATATGAGATTGACGTGGTTTTTCTCTATAATATGATAATTCAGAACATAATATTGTGTACTAAAATATAGTCGTCATTATAAACATCGACTCATTTCGTTGCCATTGCTGGGCACGGATCTCAGAACGAATGATTTATTTCTTTATTTATTTATATCTTACAACTAAACTTACAGGGTAATCTAATGCGTTAGTTTAAGTTACATATATATTATTATATACAATATTATTTAAGTGACAAAATTGTATTTACATAGTACATAATAGCAGGCTTTTGTGGTTTAGGGTCCACGGCGCCGGTGAAACGCAGATTGGGCTTCTTGTACCTTTGAGAATATTTTTTTAATATGTCAGACATGTGGGTCATCCGCGATGTATTTCTTCATCGGTATATTAAGTGATTATTAATATACGCACATCATTTTGAAAAGTCAGAGGTGCAAACCTGGGATTTGAACCTCGGACCCCCTGAATGTAACTATTGTACCTAATAACTATTATTATCATTTATGAGATAAAATTCGTATTTGTCGAAACCAACACTTGGTGCACTCACTAAGGCCAAAATACAAAAACACCCAAAATTTTCAAAATTAATATGTCACTCTCCACAAGCACTATCGTCGTGTTGAAATCTTATCAAAATCGCATCAACCATATCCAAAATAAATCGTAACAACAAAATATCAAACATCTCTCAAACAATCTCCTCCTCTTATCTGCGTAGTACTATAACGTTGTATATAAAATGTAATTATATATATTTAATTAAATTAATTAAACATGTGTAACAGACGCGCGATAACCCTGAGGTTACTACGCACCGCGCCGGCGGGTCATCAGACGAACATGAGTCAGTTGGAGGGTTAATTGACCCATTTTGATTTATTTTCGACTTTTCATTCCTGGGATGTACGGTGTTTAGGGAAAAATGAAGGTTTCCGCACTCACACTAGGATGTTATGTAGTGTGGGTAATAGACATACTAAGACAAGTACCAAAACAACGAAAATCAAAAGGAATCTAAATCCATTTAGGAACAGAAGAGAATAATAGGGTTGCTCTATTCCTAAACTTTAATCATCCATCCATATGGCTTACATTTAAAGTGCTTTATCTTTTTAATGATAGTGAGATAAAGTTAAATGTATTACTAAATAAATGGAATTAAGAAAAATGTCCTTACAAGAACTAAAAAGTAATAGGAAAGAAATGACGTTTAATCAAATTTTGGTTTTCGCATCATAAAAACGGCAAAACATAGAAGCGTCAAACTTGGTAGAATCATAAAGGCTTTACATTAAAACAAATGTTGCAAAATATTCCGATCTGAACAAATAGTTTACATTCAGACATTGTAGAGTTTCCTTTTCTAAAATGATTCAAAATCTACATAATCTAAATACAAAAATCAATTAATTCCACGAAACCATACCAAACGCATAAGGTCTACCACAAGGCAGCGCTCTAGGCCCGCAACTCTTAATGCTAACTAAACGCGTGACTTTACTAATGCTTGCAATAAAACCATGTTTTATCCTCATACGAGAGTATTTATTGATTCATTGTACAAATATCAACATTATCCATTACGCGTAGGACGTCAATCAATCGGTATCGGTTACAGAACTCGGCCGAGGCCGGTCGCCATTCGATGATAATTACGCCTATGATTTATATCTTTATTAAATCAAATCAAATATGCCAAGAGACGCAGACATTGTGGAAATTCCAACTGTTGAGTGTTTTGTGTCAAGTTGATTATATCGGCAATGTAATGGACTTTTGGGAAGGTAGTAGAAGCTTTCGTGGTTCGACTGCGGAAGTACTATCGCTGTACCTTACAACAGATGTGTTAAGTGCTACTGGGTGCTGATTTGAATGCTGTGTGATAAGGGAAATCCCCTTTTTTTATAAGATTGAAGTAACAAACGAACACGCAGTAAACTTGTAAGTCACTGCCGCTCATGGACATCTGTAGGCAACTCTATACAAAACAGGGGATCTTTTTGTTCGTTCAGTTTAGATGAGTTGCAGATCTTGAAACTAAGGGTCTGTGCACACTCGCTCGAGAGCGGCTCGGTGAGGAGAGCAGATTTTTATCACGTTGGAAACAGAGTTTTGAGTATCTAATTGTATTAAGGTTAATTTTTGCATGTGCACTTCTTTTATCATAAAGAATGCTTGAACGCGTTTCGTGTGAAATAATAAGAGGAACCGATCGGCTCCGATTGAGAGTGCATCCGCTTTCAGATCTTTACCAGCCGGCCTATGTGAAATAGTTGGCGACTCCGCTCCGGTCAATTCCAAGCGTATACAATCCGGTTTGTGTGAAAAGAAAAATTCAGGCCGATGCTCCGGTCTGTGTGAACGGACCCTAAGATGATCGCCTCATATGTAAATCAGCCGGCATCCACACCGAAGCGCAAAACTTCTTCACGATAGAAATAGGTGTAGCAATGGTACCTTCCCGACATTGATATCACCTTCAAAACTCTCGCACAAGATCTTCTAAGTTACTTAGTAAGTAGCAGTATAGTAAACAGTAATATAGTCAAGCACTTAAAATAGCAGACAACTAAAAACACAGCATGTATAAAAAAATAAAAAGGATAAAATAAAATCAAATTAAAAACTACATTAAAAAAGAGTACTTTATATATATATATATATATATATACAGGGTGAATCTCCATAAAGTGCACATATTGAAACAGGTAAAATTAAACCGCATTTTGTCGACAAAAAAAATAAAAAAAAATAATAAAAAAATTTTTTTTTGGGTTTTACGACCTTTTGAAGTTTTTTTTTGGAATTGTGCACCTAAAGTAAATAAATCGCTATAACTTTTGAACTGAAAGAGTTATCATGCTCAAACAAAAATTACAATGAATGCCAATTATAGGCCGTACTGATCCATGAAAAAAAAAAACAAAAATGTTTATCTTCCCAGAAAAAAATAGTCAGATTAGTGTGAAAAAAGCAATTTTTTTAGGTTAAATTTCAGTAATCGCGAATTTCCTCAAAATAATCTAGGCTTTTTATTTTATTTTTAACCGACTTCAAAAAGGAGGAGGTTATCAATTCGGCCGGTATCTTTTTTTTTTTTTTTTTTTTTTTTTTTATGTATGTACAGCAATTACTCCGCCGTTAGTGGACCGATTTTAATAATTCTTTTTTTATTGTGTAGAGACGAGCTGCGAATTGGTCCCATTTAAATATGGTTAGGATCCATCGATTGGTTCTGGAGAAAAAGAGGGGAACTCCTCCACCCAAATATAACAGCCATAACTTCGCCATTTATGAACCTATTTTAATGCCTTTCATTTCGTGTGTGGACAATTGCTACAAGTTGGTCCCATTTAAATATGATGAGGATCAGAGTGGGTTCTGGAGACAAAATATGTAACTCCTCAACCGATGGGTATAATTGAGTTTTGTTTGAAGATATTTGGTGTAGGTTCTAATGAAATTGAAAAACCAGTTTATCTTTGACTATTTAAGGGTCTGATAATGTGGCTCGGAGTCAAAATATGTAACTCCTCAACCGATGGGAATAATTGAGTTGTGTTTGAAGATATTTGGTGTACGTTCTAATAAAATTACAAAGCCAGTTCATCATTGACTATTTAAGGGTCTGATAATGTGGCTCGGAGTCAAAATATGTAACTCCTCAACCTATGGGAATAATTGAGTTGTGTTTGAAGATATTTGGTGTAGGTTCTAATGAAATTACAAAGCCAGTTCATCATTGACTATTTAAGGGTCTGCTAATGTGGCTCGGAGTCAAAATATGTAACTCCTCAACCGATGGGAATAATTGAGTTGTGTTTGAAGATATTTGGTGTAGGTTCTAATGAAATTACAAAGCCAGTTCATCATTGACTATTTAAGGGTCTGCTAATGTGGCTCGGAGTCAAAATATGTAACTCCTCAACCGATGGGAATAATTGAGTTGTGTTTGAAGATATTTGGTGTAGGTTCTAATGAAATTGCAAAGCCAGTTCATCATTTACTATTTAGTTAGGTTAGGTTGGAACATATAAGACAATATAAAACTAAGCGAGCAGGGCGCGGTAGCGCCCTGCGAGCGGGCGGTTCCAATCAATGTAAATTCAGACCTTACTTTCATTCATGATCACGTTTATACAATTTTATATTGTATTAATGTAAAAGTTAGTATGTCATCACTAAAAAGGGTGAAAAAAAATTTTTAACAAAAAATACAACCGACTTCTATGTCACTACAAAGTAAAAAATAATTCAAATAAATGTTGGTTTAGTACATATTTCTGAAGTCGGCGCTCATATTAGACACGCTGTTTACATCGTTATCCAACTAAATATATTGAGCGCCGACTTAGACACGCACACATATTAGACACGCTGTTTACATCGTTATCCAACGAAATATCTTGAGCGCCGACTTCAGAAATATGTACTAAACCAACATTTATTTGAATTATTTTTTACTTTGTAGTGACATAGAAGTCGGTTGTATTTTTTGTTAAAAATTTTTTTTCACCCTTTTTATTATTATTTAATGTAATTCTACGTCGTATTAGCTTTCAAACACTAAAAAAAGCATGCCTCTAACTTAAGTATAAAGTTTCCTACGAGCGCTTAAACAAAGGCAGTTCTTAAGGGTGTTCGTAATAAATAACATTTTTAATACAAACTAGTGTTTTTTTAAATTAAATAAAGATTTATTTTATTACTGTTTTATCACTTTAATATCGTCAAAAATAAGAAACTACCATGAATTTACCATTGAAACATATTTTTGATAGTTTCCTTTGTTTATATTTTGGACATCTAATTATGGGTCGGACTATACCAGTTTTATTAGGGCGCACGTGCGTCGCGTCTTTTTTGAAACGTTCCTAGCAAACTTTATACTTGAGTTAGAGGCGTGGTTTTTTAGTGTTTGAAAGCTAATACGACGTAGAATTGCATTAAATAATAATAAAAAAATAAAATGCCTAGATTATTTTGAGGAAATTGATAATTACTGAAAATTTTACCTAAAAAAAGTGCTTTTTTGCACTAATCTGACATTTTTTTCCTGGGAAGATGATTTTTTTTTTGTTTTTTTTTTCATGGATCAGTACGGCCTATCATTGGCAATCATTGTTATTTTTGTTTGAACCTGATAACCCTCTTAGTTTAAAAGTTATAGCGATTTATTAACTTCAGGTGCACAATTCCCAAAAAAAAATTCAAAAGGTCGTAAAACCCAAAAAAAAATTTTTTTAATTTTTTTATATTTTTTTTGTTGACAAAATGCGGTTTAATTTTACCTGTTTCAATATGTGCACTTTATGGAGATTCACCCTGTATATATATATATATATATATAATAGGAGTAGCAGACCTGCACCTGATGGTAAGTAGCTACTGCCGCCCATGGGCATCTGTAATCAACCCCAGATAGGATTAGATATTCCTAAGTGAGGTCGGCCACAGATGCGCCGCTACCCCTGAGTACTAAGCTGGAACGCCTCGGAAAAGTCTGTCTCCCTTACCACACTTCATACCGGAACACAGCAGCGCCTAACACTGCTGTTATTAGGTAGAAATAGGTGGGGCGGTGGTGCCACCGGAGTCGAACCACAAAGGTTTCTACCACCTTCATCCACCACCTACATTACTGCAATTACTTTGCAACTGGGTCAAAATGTCGGCAATAAAGTAATTAAAAACCGCATATCATGAGTACCCGTTACATTATAAAATATGTCAATTCCGCAATAATGTTAGTCTCAAATCATATATTTTGCAAATCATCATCAACAAAATATTAAAACAGACATGAAATCCATTCCAGCATAATGAAACATGTCGTTAGTACTAAACTAGACGTTGTTAACTCCTAAACCCGTGTCACCGCCGATAGATAAGGTATGCCGCATTAGAAAAACATCTGACCAATGTCGCAGATTTAAAACTGCATGTAGGGATGCAAAGGTGTATTGATAGATCGATATCAATCTTCTAATATATAAAATTCTCGTGTCACAGTTTTCGTTGCCATACTCCTTTTTTTGATGAAATTTTTTGTGCTTATCCGGTATCTATGAGAATCGGCCAACATCTATTTTTCATCCCCCTAAGTGATAAGGGTTGTTCACCCTTAACATTTTTTTTATTTATATGGCAACACGACGTTTGTCGGGTCAGCTAGTATTTATATAGAAATCATTGCCAACGCGATATAATTATATCGAAAAAAATTCAATATCGGCATCGAAAATTATTTATATTTTATTATAGTAATACGACTAAGTCAGCAAATATGAATAATCCAACAATAACTCAAACTCAAAATACGGATATTTATATAATGTAGAAATTACCGTTACAATCTTACTAAAGCTTAAAAAATATTAAAATATCATTTTAAAATATTTTTTTGGGTACCATAAGATTAAGTCGGCGAAAAAAGTTCCATGTATTATATGATAACCCACGTTGAAATTTTTAATATAGTGGTACAGCGATCTTTCAGACTTATATCGATAGTTTTCTTTTAGACGTTCGATATACATAAGTATCGTTGCATATCGATAATATCACAACTTACATCCCTAACAGTGTCGTGCCTAAAAGAGACAGTTATTAAGGTTATGCGAACTGCGGAGAATATCGTGGACCGACAACAAAAAAATCTGACACGTAACGATTTCTGACAACGTGACGGACTGTATATGGCTCTATGAGTTATACAGGGTGTTCTGTTTATGTCAATTCAGTTGTCCGATTTTTTTAATAGACAACACAACAACAAGACAAGCTATCTATAGTAAGTGGCTACTTCTGCCCATAGAAATTTGCAAACAGCCCGTACATGAGGTCGATCACAAACGCGTTGCTACCCCTGAGGGCGAACTTTGAACGCTTCCCTTACCACACGCTGTCATCCAGAACACAGCAGCATTTGACATTACTGTTATAAGGAAGAAATAGTTTGGGTGGTGCTTCTGGAGTTAAACTACAAAAAGTACTACGACGTACAATTTTCTGTAAATTACTGAATTTTGATTGGTGCATGCATTGACGGCAATCATATTTGTGACCCCTGCTGTGACACTGCTGGGGGTGGGTCTACTTACAACCAAGAGAAGCCTAAACACACGGCATGATTAAATTTAATATAATATGGTTACGATTATGTCCCAAAAGCAAAGTACGAATTAATAAAAAATATTGTCGTTTATAGCATTTAGACATGAGGTTAATAATAAAGATAATGAAACAAACTGGCCTTATTTTGTATACTTTCCTCGATCTTAAATCCAGGAAAAACTAATGCCATAAGAAAATAAATACACCCTGTATATAACTGTAATGCAGATCATTAATTCACACAGGCTGGGAACTTGTCAATCTATTGTAAAATATACTTTAATGGTACAAGTCATAAGAGAATTACGATAAAATTACATTTAATATAGTTATAATGACGAGAACGGAAAAGTGGATGATGTCCACTTTTCCGTTCCGTATGATTAAGATGTAACACAAATAAATTTACGAGCTCAATTCCGGGTCAGATAAGTAATTTTTGTAACTCATTGCGATAATGCAGCATCCTAATGTTTATGGTTACATTTTTTATTATTTCACTAATTATAAAATTCTACTAAGGAAAGTTATAATATTTAAAATGAAACTAAGAGATTTTTTTAACGTAAATAATGTTAAAAATATATATTTTAAAATTAAATGCGAAATATAAAATAATAAGGAATCTAATTAAACATGACTATCTTAACAATTATTTTGATTAAGTTTTTTTATAACAAAAATATATGAAAATACTAGCTGACCCGGCAAACGTCGTATTGCTATATAAATAAAAAAAATGTTAAGGGTGAACAACCCTTATCACTTACGGGTTTGAAAAATAGATAGAATATTTGAAACGGCGATGGTAGCGGTTTCTGTCGAATCCAATGTGAAACATTCCAAAATCAACAACTACTTAAATTAAAAATTAATTTAAAAAACCTTTTCCCACGGACTAAATTGTGAATCTCAACCATTCCCAAGTGAACACACACAACAAAATTTCATCAAAATCAGTCCAGTCGTTTAGGAGGAGTTCAGTGACATACGCACGCACATAAGAAATATATATATATAAAGATGTAAACTAAGGAGTTGTGGAGAGAAACCCAAGCCAGCAGTGGAACATAAAAAGGATAACAGCCAAATCAAATTTATCTAATTAACTATTAAATAATTATATAATTACTATCAAACCAAAACAAAGCTAACAAAATTCCTCATTACCCACTTAAAATCGAAATCCGCTAAGAGCCTATCACTTAGACCACACTACCTACATACACTAAGCACGGTTACTATAAATGGCAACACCAATCAGGGACATTGGAGATGCGTTTCACGTTTGGCAACGACTTAACGACGTACTGAGGTACAAATATCTCTTAAAAAAATTGACCTAGCAAACGAGCTTACAAGCTAGGTACCGCAACACTACCATTCAGACTATAATCTACCATAAGGTGGTGAAGGTCTAGGAAACTGGCAACGGCGACCAAAACTCTCCCCCCCTTCCAGCCCATTGTCTTCTTGTCTCGGCTGAGCGTTGAGCCCGCCAACCGGTAAATCTAGAAAGGCCGCTAGAGCCACCAATTCGAAAAAAAAGAAATAAATAGGAGGTAGCCACCAGACCTATTAGCGTGAAGGTTTTACGTTTCCGCGGATGCCGGCTGACTTATATATGAGGCGACCATTAGTCCTCAAGAGTAATCTGTGATCGATTTCATTTAACACTCCTGTTTTATATGGAGTTGGTTACCGTTATGAGCGACAGTGGCCACTTACCATCATGTTGATAGGTACTAATGAAAAACAACAAAAAGCAAAATATTCCGCGGAGTTCAGTCACACATAATGTACTCCACATTGTTTCCCCTTCCCTTTACAATTCCCTTTTACAATTTCAAGTTTAAATTATTCTTATTTAAGTTCATTCTTTCACGTGCTTATTCCGATAGGCTCCATCTCAGTTTTTACTTTCGAAAAAAGAGGTTATGCTTAGCTGTATCTTCTATTCAAAGTTTTACGTATTTTTTTATAATCCACTCTCTCAGTAACGCAGTAGACGCCGTAAATCAATTTTACGCGTTCGGCCGCGTAAAATATCCGCGTAGTTAAACTGTATCGATGACTGCGTGCGGGCAAGCACACCAACTATTGCGTTTCGTGTCGAACGTCGTGAACGTTTCGATACGAACCTTCGACAATTTATTTAGAGAATGATAGAGTGAGATTGAAATTTTGATAGAATGTGCATTATTTTTATCAAGCATAGTATTACTACTATGTCGCATGGGCATTCGTTATCAAAAATTGGATAAATAGATTCCGGTCTGTATTGGGGTGACTGAGAATTAAATTAGAACACAAGTAAATAAATGCCTTACCACAACATTCAGACTACAAAAATCTATTATACTTCTAATGATAATAATTCTAATCATTCACGAGTTTGTATGAATTTTCATACACACAAATCCAAAAACTTACGCACACTATTATCTAAATATTAGGATATTGAAAAATATATAAACTAAAGGTAACGAACAACAAGAACAAACTTAAAACTAGTAAAAGTTTCTGTGGTTCGGCGCCAGCACTATCGTCACATCAATATCAGCTTTATAGCAGCAATGTTCGCACTACAGTTTTCTCATGAAATTTAATGGAGTTATTTTAAATAGACCTATGGAAACCACAAATTGTCAAATACATTTTTATACATTTTTTATACTTATTAGACTTAATTTTAATTTCAATATATTTAATCTATCTACATTCTTATCAATTGTATAAAATTGTATAATGTATATTCTTATTCTGTTATGTTAATTTCATTATATTTTAATTAATTATAGTAAATTCTGTAAATGCCGTGTTCACCTATAATTGTGGGTACACGACTTATTTATCTAACTTTTGCAATATAATTTAGTTATATAAGTGTATACTACGTTGGTGAACCTTTAATAAATAAATAAATACTACAACTACTAACACAAGTCCGAAGTTGAAATCCCAGGCTTGCATCTCTGATTTTTCAAAGTTAAGTGCGTTTTAGAAATTAATTATCACTTGCTTAAACGGTAAAGGAAAACATCGTGAGGAAACTTGCAACCTTAAAAGAAAAATATAGTTTTCAAAGGTATATGAAGTCTACAAATTCGTACTTGCTTGGCCAGCGGGGCGGACTATGGCCTTATCCTTCTCACTCTGAGAGGAGGCCCGTGCCCAGCAGTGGGAAAGTAATGAGTTGATGATAAAGGCAGAAGAACTGAACTCATTGAATTATGTAACAAGTCTTTGATCATTATTTTCAAAGCTCCTTTTTAATTATCTATGGTCGGCAGTGACCACTAGCACGCTCAATTACAGAACCTAAACAAAAAACCCCTCCAACCAGCCAAAACACACGTTTAGTGAAATAATCGAACAATCGTATCGAAACGCTTTCCTCGCAAAAATTGTTCGTCCCTAACACAACCACGCTTGCCCCATCACGTCAGTATTTTACAACAAAGTGTTAGTATGTGGGTTAGCGCGCCACGTTGCTCTGTTTATGTATATAATTGACAGCATAATGAATCATTGAGTCTCGGGAAATATAAAATTCCACTTATTTAGATCAGCTCCTTAAATAGATAATGAATTGGACGGAAGGTTGGCTTATGGTTGGATTGAAGTTTATAGGACAGAACAGACATTTCGAAAGGGACGGCCCGCCCCGAGCCCCTGGTCCTGGAGGGACCCCAAAGATCGTCAGCAAAAATGGTCGTATTTGGTGGCGAATAAGTCATTTGTATAATTTGGTCAAATTAAATCAGCGATCTACACTGGGGGTGCGTCATTTAACACTTCCGCCCTAGGTCTCCGACGACCTTCGTCCGCCCCTGTTTCTTAGATAACGTTTTTAAATGTATAGGGTTTCGCACCCACAGGGAAGAAACGGGATCTGTACTACGCCTCCTCTGTCCGGCTCCTATCAATTACAACGTAATAGGAAAACACTTAATATTTCAACCCCTCCTATGTATGATATCGTAACTACCAAATGACAACTTTACAGGAGAGCGTTTCAAAGTTTCGAATATGCTAAAATGCGAATAAAATCTGCATTTCTGCAGGTTTCTCTATGATATTTGGTATATATACTTTAGTTTATACGCTTTATAACATAACTTGTGTCTATAAAACACATTACAATAAAGCAATTTATGTAATAATAAATATAGTTCAAAAAACTAGCAGCGGAGGGTTTCCTTTTATCCTTTGAGTACGGAATCCTAAAAATCATTCTATAAGATGGCATTATAGATATGTTTTAGTACATTTGAGTTACAGGGAAATAACATTATTATTTTTCATAACTATAACATGCATACATAACATTCAAAACTAAAAATCAATCTAGTAACTTTGCCTGAACTCTTCCTAAGGCGCTTTCTCTCGCCTCGAAAATCGTTAATCCTGAGGATGTTGATAAGGACAATGGTACAAAATTATTAAAATCGTGTATGGTCATCGGTTTTTGATAATTTTTCAAAATTTTGAATTAAACTAAATGTTCAAAGTGGATAGAAATCGGGTTCAAAGATTCCGTTACTGTTACATACATACAACCCAAGCTAATAAAAGTGTGTTAAAAACCCTATCAACATAGTCTCTTCTATTTTACAGAAGGTCGTAGAACCCTTTGACTGACTTGTGATACACCATCCTATTTCTGCCTAACAACAGCAATGTTAAGTGCTATATTCCAGGTAAAGGTGGTAAGGGAAGGATACATGTGACAAACCTCAAGTAGGACTCCAATGTTATCTGGGCACAGAGACACTTAGTATCAGTTGGTCTACATCATCATCATCAACCCATTAGGCACGGGTCTCCTCTCAGAATGAGAAGGATTAGGCCTAAGTGCACCGCGCTGGCCAAGTGCAATTGATAGACTTACATACCTTTAAAAACTTTTTTTAAGATTTCTCAGGGATGCTTCGTGGTATTTCCAGGTAATTTTCTACACTATGTTTTCCTTCAACATTTAAGCATGTGATAATCAATTTGTAATATGCGCATAACTTTGAAAAATCAGAGGTGCATGCCTAGGATTCGAACCTTGAACCCCTCGATTAAGAAGCCTAGGGTCTCTTTAAGATGGTCTACATCCTATTTGCAATTTCTAAAAGAATCCAGCCAAAATTTAGTTATGAACCGCTGAAACCAAAATGGCTAAAAAAATATTCCAACAACAGCTAGTCAGAATGTATTCAAATACAATAATGTTTACACAAGTGGTATAGTTCAAACAATACCTACACTATGAATGTTAGTCATAGGCTCCGACGCTTGGCCCATATTGGGTATAATTATTTATAACCTAAATTATAATTTTGCAAATAATTAGAGAGAGATAAATTATCTTTTTGGGATGTATTAGAGAAACTATTGCGGAGACGTCATTTATATTGCATACAAATTAGTGTGGCTTCTTGTACAAATAAAATATGTCTCATAATTATTTAATTTAATTACATTTTGTAGTGACGTCACATGTAATACAGTTTCACGATCAATGTATAATTAATTTTTTTTTATAACACACAAGTAACAAATAAGCGTGCAGTCAACCAAATAGTACTGCCACCAATGGATATCTATAATCAAGCCCAGATAAAATTAGAGTCCTACTTGAAACTAGACACAAGAAGACGTTATTGGACCATCTCTGATAAGTATGTGTAACTAAACATCCTTCAAACTGTAACACAGCTGTGCTTAACACTGCTTTTATTGGGTGTGGTGCATTTTGCAATAAATCAATTTATGGTATCCACAACAGAGAACCTGGTGTAATCATCAACCCATTACTATAGTTCACCCACATAGTTCTCCGCTCTGAACAAAAAAGGTGCCAAGTGCAGTTTCTTAGACTTCACAATCCTTTTAGAACATTATTTTTTATGTTTTAGACATGCTATGTTTTCCTTTACCATTACAGCATGTTCTAATTAATTTCTAATACACGTATGATTGAAAAATCTGAAGTACCTGGGATATGAATCCCGGACCTCTGACATAATAGACCAAAGTTCAAACCACTGGACTATCATAGACTTTCATTGTTAATTTTTTTAATTAAATCTTTTATTTAATTAGTTTTTCCTTAAACCATAAGTCCCACAAACCCCAGACACACACCAAACTATGTGAAATATGAGCACAAGTGATCAATGGGCGATCGGGGCAATAAATATGACGTTTAATAGATTCCATTCAGCCAATCAGCATAGCCTTGATCCAGATGTGTAGCGGGACAAACCGAGTTATGAGCTACATACAAGTTACATCAATATGGATTGGATGTATGAGAGGTTTATGGAAATATTTTTTAGTTTGGGACCTGTCATTAAAATGTTTATAAAACAGAATTCAATAGTGAACAGTTGAGTTTTCTTTATAATATAGGAGTAGCAGACGAGCATGCAGCCCACTAATGGTAAGTGGCTACAGCCTATGGACGTCTGTAATCAACCTCAGATAGGATTAGATATTCCTACCTGAGGTCGATCACAGATGCGCTAACAGGACTAAGCTTGAACACCTCATAAAATTTGCGCCTAATACTGTCTCTGCCTAATACCTCATTTCTGCCTAATAACAGTACTTACACTGCTGTTATTAGGCAGAAATAGGTGGTGGAATAATTTACAGAACTTAAATGTGATATTTTTGGATGAAGAAAAAAGTCATAAACATTTATAAAATTGAAGAGTATCTCTGAGGGCTTATAAATAGAGGTCTGTGAAAATTTTTATTACCAAAGAAATTTTATATTAAAGTGTCAACTCTTTGTTAACTTTGAAATAGTTTAATGAATTTTGTGAATTTCTAGCATAAAGGTTGAGGTCATAGAGAATATTTGTGACATAGATTATTCTTAATTCAGTATATATTTTGGATGCATGCATGCATCTTGCATGAAAATTAAAAGTGCATAAGATTAGCACATGAAACTTTTAAATACAATACAACAATTGTTATGTTATGAGCTACAAAGCAATCTTTTCTAGCCACACTTTAGGTAACATTTCAAAAAATGTTGTAGATTTATATATTACACAGCTATTCATGGCAACATGACATATTACAAATGTTTATTTGCAGCATATGTTTACAAGAAAATTGGTAAATAAAAACCTTTTCCAAAAGTACTTAATTGTGACAAATACTAGTGTCTTCATGGGACATAAACTAAGTACAGAGAAATCTCTGGCTTTATTATTCTGATGTGGCATTTTGAGAAAATGATTCAACTTTAAACTAGTCAGGCCATTGAGTTATTGACAGAAATAGATATTGTTATTTCTGAGTTATTTGTGTCTTTTGAAGGTACATAAAATAGAGTATTTGCAAAAATGACACAACTACATACAACTAACTATAACTTTTTCTAAAGTATTCTAATGAATAATATTGAGTACTTCTCTTCACTACATATTTCACAATTTTATATATGCATCATACAATGATTCTACAGGTATATGGTGTAATTGAATATGATATAGAGGTTACTAGGAGATTTTAGTTAGTGTCTGCCCACAAAAACAATGGTCAACAATTTTTTGGATGTCATTTTTTGCTTTGAGTAGAGATATCAACCAACTGATACCACATAGATCTCTTCGAGACTTTAGGCAGAGTTCAATTACCCACACTACATGACGATCGGTAAAAAGATGTTTTTCCAGTATCAGAACTAATTATGGTCATTTCTTTAACATTGTTTTCTAGTATCAGAACTGATTATGGTCAATTTTTTATAACATTGGAGAAGTAAAATGAGCATGCAGTACACCTAATGTTTTACCTCCTTTCAAACTGCAATTGTATTGATCATATATATACCCTTGTGGCACAGAACTTGAGTTTACCATGTTTAACTATCTGAAACCAAGATAATATGATCATGGCAAGTAAAAATTCAACTAAGGAACTTAGGGAAAAATTACTTGTATACCTATCCAGATAGTTTTGAAGGATGTGTGCAGTGAAGTGAAGGATGTGTGCAGTTTACTACATTACATATAGCCTTTGCAGAGCTGGATTAACCCTGTATGGGCCTGTAGGCAATACAATTTTTGGGCCCCTTTTCTTTACCTACTCTGACTGACTAAATAATGTTTTTTTTTTTTGCCTTCTACCCACATTCCTGAATACAATTCCCGATATAGGCATGGATGACGTCCTAAGGGCGGGTTCAGACATACGCAGGCTCTATGCGTGCTCAACGCGGGTTGGCTGCGTGTTAGTACAGAGTCTGCAGTGGGCCCCTGTCGATCCTGGGCCCCTAGGCAGTTGCCTACTCTGCCTTAAGGTTAATCCGGCTCTGAGCCTTTGTATTGTAAAAGGGCCTTCACTAATGGGATAGCTGTAGATTTATTATGTCAGGGTTTAAAATGGAATTTATACAGTAAGGTAGACAGAAATTATGACTAATTATACACTATGTTTAAATAATATCCTGAGATAATTATTTAACTGAATCATGTATAATCATCAAATATTTTGCAAATCCATATTACCTTGTCTAAATCGAAATTAGACAAGATTAGATATAGAATTGATTAGATTGCAAGCAAACATGTGGTGAACTGTAATGTAATGACTCATTACTTTTTATAATTGAGGTAGGAAATGAGGATGCAGTCCATCTAATGGCAAGTGGTCACTGCATGGACATCTGTAACCGACTTAATATAGAACAGGTTCGACCTGAAGGTGATCACAGATGTGTTGCCACTCCTGAGTAGTAGTATCAGTAGTGAGTTAGTAGTGTTTTATATGTAAGTCAGCAAATTGATTTCTTAGATATTGCAACTGCAACTTTCATTCATATCAGTAGATATGAATGAAAGTTCTGATTAATACTGAAGTCTTGAATTTGGACAAATGAATGTTTAGCGATTAGTGGGAGATGTTGTTGTAATACACAGCATGATTACTTATTAAGACAATATAGACTGAATTGAAATAGGCAAAAGCAAGCTTTTTAGGGCTATTTATAATGTTGTTATTACAGTATGATATAAATGTAAATCCTAACATTATTTTGGAGATTTTTAATAGTACAAGTGTATGTTTAGGTTATAATTGTTGGGAATTAGATTGAACATGGCAGTATGAGTAGTCAGTCAACATACTGGTATACATGTGAGAAAAATATACATTTTGTTTATGAATCGAGTATTACAACGGCGCGTCCATCGAACGCCTACTGTAAATAAACAATATTCAATTGTAAACACGCGCGTAAAGAGAACATAAAAACGGCAATTCGCGATTCTAAATCCGCGCACGCGACTGTGTTCACGGCGACCAAATATTTTGTGCATGAACAAAAAATAACTCACTGCACTCATACCAGCGGTTGACGCGAAAACGAGATGGACCCCATTTTACCTGTTTATACCGTTACAGCTGTTGCGAACGCGAATGCATCCAGAAACAATATAACTTCAACACAAGTTGTGGACACAATGGGTTGGATCACGTTTGACAATGTACACCTCGACCAAAACATAGCCTCTGACAAACCTCCCAGATACGACACAACATCGTATGCTGTTCCAACACACGCGTTAACTATCCAATAAGCCTACCAAATACGTTTGTGGTCGAAAAACGGCTTCGTTTGAACGCATTTAACAAAAATGCTGCATGATTGGTACACTGAAAATGGCATAACACGCAAACAGTTCGTCCGGAATTCACAATGAAACACTTCACTTTTACGCGAAAGTTCGTTTGAGGAACGCGAGACGGGCCGCGATATGCTATTTTTCACTCACCTTGTTGTTTATTTGCTATTTTATTAAAACAGTTTTGAAAAACTTCATATAAAAGCATAGGCTCGTCATCGCTCGTCGCCATTTTGGAATTTACTGTCCAAATAAACCATAGACAACTCAGAGCGGCTTTTTACTGGGTTCGTTCCAAAACAAGGATAGTCGAAGATACCAATTCATAAAATATGTTTTATTTTATAATTTAATCTATTAATTCTCCGAAACTCCATATTAACTTATTACGCGGCTATTATTATATAATTTGGTAAAAATGTAGATTTAAGAAATATTTAAAATGAAATATAAATATTTAAAATATCCAATCTATTAGTTTTGCTACTTTATGGATTTTAATCTAGTTCAAGTGAGTTTGATAAAGCAATTTAAATCGGATTAACTTTAACTACATACGTTATCATATGTGTAATATTCACTTTCGATTTCCCGGCTCCGCAGTTTACAGTCCTTTCTCTCTTCCATAGAGGTCATAGAAAAGCGAATAATTCGCCATGTTTTGCTACACGAATTGACGTAAGAATAGTCTACCTACAAAATTTTCGAGTGCACTTGGAAAAACAGAAACACTCACTTCATCTACATGTAACATGTTCTCACTGAATTCTATAAATAGTCAAAATCAGGTGAATTTCGCGTAAAAACACGATCGATTTTAAGAAATAGCTATAAACGCAATCGTATTGTTTTGTCAACTCATAACCTGTTTTGTTGCAGATTCTTATTAGTTTTAGCCAGTTATCATCGCGTTACGCGAGTGTTTTTAAACAAAGGAAGCAGAGCAGCGTTAAAAGCAAACATGTGAAGGCTAACGAGGGCGCGGCGGCTGCGTACGATGCAACCATTTGTTCGGACAGCCTAGAGGAGTCTCTTCGTAATTTCGAGAAGAATGTCCTAGCTGAGATGCGCAGTATCGACATCCGAGCCGTTGCGTCGCTAGCCGGGACTCGGAACAGCTTGAGGAACATAGCAAACACATCATCAGCGAAGAAAGTCTCCTACGTATCGTCGGGTTCATTTGAGCAGAACAAAAATGGTTGGTCAGAGCCTACAGTTGTAGTGGACCTGCGCGGGAGGAATACTAAGTTCAGTTTTACAGACAACTTCGTGGGTCTGTTGGCCAGGAGTGCACTGGGTAGCCAGTTCAACTACAATATACAAGTGCGTGGCTTCAAAACAGAGAGGAGTATCCACGCTGACCTCAAGAGAAACCCCAACCTCATTAATAGACTCCGTAAGTTCTTGGGTCAGTATGCTTAGCTTTTGTCCGTGTGCTTATGTTTTAATACCTGCCAATAATTAATCTATCCAATTTTACTTACCAAAGAGAAAATTTCAAATTTGATAATGTCTTTGAAGAAAATCTTTGGTAGAGATAACATGGCATAGTTTGATTATTGGTAACAGGCGTAGAAAAGATTTGTATGGGATAGTATAATTAATTGATAGATGTAACTAATGAACTTAGTTTTATGTTTTCCGTTGCTTGAGTCACACCACAGTTACAGAACAGTTAGTGATTGTACATAAACTTTATAATCTTATGTTGTCTCATGCTAAATCATGGGAGCCAATGTAATTTTGAAATTTACTTAGAATACGAATATCTTTCCGAGGTCTCAAAAAGACATATTACACGACAAGACTATTCAATTGGAACATGCATGCTGTTCATGCTTATGTGTTGTCTTCCATAGAATAGAATACAAAAATTTAGTGTTTCATAATCTATGTTTTAGTTTGCACAATAAATTTATATATTACACTAGATTTTGTCATATTTCATCATACATCATCGCCATAGATACATTCAGTATGGCTTCATTTTTGGATTAAAACAAAATCCTAGTTTTAAAACATTCAATAAATTTTCATGACAATGAATGTATTTAGTCTCTCTGGTGTAGAGGTTGTAGTACAGAACATAATTATAGTAATTTAATTAAACTAATTATCTAAGTAGGGTTTGTGTAGAATCACAAATCATCTGATTCTATTTTATTATGTTATATTTATTCTTGCTTTAGACTTTAGAATGAAAGAAACTTAGCTGTATTAGAGGGTGGTAGAACCATTTGTGGTTCGATTTTGGAATCTCCACTGGCACACCTATTTCTGTCTAACAATGTTTTTGTGTTCAAGATAATAGGGTATGGTAAGAGAGACATACTTTTCTGAAGCACACCAGCTTAGTCCTCAGGGGTAGCAGCGCTGTGGCTGATCTTTATTCTTATCGTATCTGGGGTTGATTACAGACGTCCATGGGCGGCAGTAGCCACTTACCATCAGGTGGACTGCATGCACGTATGCTACTCCTATATTATTAAGGAATGAAAGCTTTAATCTTAAATGGGGTTGATTACGGCAGTAGCCTCATACCATTTGGTTGACTACGAAACAAAATCAAGAATAGACACTAGTCATGGCAGAATAGCAGTCATTAATAGCAATCCAACAGGTGGCGGTGCGGTCACGATACCAATCCAATGAGTAAAGGGTTCCAGGTTCAATCCCATGCCAGACAGATATCTGAGTCATGAATTTATATATCTGTTCTGGGTCTGGGTGCTGTTCGTCCTTGTGTGTGTGTCAATGCCACCCATAGGGAATCCTAATGTGGGACTGTAAGTGTAGAAAGTGTTTATTCTTAAGGGTACCTTCACTGTCCTCAGGACTCAATGTCAGCAGCGACTCAGCAGAGAAATCGGGCACTAACCTCGGGCCGGAAGTGGCCCCGAGGTTGGAGAAGCTGCTCAGTGAGGACTCTGTTCTCAGCAGCCAGCAAAAGGACAAGATTAAGATTGCGTTCGCTGAGGGATACCTTGCCGGTGAGTTTCAAACTTTTTGGTGTAATAGCACATTGGCAAGTTGAGGTATCTTGCCGGGCTGGGTGATCATGCCTGGACAGCGGCCGTGCTACGACAGTCTTAGTTCGGAAATTGTATTTATGCATGATGTTTATAAAACTTCTATAGCGTGATTCAGAGTACTAGTGGCGCCATCTTTTGACGAGTAGCGGGAAGTCGCCACATCAACTTTCTCTCTGTAACATCACTCATAGCCCTACACTAGGATTTTGTCCAGTAATGTGTGTGACATGGACACAAAATAAACACAACATAAAGTTGTCACAACACCCAGATTAGATATCTAAAATCATAATTTCTTCAGCTAGGGAGTAACGCGGAATCACTGCATTTCAGACTGGACTGGTACTTAAATTAAATTAAAAATGTTTTATTCAAAATAGATTCTTTTCAGGACTCTTTTTAAATGTACATACATTTACCGCTACTTCACTAGATATTTCGGCTTAGCTAAAACTGAAATGGTGACCACTCCGCCATGCGGGATGTTCAATGTGTGAATGTTGTGAATTTGAAACCAGGAGATTATTTTTCAAACATTATTGTGTCAAATACTATTAGTTGAATATGAAATATTTTAGGTTTTAATAAATTAAATGCAAATATGAGCTAGAATATGCATAGTTTATATGTATTACAAATGAGGAATCCATCTTGTAACACAGAAATACTCATGGCAAATTGCCACTTATGCTAATTCATTACATACCAATAGCACTGAAGTAGCATATGAGCCCGCATTCATCAGATGATAGGTAGTCACTGCTGCCCATAGATGTTGGTTTTTTTAATAATATAGGAGTAGCAGACGAGCATACAGTCCACCTGCACAGTGCCACTGCCGCCCATGGACATCTGTAATCAACCCCAGATAGGATTAGATATTCCTACCTGAGGTCGGCCACAAATGCGCCGCTACTCCTGAGGACTAAGCTGGAACGCCTCGGAAAAGTCAGTCTCCCTTGCCACACCCTTCAAACCGGAACACAGCAGCGCCTAACACTGCTGTTATTAGGTAGAAATAGGTGTGGCGGTGGTGCCGGAGTCGAACCACAAAGGGTTCTACCACCTTCAATCAACCTTAATTAATGAGGCTTAGTGTAGAGTTGTACTTAAAGGTAGTAGAACACATTACGGTTCGACTCCTGTGGCACCATCCTACGACTATGTCTGCTTAATAACAGCAAAGCTTAACCAGCTGTGTTCTGATTTGAAGGGTATGGTAAAGAAGATATACTTTTCCGAGGCATTCCAGCTTAGTCAGGGGTAGCGGCGCATCTGTAGCTGACCTTAGGAATTTAATCTTATCTTGTCCGATTACAGATGTCCGTGGGCGGCAGTAGCCATTTACCATCAGGTGGACTGCTTGCTCGTCTGCATCTTCTATATTGTAAAAAAATATGTTAAAAAGTGCAGATGGTACTAGGTCAAACCATATTCTTGTCCCTGTAGTACCGGGACCAGAATAGAGCTACGGTATCCCCTGCCTGTCGTAAGAGGCGACTAAAAGGGGCTTTCGGTGTTGCGGGCGGCAAGAGTGGGAGCTCAAACCGTCCAGCAAGCGACCCCGGGAAGGACGGCGGTTTGTTTGGTCGCATATCGCTGTAATCACCAGGGGATGTGATAGGAGCGTAAATTGCTCCCCCCAGGGCAGAGCCCGATAGAAGGGCATCGTTTTAGGAGGACTCCGGTTGTGTTCCGTTGGAGATCCCGGAGTTCTCCACCAAACGCTGAGGACTGCCACCGGGGCGGTTATAGTGCGGTAAAAATCGCACATAACCCGGCGTCACTCCCATGGCGTCGGGTACCTTTTGAAGGAAAAAAAAGTTAAACCATATTAGTTATACCACACTTATTGCTATTCAGGTAAATTATTCTACATTCTTACATTTGATGCTTCCAGGCTCTCACCCAGAGAATGCTCGTGGCACGAAGGCCTCCAAATACCTGAAGCTGGTGCAGCAACTCCTCACCATCGTGCTGTTCCTGGCCATCTTCGTGAGCCTCATGGCCTCCGTCAGCGGGACCGTCTTCCGGTAAATAGCCCTTTGGAATGTGACGCGTTCCAACTTAGTCTTTAATGTATATTGATGTAGAAGTATTAGAAAATTTCTTATACAATCCACCAGCCTAATATTGAGTTAATATAATTATTGGAAAATGTGAATTGATCTTAATTTATTTAGATTATTATTTTATTATCGTTGTATTACTTTAATATCGTCAAAAATAAGAAACTACCATTTCAAACAAATTTTATTGATAGACATTTTGGACAAGTAATTATGAATCAGATGATAGCTGATGATGATGATGATGTTTGATTTAAGTATGCTTGATGGTATTTGTTAGTCATCACAGTAGCTAAATAAGTTCACAGGCAGACATTATTCTTATGTGAATTTCAATATCTTATTGTAAGTGTTATTTTGTTGCTTTTATATGAAAATATGTTTAGAAAATATCATCAGCGTGATTTAGCTTCATGTGGCGCTGTCGAAACTTCACGCAACACGCCAAGAGATGCCGTGTCTGTATCACGCTGTGGCAACTTGTCAACAGATGGCGCTATTTCTGCCTTATAACAGCAGTGTTAAGCGCTGCTGCGTTCTGGTTTGAAGGGTGTGGTAAGGGAGACATACTTTTCCGAGGCATTCCAGCTTAGACCTCAGGGGTAGCGGCGCATCTGTGGCCGACCTCCGGTACAAATATCTCATCATATCTGGAGTCGATTACAGATGTCCATGGGCGGCAGTGGCCACTTACCATCAAGTGGACTGCATGCTCGTTTGCTACTCCCATATTAAATAAAAAAATCTATGGCGACTTTCCCCAACTTATCAAGAGATGGCGCTGCTGAATCGCGCTATGGAAGTTTTCACAACACCTTGCATATGTAGGGTGGAATTTTCTAGGCCCACTCACCCTGTATAAAACTGTTCTACTAACTTTTAAAATTAAATAATTTGAAAAATGTTCCATTTTGTTGAATGTGGTAGAACCCTTTGTGGTTCGACTCCAGCGGCACCACCGCCACACCTATTTCTACCTAATAACAGCAGTGTTAGGCGCTGCTGTGTTCCGGTTTGAAGGGTGTGGTAAGGGAGACAGACTTTTCCGACGCATTCCAGCTTAGACCTCAGGGGTAGCGGCGCATCTATGGCCGACCTCCGGTACGAATATCTCATCATATCTGGAGTCGATTACAGATGTCCATGGGCGGCAGTAGCCACTTACCATCAATTGGACTGCATGCTCGTCTGCTACTCCCATATTAAATAAAAAAATCTATGGCGACTTTCCCCAACTTATCAAGAGATGGCGCTGCTGAATCGCGCTATAGAAGTTTTCACAACATCTTGCATATGCAGGGTGGAATTTTTTAGGACCACTCGCCCTGTATAAAACTGTTCTACTAACTTTTAATATTAAATAATTCGAAAAATGTTCCATTTTGTGGAGTCACTTCGATCACTTATAGGAACTACTCCACAAAAGTCTTTTGTGAAGTAGTTATTGGTGATCGAAGTGAGTAGACAATCAGCGTATAATCAGTAAAGGATCACAACATGCGCAGGATCCAGCTCGGCAGCCAGGTGGAGGTGGACCCCGAGGACATCTCCGTCACCTTCGACGACGTGAAGGGAGCGGACGAGGCCAAACAGGAGCTCAAGGATGTCGTATGTTGCATTTTGTTGTATTTTTTAATATGGGTAGTATGAAATTTGTAGATTTAATATTGTGTAGGTGTATATACCCGCGTGGCGAAGCGGTTAGCGCAGAGGGTCCCGGGTTCGATCCTCGGCCAGACAGATTTCTAAATTATGAAAGTAGGTTTGTTTCTGGGTCTGGGTGATTGTGTATTTGTGTGTATGTGTCCATAGCACCCACGATACAGGGAATCATAGAAAGCGTTTTTTTTTTTTAATTTATCTGTACGCCCCCGTACAGGCACATATATCCATGCACACAGACACAGAGACGCATAAAACTTGACAAATCACGTTTATCATTCTAATTTCTTAAAAAAATATTGCTAAACCTAAAATTCATGCTATGGACTTGGAGACGAGACGAGACTAATGTAACTATTTAAATTATTGCATTGTTATCGGTCTTTGATAAGTATGCAAAGTTTCAAATTAATTCAACGTTTTGAAGGAGCTCAAAATCACTTTCAAAGTTTTCGTTATATACAAAAATATATACTAAGCAAATAAAAGCGTGTAAAATACCCTTCTTTCAATGGATTGTCAAAGTGAATCTGATTGAATCTTGTTTTTTTTTATTTTTTACGCATTTCCAATGTCCTTTTATACATCTTATAGAATTTTATATCCTTTACCATTTTGATGTCTTATAATATTACCTCTTGTAGACGTAAGTTTTACTTTAGTTAAAATTTCCGTACTAAATTGCTAAAACCCTTCAACCCCAGGTGGAGTTCCTGAAGTCCCCGGAGAAGTTCTCGTCCCTAGGCGGCAAGTTGCCCAAGGGAGTGTTGCTGGTGGGTCCTCCGGGCACCGGCAAGACCTTGCTGGCGCGGGCCGTGGCGGGGGAGGCCCGGGTGCCCTTCTTCCACGCCGCGGGGCCGGAGTTCGATGAGATACTGGTGGGACAGGGCGCCAGGAGGGTGCGGGATCTGTTCAGTGAGTTTTATCTATCGTAAATTCTAGCTAAAAGAAGAACTTCGATTCCTTAGGATTCTTTAGGATTTATTCAGTGAGTGTTGGATCCTATCGTGGCTGAATTGAGGATCTGTTCAATGAGTATTGGACCCTATCGTGGCTGAAAAGAAAGCTAAAATCTCGCTAAAAGACAAGATAATACTTATACATAGTTTAAATATATTCGCACAAGGAAAATCGTCCTGACGATCCTGATGAGGAGAATGGGATAGGATTATTAAAAGTGTATTGTCACTGGTTCTTGATAACTGTTCAAAATTTTAAATTAATTGGACCGTTCAAAGTGGGTAAAAAATGGATTCAAAGATTCCGTTACATACCTACATATGTATGTAACATACATACATACATCCCTAGCTAATTAAAGTGTGTTAACAGCTTAAATACAAAAAAAAGCACTAAAATAGAATCAATACATGTCAGTAAAATAGAAAAAAGAATTCTTGCTTAAATGTTTGCTAAAAATCGCTAGCTAAGTTACCCTAGGATTATATCTGACTTTATTGTTTGGTGATGCTATATATAAGTGAATGTATAGCGAAATCATCCTAAGTCCAATATGGTCGATGCGCCAATATGGGCCAATTAATTTTATATGCACCCCCACAATATGCATATCTGATGAAAGGGTTTTCTAAGAAGAAAGTTTCTTTTTAAAAACTTTTTATTACAAATCAATGTTAAATGTTAATATTTTACTTTACAGAAGCGGCCAAAGAGCGTGCGCCATGCGTGATCTTCATAGACGAGATAGACTCCGTCGGGGCCAAGAGGACCAACAGTGTGCTGCACCCTTACGCTAACCAGGTAACCAAGAAAATGATACTTAGATTATGTTATTTTACAGTATTGTTATTAGATTGAAGGTAAATTTACTCAGTAAATAAGTTTGCAAGCTATATGGAAGACCTCAATGTCATTTTTTGGTAGAAAGTGGCAGAATCCTTTGTGGTTTGACTCCGACGGCGCTATTGCCACACCTATTTCTATTATAACAGCAGTGTTAAGCGCTGCTGTTCTCGTTTGAAGGGTGGGGTAAGAGAGACATACTTTTCCGAGGCTTTGAAACTTAGTCCGATATATATACTATGGGAGTGGCAGACAAGCATGCATCTGATGGTAAGTGGCTACTACCGCCTATGGACATGTGGAATCAACCCTAGATAGGATTAGACTCCTACCTGAGGTCAGCTACACTAAGCTGGAACGCCTCGGAAAAGGATGTCTCCCTTTTTTTTTTTTTTTTGTTGACGAGGGGGAAACCTTCAAAAGGTACCCGGCGCCGTGGGAGCGACGCCGGGTTATGTGCGATTTTTACCGCACTAAAACCCCCCCGGTGGCCGTCCTCAACGCTGCGTAGAGGGCTCCGGGATCTCCAACTGAACACAACCGGAGTCCTCTTAGCGCGTTGCCCCGTCGGGCTCCGCCCAGGTGAGCTTGACGCTCGCCGTACCATCTGGTGTGTACGACGGTATGCGACCACACATACCGCCGCCCTTCCCGGGGTCGCTTACCGAGCGGTTCGAGCAAGGATGTCTCCCTTACTACACCCTTCAAACTATAACACAGCAGCGCTTAACACTGCTGTTATTAGGCAGAAATTGGTGTGGCGGTGGTGATGGTCTTGGTAGACTTCATGCCTTTGATACTTTTTTGTTATTATTATATATAAAATCTCTGAAGTATGCTGGTTTCCTCACGATATTTTTCTTCACCGTTTAAGCAAGTGATAATTAATTTGTAATATGCACATAACTTGGAAAATCAGAGGAACTTGCCTCTGATTTGAACCTCGGACCCCTTGATTAAGAGGCCATGTTTCTTAACCACTAGGTCATGGCTTTGTCCCTGTAGTACTGGGACTAGAATAGGGCTACGGTATCCCCTGCCTGTCGTAAGAGGCGACTAAAAGGGGGCTTCCGGGATTGTGGGGCAACACGTTTAGAGGACTCCGGTTGCGTTCCGTTGGAGATCCAGAAGTCCTCTTCGCCGCGCTGAGGATGGCCACCGGAGGGGTTATAATGCGGTAAAAATCCCACATAACTCCGTGTCGCTCCCACGACACTGGGTACCTTTCGAAGGTTTCGCCCTCTTCACCAAAAAAAAGGCTATTACTGCTTATGCAAAAAACGATCCTTACACAGACTATAATATTGTTATACTAAGGTTTCTACATATGTTTCAGACGATCAACCAGCTGCTGTCGGAGATGGACGGCTTCCACCAGAACGAGGGTGTGATAGTGCTCGGCGCCACCAACCGCCGCGACGACCTCGACCTCGCGCTGCTGCGCCCCGGACGCTTCGACGTCGAGGTACCCGTGTCACACCAACACTGCCGACAAACTGTTACACACTTTGGCAGACTAATAATATATGTGTGAATGTACCTTATGAGAGAAAATAAATTAAAAAAAAAAAGTTTTTGAGACGTTACTGTAACACGATATTTGTTTTTTGAACTGGTACTGTCGTGCTCTAGCAGACTAAGGGGGGGTGGGATCGGAAGGGGCGGTCCGCCCGATCCTAAAGGGGCCCCCAAACATAATTGCTAAAAAAGGTCGTCAGACCCAAACAATCTATGAAATGTGTATAGGCTAGTTAGTATACATTTGTCATTTTCTTAAATCAAATATACCTTTTTACACTTTTGTGTGCCTCCATTCAACTTTCCTTCCCGGGCCACCCACGACCTTAGTCCGCCACTGCATTCCATCGCTGTCCCACTGCTGGGCACGGGTCTCGTCTCAGAATGAGAAGGATTAGGCCGTAGTCCACCGCGCTGGCCAAGTGCGTATTGGTAGACTTCACATACCTTTGAAAACTTTTGATAAATATAATCTTTATTGCACACTTACAATTGAATTTAATCAACAAGCAATATACAGGTATAGTCCGCGCTACACTGAAGTTGTTGCGCACAGGTGTAGTCAAAGAGTCAATGCGGAACACAACTACAAGCATATACTCCGTAGCAACGTAAGGGCACACTAACGCAGCTATGTACCCGTGGGCGAGAGCGGGAAGCAGAAGCTGTCGCAGTCCCTGATATGTACAATTTGCTGTTGTGACGCGACTCGTTTCTGTATTCGGAGCGGACTAGCAGTTTGGCGCGGACTCTACTCCTCTAAGCATGAGAGGATAACATAAACAGGATTTTTTTTAAACACAGGCCAGTTAAGATAAAAAATATCGATTTATTTGAGTATATTTTGCATTGTATAAAATGTGTTGTGTTTTTGAGTATAAATGTTCTATCTATCTAACCTATCATTATAAATATCATTTTTCGTTGTTTCCCTCAGGTGTCAGTACCCACGCCAGACTACTCCGGCCGCCTGGAGATCCTCCGTCTCTACGTGGCGAGGATATCTGCTCACGGTGACGTTGATGTGGACGCTCTGGCCCGAGGAACCACCGGCTTCACTGGTGCTGATCTGGAGTCTATGGTTAACCAGGCGGCGCTCAAGTGAGTTATGATCGCAATCAGTTTTTTTTATAATGTGAAACTATCATGTTTATAATATAGGAGTGGAGTAGCAGATAAGCATGCTGTTCGTCTGATGGTAAGTGGCTACTGCCTGTGAACATGTCGTTCGACTCAGGCGGTAAATCAAATCAAATCAAAATTCTTTATTCAAAATAGGTTCTTTACAGAGCACTTTTTGAATGTCAAACTACCACCACTTCACAAGGTGTTTCGTTATGGAGAAGAAGCGGCGAAAGAAACTCCATAACACACATCTTTTAAAAAAATGGATTTTACAATGTTAAACTTAACCTAATGGTACATGTGGAGCTGGAACTACTTCAGACCACACCGTTTACGGTACTACCGTCACACGTATTTCTGTTTAATAATAGCAGTGTTAAGCGCTGCTGTGTTCTGGTTTTAAGCGTGTGTTGAGGGTGACATACTGCAGTCCATCTGTCGATCAATGACCACTATCACCAACAGACGTCTGTAATCAAATCTCCAGATAAGATTAGATTACTTCTTGAGGTTGGCCACAGATGTGCCTGAGGACTAAGCTGGAAAGCCTCGGAAAAGTATGTCTCCACTACTGTAGGGCGCTTAACACTACTGTTACTAGACAGAAATAGGTGTAAATGTGACAGTGTGGCAGTGCCTTCGAAATTGAACTAGAAAGGGTTAAGGTCTACCACCTTCTGTGACCTTTTTTTTTTCGTAGGGAATCCCTTCACGGTGTTCTTCTGAACGCTCTTCGTCGGGACCATGGGTACGCTAATAGCACTCGTCCGCGGTCACCACCTTCTGTGACCTGCGTTCTCTTTATTTACGTTAAGAAAGTGTATCCGTACATAAGTACCGTTATATATTTTTATGTCATTTTTGTCCCCAGGGCAGCGATAGAAGGCGCGAAGACTGTATCGATGTGCCACCTGGAGGAGGCCCGGGACAAGGTGCTGATGGGCCCCGCGCGGAGGACGCGGCTGCCGGACGACGAGGCCAACGCCATCACCGCCTGCCACGAGGGAGGACACGCGGTCGTGGCCTACTACACCAAGGTAGGGGGGACAGGGTGCTCAGCATGGGGGTGTATGGGGACGACGAGGCCAACGCCATCACCGCCTGCCACGAGGGAGGACACGCGGTCGTGGCCTACTACACCAAGGTAGGGGGGACAGGGTGCTCAGCATGGGGGTGTATGGGGACGACGAGGCCAACGCCATCACCGCCTGCCACGAGGGAGGACACGCGGTCGTGGCCTACTACACCAAGGTAGGGGGGACAGGGTGCTCAGCATGGGGGTGTATGGGGACGACGAGGCCAACGCCATCACCGCCTGCCACGAGGGAGGACACGCGGTCGTGGCCTACTACACCAAGGTAGGGGGGACAGGGTGCTCAGCATGGGGGTGTATGGGGACGACGAGGCCAACGCCATCACCGCCTGCCACGAGGGAGGACACGCGGGTCGTGGCCTACTACACCAAGGTAGGGGGGACAGGGTGCTCAGCATGGGGGTGTATGGGGACGACGAGGCCAACGCCATCACCGCCTGCCACGAGGGAGGACACGCGGTCGTGGCCTACTACACCAAGGTAGGGGGGACAGGGTGCTCAGCATGGGGGTGTATGGGGACGACGAGGCCAACGCCATCACCGCCTGCCACGAGGGAGGACACGCGGTCGTGGCCTACTACACCAAGGTAGGGGGACAGGGTGCTCAGCATGGGGGTGTATGGGGACGACGAGGCCAACGCCATCACCGCCTGCCACGAGGGAGGACACGCGGTCGTGGCCTACTACACCAAGGTAGGGGGGACAGGGTGCTCAGCATGGGGGTGTATGGGGACGACGAGGCCAACGCCATCACCGCCTGCCACGAGGGAGGACACGCGGTCGTGGCCTACTACACCAAGGTAGGGGGGACAGGGTGCTCAGCATGGGGGTGTATGGGGACGACGAGGCCAACGCCATCACCGCCTGCCACGAGGGAGGACACGCGGTCGTGGCCTACTACACCAAGGTAGGGGGGACAGGGTGCTCAGCATGGGGGTGTATGGGGACGACGAGGCCAACGCCATCACCGCCTGCCACGAGGGAGGACACGCGGTCGTGGCCTACTACACCAAGGTAGGGGGGGACAGGTGCTCAGCATGGGGGTGTATGGGGACGACGAGGCCAACGCCATCACCGCCTGCCACGAGGGAGGACACGCGGTCGTGGCCTACTACACCAAGGTAGGGGGGACAGGGTGCTCAGCATGGGGGTGTATGGGGACGACGAGGCCAACGCCATCACCGCCTGCCACGAGGGAGGACACGCGGGTCGTGGCCTACTACACCAAGGTAGGGGGGACAGGGTGCTCAGCATGGGGGTGTATGGGGACGACGAGGCCAACGCCATCACCCGCCTGCCACGAGGGAGGACACGCGGTCGTGGCCTACTACACCAAGGTAGGGGGGACAGGGTGCTCAGCATGGGGGTGTATGGGGACGACGAGGCCAACGCCATCACCGCCTGCCACGAGGGAGGACACGCGGTCGTGGCCTACTACACCAAGGTAGGGGGGACAGGGTGCTCAGCATGGGGGTGTATGGGGACGACGAGGCCAACGCCATCACCGCCTGCCACGAGGGAGGACACGCGGTCGTGGCCTACTACACCAAGGTAGGGGGGACAGGGTGCTCAGCATGGGTGTGTATGGGGACGACGAGGCCAACGCCATCACCGCCTGCCACGAGGGAGGACACGCGGTCGTGGCCTACTACACCAAGGTAGGGGGGGACAGGGTGCTCAGCATGGGGGTGTATGGGGACGACGAGGCCAACGCCATCACCGCCTGCCACGAGGGAGGACACGCGGTCGTGGCCTACTACACCAAGGTAGGGGGGACAGGGTGCTCAGCATGGGGGTGTATGGGGACGACGAGGCCAACGCCATCACCGCCTGCCACGAGGGAGGACACGCGGTCGTGGCCTACTACACCAAGGTAGGGGGGACAGGGTGCTCAGCATGGGGGTGTATGGGGACGACGAGGCCAACGCCATCACCGCCTGCCACGAGGGAGGACACGCGGTCGTGGCCTACTACACCAAGGTAGGGGGGACAGGGTGCTCAGCATGGGGGTGTATGGGGACGACGAGGCCAACGCCATCACCGCCTGCCACGAGGGAGGACACGCGGTCGTGGCCTACTACACCAAGGTAGGGGGGACAGGGTGCTCAGCATGGGGGTGTATGGGGACGACGAGGCCAACGCCATCACCGCCTGCCACGAGGGAGGACACGCGGTCGTGGCCTACTACACCAAGGTAGGGGGGACAGGGTGCTCAGCATGGGGGTGTATGGGGACGACGAGGCCAACGCCATCACCGCCTGCCACGAGGGAGGACACGCGGTCGTGGCCTACTACACCAAGGTAGGGGGGACAGGGTGCTCAGCATGGGGGTGTATGGGGACGACGAGGCCAACGCCATCAACCGCCTGCCACGAGGGAGGACACGCGGTCGTGGGCCTACTACAACCAAGGTAGGGGGGACAGGGTGCTCAGCATGGGGGTGTATGGGGACGACGAGGCCAACGCCATCACCGCCTGCCACGAGGGAGGACACGCGGTCGTGGCCTACTACACCAAGGTAGGGAGGGGGAGAGGGTCACGTGACCCGTAGGGGGCCCGGGACAAGGTGCTGATAGGCCCCGCGCGGGATTAGGTAGTCTCCTTAGCTTGGGATGCCCTGGACAGGTAACATATACAGGGTAAACTTTCCAAAAGGGCCTGCAGGGCATAAATTCGGAACTATAAGAAGTAGCTAAAATGCTAAATGCAGTAGAACACTTTGTGGTTTGACTCTGGCAACTCCACCGCCACACCTAGTTTTGCCTGAAAAAAACAGTGTTAAGCACTGCTGTATTCTGGTTTTATGCTATGTTAAGGAAGACATATTTCTCCAAAGCGCTTCAGCTTAGTTCTCAGAGGTAGCGGCCCATCTGTGAACGACCTCAAAAATAACAAAATAACACAAGATAGGAATATTTAATTGTATCTGGGGTTAACTACAGATGTCCATGTTCATCAGTAGCCACTTACCATAAAGTGGACTGCATACCCGTGTACTGCACCTATATTATAAAAATATAATATTATTATGCAGGTTTAAGTTAAGCTTTATATCAATATTGATTTACAGGACGCCCATCCATTACACAAAGTGACGATCATCCCGCGCGGACCGTCTCTGGGACACACTGCCTACATTCCCGCGAAGGAGAGGTAACCTTGCTATATTTATTTTTTCTTTTCAAGTTTAAATTTATTCTTTTTTTATTTCTTACAATATTTTACCTTTTTTGGGGTTTTAAATTTTGTAACATATATCTTTATTCCTAAACTACAGATTTTATTGAACCACTTTTTGTTTTCAAGTTTAAATTTGATATCTATTGATGTCTTACAATATTGGGTCTTTGTTTTTATTTTCAGCATGCATTTCTTTCAACATTTATTCATAAAATTGCCTTAAAAAAAATAAACATATACTTAGTACAGAACCCTCTATATTAGACATGTACATGACCAATTACTTATTTTGTATTTTTATCCTCGGATATTTTCATTTCACTGTTTCTTTTTCAAAAAATAACTTCAAAAGTGATGTTACTCATTACATACGTTCATAATAATTAGTTTATTTAGTCTGATATCGACTAGTTTAAAATCCCGTGTCTACATAATTGCAGATACCACGTGACCAAGCAGCAACTCCTGGCGACAATGGACACCATGATGGGTGGCAGAGCCGCCGAGGAGCTGGTGTATGGGCCGGACAAGATCACATCTGGTGAGTTCCACTTTATATCAACTAATTATAAAAAGTAAGTGCTGTTTATAAAGTAAAAATCACATTCTTAGCAAGATTTAATCTTAGCAATAAATATTCTGGTAAATTTAATATACGGTTGATTTTTAAGAGTCCTAACAGTCGAGTCAATAACATTATTGTTCCATTGTTGAACACGGGATTTCTCTTAGAGACAGTTTTAGAAAAAAATCTGCAAATACATGCCTAATTGTGTTTTTTTACGATCAATGATGACCATCTATAATCCGATTTATAATTAGGTGTCCAAAATGTAAACAAACGTGTTGACATATCATGTAATTACATTTGAAATGGTAGTTTCTTATTTTTGACGATGTTAAAGTAATACAACGATAAAAAAATAATAATTAAAAAAAATTAAGGTCAATTCACATTTTCCAATATTTATATTACCTCAATTTCGTTCCATACAGTAATAATAATAAAAATACAAAGTTTATGGTAGAAAATTGAAATGTGAGAATGGAAATACAATCGGGATCCAAAACATTTTTTGTGCCGCCATTTTTAAGTTTCGTAGCTAATGTTATTCATTTTACGTGATCGTAGTCGAACTTGAATATTTTCTAGTTTTCATAGCGCATTTGTTAAATTGTGTGTAATTGTTAAACTTTTTGTTTTTGTTAAGTTTGGTAAAGTTTTCCGTTTCTTATTAATTTATTACGGTTTACAATACCTGTAATCGTATTTTGACAATGACATTTCTTTGTTTACATTTTGTACGCCTAATTATGAATCAGACTATAGTATTCTTAATTCTTCAGATAGTGGTTCTGGTTGAGGTTGATCAAAGATGCGTTGCTACGCTTAAGCACTAAAGTGGAACGCATAGTATATCTCCCTTATCACACAACCACCCTGCGGACTAGGCATTCATCCGAAATGTGGCACCTGTGGCCAACCTCAGGTGGGAATTCGGTTATTGTCCGGGGTTGATTGCAGATGGCGGCAGAGGCCACTTACCATGAAGTGGACTGCAAGCGTCTGTTACTGCTCGTTCACTACTACAATTTTGTGAAATATGTTTCCAGGTGCCTCCTCAGATCTACAACAGGCGACGGCCATAGCGGGGCACATGGTCCGCGAGTGGGGCATGAGCGACAAGGTGGGGCTGCGCGCCCTGCCGCCGCGCGCGCCGCACGAGCCGCTGGGGCCCGCCACCAGCGAGCTGGTCAGTGGTGCCCACTGCTGGGAAACTTTGCCCACTGTTTTTTTTTTATAATATAGAAGTAGCAGACGAGCATGCAGTCCACCTGATGGTAAATGCCTACTGCCGCCCATGGACATCTGTAATCAACCCCAGATAGGATTAGATATTCCTACCCGAGGTCGGCCACAGATGCGCCGCTACTCCTGAGGACTAAGCTGGAACGCCTCGGAAAAGTATGTCTCCCTTACCACACCCTTCAAACCGGAACACAGCAGCGCCTAACACTGTTGTTATTAGGTAGAAATAGGTTTTCTACCACCTTCAACTGTTAGGTGATGTTGCCCACTGGTGGGGATTTTTTGTGGATTAAGATGTTTCATGGATTAGATTCGATATTTATGATTTGAGCTGGTCAGTGTGGACCACTGTTGGGAAACGTTGCCGACTGTTGGGTAATTTTTCCCACTGTTGGGAAACTTTGCCCACTGGTGGGTGATGTTGCCCACTGGTGGATTTTTGGTTTTGTTGTAATGATTTGTTTTGAGGAGTGTGTTGTTTCGTTTTTCTGTGAGATATGTGAGTTGGTCAGTGATGCCCGCTATTGAGTGATGTTGCCCATCGTTGGGGATTATGGATTTTGTATTGGTTCGATATTTATGATTCGCTCTGAATATAGAAATGAGTCGCGTCGCAATAGTAAATTGGTATATATTAGCGGGATGAAGACAGCGCGGGACCCCGGCATCCTCCGTCGCCTGCCTGCGGGTATATAGCGCATTTAGTGTACCCTTACTGTTGCTACAGAGTATAATAATATGCTTGTAGTTGTGTTCGACCGCATTGGCTCTCTGACTACACCTGCGCGCAACAACTTCAGAACGGATTAGATGTTTGGCGTGGACTATACCGAGTGTAACGTTGTGTTTGTGTCGCAGGTGGACGGCGAGATCAAGAAGCTGCTCGCGGAGAGCTACGAGCGCGCCAAGACCATCCTGCGCGCGCACAGCCGCGAGCACCGCGCGCTCAGCGACGCGCTGCTCAAGTACGCCCATACCACACCGACACGAACACGAACGCATAGGCGCATGTACACACACACTCTCAGAGAGAGAGACACGGCCACGTGCGCACAGACACACATACACACACAGGCACACACAGACGGACACACGTCCACGTGCGCACAGACACACACACACACACACAGAGAGACACGGCCATGTGCGTACAGACACACACAGACACGACCATGTGCGCACAGACACACACACACACACACTCTCAGAGAGACACGGCCATGTGCGTACAGACACACACAGACAGAGAAACGGCCATTTGCGTACAGACACACACACACAGACACGACCATGTGCGCACAGACACACACACACACACACTTGCTCGCACACACACGCATGCTCAAGCACACACGCACGGATTTTCACAAAAACACATACATGCTCACACATGTTCACACGCACGCAGACACGTGAGCACACATGCCTAAATACATACATACAGATACAGATATGAACCACTCGGACACTTATGCACAGCGTATACATAAATGTCATATTAAACTACTAATATGTGTACTACTACCTATTTGAACATAGGATTGTCTATATCTCAATAACTGAATACAAAACATAGCTGTTTTGTATAATATAAAATTATTATTTCCAAATAAAATTAGTAAATATTTTCACACATTTCACAAAATTTTATAATAAAACTACAATCTTAATAAATTTTGCCAAATCAGTTCTAAAATACTTACAAAATACCTACACAAATAAAAATACGAAGATGCTTTTATCTGTCAAATGTTGTTAGGACACCCCACCTTGGTAAATAATAATATCAAACTGTGCATCTATACATTATTATCTCCACATTCTCAATTCCGAAATACCTTTCAAAGTGTATTCCTAAACCATTTTAAATAATTAAGATTCTAATTTGAAAAATATTGACCACAGATACGAAACCCTGGATGCAGAGGACATAAAGGCGATAATGTCTGGCGAGAAGACTAAGCTGGAACGCCAGCGAGCCAAGGAAGCCCCCGCTACCACCCAGCCCACGCCCACCGCGCCCAGCGCTGGGCTGCTCGGCCCACAACCTCAACCCGCGTAGATAGGTGTTTATACTAACCATATTTTTTTATGTTTTTGAAATTTTTCTTTATAATTTAGGAGTAGCAGACGAGCATGCAATCCACCTGATGGTAAGTGGCTATTGTCGCCTATAGACATCTGTAATCAACCCCAGATAGGACCAGAGTTCTAGCTTAGGTCGGCTACAGGTGCGTTGTTACTTCTCAAGATTAAGTTTTTTAAAATAGGGTAGCAGACGAGCATGTAGTCCACCTCAGGGTAAATGGCTACTGCCGCCCATGGACATCTGTAAATGTGTAATCAACCCCATATAGAATTAGATATGTACTTGAGGTCGGCCACAGATGCGCCACTACCCCTGAGGACTAAGCTGGAACGCCTCGGAAATGTCATACCCTTCAAACCAGAATACAGCGACGCTTAACACTACTGTTCCATCGTTCTTATCAGGATCATTAGGATTAACGAATTTTGAGGCGGCGTTCGATGGCGATTGTGCGATATGTTCGATTTTTTGTGTGTATAAGGTAACATATATGTACGATAGATTACAACTATAAAAGCTTGGTTTTTGATTTATAAATTATAATTATTTTTACATTTTGTTCCAGTTCAACCCCCGGTCTTCCAAAGTAGACGCTAGCACGGACAGACAGACGCACCGCGGGATGTGTACAAATATTATTATATATAGAGAAAGTGTGTTTGGAAATTTTGCAGGCGGCCTTGTTACTAGCTCCGTAATTATATAAATTAAATTCAATAAAGATAAGTATAACTTCCGCGGTGTTTTATTTGAGTTACGTCTTCTTTTTACCCGACTGCCAAGGAAGGGTTATGTTTTTCGCGCGTATCTTGTATGTTTGTCTTTCTTTATTTGATCCGATCTAACAAACGGCTGGATGAATTTCAACAGTTAAAGTGTCATTATATTTGTCTCAACGACCCGAGTGTCCTTAGATAGGTGATAGTAAAAAAAATCAAAATGGCGGATTTTTGGCGCGAAATAGTAAGACATTTAAAAAAAAAAGTTAACCGAACCTATCGAGTAGGGTATCAAATGAAAGGAAATTAAACGGAGGTTATAAAAACATATTTATATATATATAAAACAGTAAGGTGACTGACTGACTGACTAACTAAATGACTTTTTCATTTTTCAAAAATCAACGTACAGCCTAAACCAAGGACCTTACAGTTCTGAAATTTTGCACACAGGTTCTCTATATAGCTTGAATAAGTACTAAGAAAGGCCTTTTGGAAATTCTACCCTTAAGAGGGTAAAATAGGGGAAAACAGTTTTTTTGAAATCCTTTAATTTTGAAGCAACTACTATAAAAAAATGTATTTGGCTTTCTGGATAGGAACAAGGACGCACTTATTTATCCCCCTCCGAAAAATCAACCCCGTAGAGGGTAAAATAAGGGTTAAAAGTTCATTTGAACATCGTCAATTTTGAAGCAAACACTATGACATGTTGTATCAGGCTTTTTGGATAAAAATAATGAAATGCTACCTCTAACGAGGTAAAATAATGACCGAAACTTTGATTTACTGAAGTTATATATTTTATAGACCGTAAATGGTGATTTTTTTCGCAAAATAGTAACACGTTTTAAAAAAAGTTAACCAAACCTATCGAGTAGGGTGTCAAAATAACGGAAATTAAGAGGAGATTACATATACATTATATAATATATCTTATATATAAAATTCTCGTGTTAGTTACCGTACTCCTCCGAAACGGCTTCACCGATTTTCACCAAATTTTATATACATATTCAGTAGGTCTGAGAATCGGCCACTATCTTTTTTTTACACCTAAGTGATAAGGGTTGTTCATCCTTAACATTTTTTTTATTTATATGGCAACACAACGTTTGCCGGGTCAGCTAGTACATATATACTCGTATATACACATCGAGATGACTGTCTGACTAAATGAGAGAGTTGCTGTGCCAGAGATCAACGCAAAGGGAAACCGCTGAACTTAAGCGTGCTGGAATTTTACACATAGGTTCTTTATATAGCGTAAATGAACACTACGAGGATAAAATATGATAATATTGTTTGAACATCTTTTGTTTTTGAAGCAGACACCTACTATGAAACTTTGTATTTGGCTTTCTGGATAAAAATAATGAAATGCCTATTTCACTGCTTTTGGAAATTCTACTTCAGCCTTTTTGGTGCAGTCGGGTTTTTGATTTTTTAAATTAATTACTTGTTAACTATTTATCATGACCTACATCAGCCAATATTTGAGTATTACAAAAATTATATTAATTAAGTTTAATTATGAAAGCAAACATACTATTGATTTTAATGATTTATCATTTTAAACAAGGTTGATTTATATCTCATGGTAATATTTCATTTTATAACATTTTTTAATTCCTCTATAATACAAGCGATCCCATAGGGGCTGTTTGTTCGGGAAAGGATAAGTCAAATTATGTGACATTCAAGTTTATATATTATATGCAAGGATGGTACATTTATTTGCAAGAATTTCAGACATGACCTAAATTAATTTATAGTGTTTATTTTGATGTGAAACATCTATAGCCGCACGTAAAACTGATTTCTGGCGTGGCGACGCATGCCGTGGCGGCGTCGCCACGCTATACGATGGTATATATATACAGTCTATATGCAGTAGTGTGTACGATGTGGCGACGCGTCGCCATGCGCAAAAATCGTAATATTTTATTTTATCATTATGACATATTTAGTTCCTATCACAATATGTTCTTTTCTGCATATTACTTTTACAAAATAATGTCGATGTTTCACATCTGCCAGGCGTCCCGTGACGGCTCACATTATTTTTTTAAAGTAACTAAGACTCTGGCTGCAATGCAAATGCAATGCTTCTTCTCCATAACGAAACACCTTGTGAAGTGGTGGTAGTTGTATTGACATTCAAAAAGTGCTTTGTAAAGAACCTATTTTGAATTAAAAAAAAATTGATTTGATTTGAATTACTTTTTATAGTGTAGGGACTAATACTAAAATATACCTTCGTATATAGTTATTAATACAGGTTACTATACTCAAACCTAGGCAGGATTGAAATCCTAAGGTCGGCCACAGCGTTATCCCTAAAGACTGAATTCTCTCGCTTAAAACAACAGCAGCGATACACTGCAATTACAATGCAGAAATAAGTGTAAAACCTTCAGAATTGAACAATGAAGGACTCCTTTCAAATATGTTTCAAAAATATGAATAAAACAAATTATAATAAAAAATATTTTATTATAGTGGTGCGGTGGTGTCCTGTCGCTCAGCCGCCAGCCCTCTGGCCGTCAGCGCGTGCAGGCGGGGGTTGTTCATCCCCAAGTACACGTGCTCTAGACTTATCACCGTTTTTGATGACGATCTGTGAACAAATATACATATATAAAATCTGACTAGCTCATACCTATACAGCAGTATGAAGATGGTAGAACTCCTTGTTGGTCGAGTCCGGCGGCATCATCGCTACACCTATTTCTGTTATAAAAGCAGTGTTAAGAGCTGCCGTGTTCTGGTTTGAAGGGTACGGTAAGGGAGACATACTTATATGGTGCGTTCCAGCTTAGTTCTCAGGGATATAGCAACACATCTGTGACTGAGCTCAACTAGAACTCTAATCTCATCTGGGTTTGATTATGGATATTCATGGTCGGCAGTAGCCAATTAATATAAGGTGAACAGCCTGGTCGTCAGTTACTCCTATTATTGTATAAAAAAGCGTATTAAAAAGAATACAAAAACATAATGAAGAATCTGACTGGCTCTTTCTATACATATAGAAATAGGCTAATCGTGTATTTTCATCGGTTCTTGATAATTGTTCAAAATTTTAAATTAATCGAACCGTTCTAAGTGGGTAAAAATCGAGTTCAAAGATTCCGTTACATACATGCATACATACAGGTCAAGCTAATAAAAGCGTAGTAATAAAAATGAATAATAAAATGCCTACTCACCCAACCCACACAGAGGGTAGGTATTCTAAATCTCGTTGTTCTGACAATTTGTTGGCTAGTGCACTCCGTATTAGTTCCTCCGCGAAACATTTCATTGCTGACAGAAGCACTGCGTGGACGGCGCTGAAATATAATGTAATGATGTTATATTCATAGACCGTAATATAAAAAAAGGATTATTTAAACAATATTAGGAAAATTCACAAGGTATGGGATCCGTGGTAAGTTTATATAAGCCTTTGGTAGGAGAGTCCCATCTTACAGAGTGAATTTTTCGAATAGGCCTTCGGGGCAAATCCGAAACTATAAGGATTAGCGAAAAATACTGAAAGGAGTTACGAGGCAGATTATGTTAAAAATTAAAACTGCGTCATTAGTTTTTTAAAATATCTTTTTCTCTAGCCGGGAATCGAACGAGTTCATTTTGAATAAACAAACACCTGTATTATCCCATCATCGGATAGTGTCCCCTATAAGGATCAAATTCTGGAAAGTAATGATATATGAAAAATCAAAGGAAAAGTCTAATTTTGAAGAAAACACATATTTTTTCATATTGTTTTGGCAACTAAGTTCCCGCCAATCATTACTTTAAACACTTTGCATATTAACAATTTTTTGTTGCCTTATGTATCAAATCATTCGAAAGCGGATGTTCGAAGCCAATGCAAACTCCTCTGATTTTTTAAATTTGTACGACTGTGCGTAATAGAAACTATTTATCATTTACTTTAACGGTGATGAAAAATATTGTGAAGAATCCTACATAATCTTTAAAAATAAATAGTTCTCAAATGTGTAAAATCTACCAATCCGCACTTAGCCAGCGCTGTGGACTATGGCCTAATCCTTCTTACTGAGAGGAAACCCGTACCCAGCAGTAGCATAACAATTCGTCAATTAAGGTTATAAAGAATAAATAAATAACACAACTCACCTATAAGAACATCCATTGCCAACATCCTCATTCCTCAACTCTATACCGATATCCGCACATTTCTTCTCAACGTACAGAAACCTCAGCCTATCCTCATGACACTCCACTGGCAACACCGTCAAACTCCCCAAGTCCTTCACCTCCGGCAACACTTTCTTAACCACACACCTTGTATCAACCACATCGATTTCTTCCTCACAATCAGTTAAATCGACACACTCTACATTTGTGTACGGTAAGAAGTCCTTACTATCAAACACGGTTAACGTACTAACATCTGCAGGTTTGGGGAATATTTCTTTAATGTTCGTTTCTTTTCTGGAACTCTCCGGGTCGTTCCAAGAAGACCATTCTTCTTTAACTGGTTGTGTTGGAATTGCTTTCGTTCGGATTGGATAGTAGCCGTGTAGTCTGGAGTATATCAGGATTTGTTTCGTTCGCCATATTTTCTCCGTTGAACCGAATTTGTCGTGTAGTATCTTGTTGATCAGCTTCGCTCTGGACCACTGGGATAAAAATCACGACATTACGTTATGATATATGATATGATGAGATACTAATATGATACAATATGAATATTATAAGATATTTAACGTATATCCTTCTCCAAATTATGAAAATTCTATTGTCAATTATTTTAATGAATAAACGCACATAAGTAACACTTATTCGGAGAAGTTAATTAGAGATATAAACAGTGCGTGTATCAGTGGAAACACGTAAAAGATATGAAACCTTTTTCTTATGAAACTGAGTAGCAGGCGAGCATGCAGTCCACATGATAGCAAGTGGATACTTCCGCCCATTGACATATGTAATAAACCCCAGATAGGATTAGATTCTGACCTAATGCGCCGCTACCCCTAAGGCTTATGTTGGAACGCCTTGGAAAAATATGTCTCTCTTACCACGCCCTTCAAACCAGAACACAGCAGCGCTTAACACTGCTGTTATAAGCCAGAAATAGGTGAGGCTATGGTGCCGTCGGAGTAGGACCCCAAAGGGTTCTACCACCCTAAATATTAGACCTTCAACAATTTTCCTATTCAACTATTACAGACTATTATATTATTATAATCTATATCTGTGCCAAAGTTCATCCAAATCTGTTAAATCGTTCTGACATGATGGATTAGCGATGCAACCAAATTTTCGCGTTTATAATACAAAATAACAGGATTTCCTCATAATGTTATCACTCACCTCAATATTTCTCCGTTTAGCGAAATCCAATTTCCAATACCGTTCCTCATTATCCACAACAAACGGGAAATACTTCACATAATTCTTCTTACTCGCTTCCTCAGATATAATAGGAATCTTCTTCAACATATAATCTATTACCGTTCTAACGTTTGGCAATTTTATAACCGCTTCTTGTATTGTCTTAACAATGTCTAGTTCTTCTCCATTCTGTGATGAATCTTCTTCATAAGCTTCGTTCACTCTTTCTTCAGGACAATAATAACAATGATCATTTTCTATATGACTTAGTACACTTTGTCTATTTTGTATTTTTCTTTCTTTCTCTTTCGATTTTCGAACATATCTCAATCCGTTAGATTTAACAGGAGATATTTTAGCCGTTTTCTTCCCATCATACTCCACGGTAACTTCCTTAACCGCACTTAAATCTACATTCCTATCCATTTCTAGGTAATAAATCTTGCCTGTGGCCGGTTCTAGATATTTCACTATCCGTTTTTCTTGTGGTGTATCTAAAGGCACTTTTAAATCTACACAATTCGTATCTTGCACGTCATCTTGAGATTCTATTTCAGTCTTAATTTGAACATCATTTACGTTCGTATTTTCAAAATTATTTTTATTTGTCTTAACTAACATTTCGTCTACGTTGACTTCTGTTGTGTTTTTCGAAAAGAACTCCATCCAATTATCAGTATTTTCTGTGTCAGTTGAATCCTCTATTTCCTGTTTGATGTCCATTGGTTCTATGAGGTTTGTGTTTGTGTTTGTGTGTGTGTCTGTTTGTTGTGTGTGTGTCGTGTCGTGTGTGACGTCATTGGCTGCGGGTTCCTTATACTCAAATTCCAGCATCTCCGGTGTACTGTAGAGCCAGACGTCTACTATTGTTTCCGCACCTGAAAACATAATTTGGGTTTAAATGAATTTTATTTTCATAAATTATTATGAGGGCTTAATCTGGCTACTATCGCTTAAGCCAGTGTTCCGCAAAGTGTGTACCGCGGCACACTGGTATACCGTGATCATTAGTTGGTGTGCCGCGGAAAAATAAGGTTATCTTATAAAATCATTTTAGTAAAATAGTCACATATCACGGGAGCGCACGAGCGAGGCGTTTTGTTTCGTTCAAATAATTCTTTGGTTTCAATAAATGTTGAATAATATTACTTAAAAACTAATTTTTAATTTGTGGTGTACCTCCAAAAATTTTAGTTTTCCTAGATATACCTTGAACACATAAAGTTTGCAGAACACTGGTTTAAGCAACCGGTAAATTAAGCGTTTGAGTAGAAAAAAAATCAAGGATGTGTGAAGCCTAATAATCCGCACGTGGTCAGCAAAGTAGACTATGGTCTACACCTCCCTCACTATGAAAGCTAACTCATGCAAATCAAATCAAATCAAAATCAAATCCCAGCAATGGGTTAGTAATGGGCTCACGAAACCAATTATCGATTTTTTTAATAATAGTGAAAAAATTATAGAGCATGCAGTCCATCTGATGATACTGTTGATGATGATGATGATGGCTACTGACACCATCTGTAATCAACCCCAGATAAGATTCAGACAAGTTTTTCTCTGTTGCCTTTATAGCAGAACACAGCAGCGCTTAACACTGCTGTTATAAGGCAGAAATGGTGTGGCGATGGTGCTACCAGAGTCGAACCAAAGAGGACTCATATTATCTATACTAACATTATAATAAATAACCGTATATTTTTTATTGAATACTTACCTAGAGTCTGCAACCCAGTATAATTCCTATCTAGTTTAATCGTGTGTTCCACTGTAGCAGGTCTGTTTCTACTCGGTAGAGCGAAATGGAGCTCTATCTTAGCCGGAAACTCTCCCCAACCCCGTCGCGACACGTGGAAGGGTGGCTTACTGAAAAAATAAAATGTAAATATAATTATGTCATAATACTTAGGAAGGCCATTAGTAAAACAATTTTATCGCTCTTTGTCAGGATCAGTGATATATTAAGAGTACTAGCATAGCTTTGAAGGTGGTAGAATCCTATGTGGTTGGATTCCGATGGCACCATTTTTACTAAAATGTATTTTTTCTATAATTAATTTATTCGATTCCCCGCTAGGGAAATAAATTAAAAAAAATCTATTGCTGCAGTTATAATTTGAATCAAAATCGACTTCGTAACTCTTTTTGGTATTTTTCGTTAAATTTTATAGTTTCGGATTTGGTCCTGTAGGCCCATTTGAAAAATTTTAATAAATCCTGTATACAGGGTGAATTTATTTCAGTGCCAAATTCGAAACTATAAGGATAAGCGAAAAATAGTTAAAACCTCTTTTTAGGAGCTGAATTTAATAAAAACTAAAAGAGTAGTCTTATCTTCAGGTGGAGTCATCTGCTACTCTTCTATTTTATTACAAAAAAGTAGCATCGCTAGATGTACTCACTGTTGTCCCTGTAGTTTCGGGACTAGAATAGGGCTACGGTATCCCCTGCCTGTCGTAAGAGGCGACTAAAAGGGGGCTTCCGGGGTTGCGGACGGCAAGAGTGGGAGCTCGAACCGTCCGGAGAGCAACCCCGGGAAGAACGGCGGCATGTGTGGTCGCATGCCGTCGTAAACACCAGGTATGCGGGAGGAGCGCAAAGTGCTCCCCCCAGGGCAGAGCCCGACCGGGGCATCGCGCTCGGAGGACTCCGGTTGTGTTCCATTGGAGATCCCGGAGTTCTCCACCAAGCGCTGAGGACGGGCACCGAGGGGGTTTTAGTGCGGTAAAAATCCCACATAACCCGGCGTCGCTCCCACGTCGTCGGGTACCTTTTGAAGGTTTCCCCCTCGAAAACAAAAAAAAAAGATGTACTCACTGTAGGTGCACAGTATGGTGCGGCGCGTACGAGTGGTGCAGTCGCACCGTGGCGGCGCGGAGCACCCGCGAGGGGTCCGGGTTCGAGGCCGGGCCGCGGATGTACAGCAGCCACTTGTGCGTGGAGCGGTCCGCACGGGAAGCACCCGGGGCGTACTTCGATGTGTTCCCTGGGGATTGCAGGGAAAATACAGGAATGTAGGCCTTCTTAGAACAAAGCACAAGAATTTGAGGCCCTTAAAGTAATAATAACTAAAAAGTTAATAAAAATAACAAACAAATTAACCTAAAATAAAGTATATATTAAAATAAAGTCATATAACTTTCTGGGTCTTCAAAAGGGAACTCCACATACCCTTATAATAAAGAGAAGACTGCTACCTGGTAAAGATAGCAGACCCAACTCTGACAGCCTTTTAGGCACCATCGCCACACCTAATTCTGCCTTTTAACAACAGTGTAATCACTAAACTATGGCCTGATTTTAAGGGTGTGATAAGGGTCATATACTTATACACAAGTATTGTCTATAACTAACCCCTCAGGGGTATAGTTGCACCTATAGCCAACATCAAATATAACTATAGTCTGATTCATAATTAGGTGTCCAAAATGTAAACAAAGGTGTTGACCTATCAAGAAAATACGTTTCACATGGTAGTTTCTTATTTTTGACAATATTAAATTAATGCAACAATAATAAAATAATAATCTAAATAAATTAAGATCAATTCACATTTTCTAATATTTATATTACCTCAATTTCGTTCCATACAGTAATAATAATAAAAAACAAGGTTTATGGCAGAAAATTAAAATGTGATAATGGTAACACAATCGGAACCCAGAACATTTCTTGTGCCGTCATTTTTAAGTTTCGTAGCTGATGTTATTCATTTTGGTGATTGTAATCGAACTCGAATGTATTATCGTTTTCATAGCGCGTTTGTTAAATTGTGAATAATTGTAAAGTTTTCGTTTTTTGAGTTTGTTAAAGTTTTTGTTTCTTGTTAATTTTGACAGTGACATTTGTTTGTTTACATTTTGGACACCTAATTATGATTATGAATCAGACTATATATTATCTGGGAGTGAACTACACATGTTCCTCATACCTTGCAACTCAAACAACATGACTAATTTAACATATGAGCAATTGTTGGATTCATTTAAATTATTCAATATATTTTTAAGCAATCTGGTTTTCTATTTTGATAATAATTCCCTATTTATTACAAATAATTTATATAACAAACATACCAATAATAATCCTATAGCGTTGCTTCATCTTATTCCTCGTGGCTTCGTCTATCGTGAAGACATCCACAATCTTGGGGTCTAGATGCCGAGGTACCTTCTTGGGCTTGCTGGTGCCAGGGTCCTTGGGGACAGGTGGGTGGATCTGGACGTCTATATTCTCCTTAGGCTTGACTGGACGGAGGGAACCCACGTTTCCTACTGGTGTTGTGATATTCTTTGATTTTACCATGGCCTGAAATTTTAGTAAGAATAATTTAAGGTTATATAAGAAATAGTGATTGCTGTTACGTCAGCTCATAATTATCCCACTGCACTGGACATTTGAAGGTGGTAGAACCCTTTGTGGTTCTACTCCCGCGGCACCACCGCCACACCTATTTCTACCTAATAACAGCAGTGTTAGGCGCAGCTGTGTTCCGGTTTGAAGGGTGTAGAAAGGGAGATAGACTTTTCCCAGGCGTTCCAGCTTGGTTCTCAGGGTATCGGCGCATCTGTGGCCGACCTCAGGTAGGAATATCTAATCCTATCTGAGGTTGATTACAGATATCCATGGGTGGCAGTAGCCAATTACCATCAGGTGGACTGCATGCTCGTCTTCTACTCCTATATTATAAAAAAAAATGTGATTTGGTAGAGGTTAATCAAAACTATTTTTATTAAATTATGTAGGATTAGTAGATGATGCAGCATGTAGTCCACCTATGGTGATGGCTACTACCGTAATGGACATATATAATCAACCCCAGATAGGATTAGATTTGTACCCGAGGTCAGCCTCAGATGAGTCACTAACCCTGATGACTAAGCTGGAACACCCCGGAAAAGTCTTGGTTACCACACCCTTCAAACCAGAACACAGCAGCGCTTAACACTACTGTTATGAGGCAAAAATAGGTGTGGCGGTGATGCCGCCGGAGTCGAACCACGAAGGTTTTTTACCACTTTAAAAAACTAAGTATTTTAAAATCTGTAGTTAAAGGTTTGTATCTCTGGCATGCTGCTCCGATTTTTCAAAGTATGTGCATATTCGAAATTATATATTTACTGGTGACCTGTAATTCAGGTATTTTTTACCTACAATAGGCACCAGTCTCTCACTACGTAAGGTTTAAAATATTCATATGCTGTAATCATGCAATTTAACATAAGACCTTTTTGTGAGAGAAATAAACTATTTTCATTTCATTTCATTTTTTATATCACTTGCTAGGACTATGGCCTAAAGCTACCACTTAGTGAGGAGACCCACACCCAGTCATATAACAATAACACACAACTAAAAACTACACTTACTGCTAACAAAGATAATATTTACATGATAATCCTGTCGTTTCTTCCTGGTTTCTCGAGTCTTGAAGATTTCCTCCAGGTCCACTGTCTCCTTGCCTAAGAGCTTCCTCAATGATGGATGGATTCGCCTCTGACCTTCGCGGAGTAGTGTTGACAACTGAAACAAAAAATAGGGTGTTTTTTACAGTATACGAAAAGTATAAGGAATAGCGAAAAATACTACAGGGATGATGATGTCATGTCATAAATAATAAAATTTTCTGTACCAACATAAGAAGAGCCGCGAAAAGCCAATATTTTATATTTGCTTACACAAAATGTTTTAAACATGTGTTTTTAAATGTTAGTCATTCATTGGTCAGGTTTTAATTTTTCAAGACGTGAAATCTATATACATCATCTAAATATCTGACTTAATGGGGGTTGAATCTAGAAACCATTGTGTGCGAGCGATATGGTTACCATATGTCATGCAAAAGTGTCATGAAACCTTAAACTTTATAAGTCTTTTCTAATTGAGTTCATTTTGCACATAGTTAATTCTACTTCAATTTTATAAAAATAAATATAGCACCGTTAATTATTAAAGAAAGAAAGAAAGAAACATTTATTTCAAAGCAGCACTATATATATATATATATATATATATATATATATATATATATATATAAATATATATATATATATATGCATAATATAAAATAGCCTTAGACTATTAAATTGTAACAGTAATCAATAATAATAACCATAATAAACATAGCTACAAACCTCAGGCTTAGCCTGCACCTGGCTCAGCGCCTCCAGGTCATCTTGCAGGTGAGCGCTGCTCAGTTGCAGCTGTTCCTGCTTGAAGAAGTTGTTCACCAGGGCATACCGGAGCTTGTGCAGGATGCGCCTGGCTGTTGTTAACCTAGAAATATTTAGTTCTACTGTTAGTCTAATGCCTCGATTATCAAATAGTAGTTACATAGGATTAGAAAGCCTGTGAACCTAAACATATCATAAGGAAACATTCTTGCCACATATAAGGAAAATATAAGATGTGTAATGAGCTTCCTTCTGAGGTATTCCTGGAGTGCTACTACATGAGGCTCTTAAAAAAAAAATGCAATGAGAGTTCTCCTTCAAAGCTGGAGATGCATTGGCGACTCCTCTGGTGTTGCAAATGGTCATAGGCGACGTTGACTACTTTCCATCAGGTAGCACGTCTACTTAATTGTTAGGTTAAAGTAAACAATAAAAAAAAGGAACTCTATACACCTGAGAATTTTAAAATAAGACTTCACAGAATTATTTTTTGTATTCAATATAGAAGTAACAGAGCAGACGAACATGCATGTGATGTTAAGTGGTTACTGCAGCCTGTGGATATTTGCAATCAACCCCAAACATGACCAGATTCCTAACTGAGGTCAGCTACAGATTGACCCCTCCTACATATCCGTACCATGCGTGAATATGTTGATATGTTGATCTACTGTAGATATATTTATGTACATTATTTTGTTTTAGTCATAATAAATATTAGGATTGTTTAATAATTTTAATTTATAGGGTGAATAAGTAAGTTAACGGGTCTTAATTACCGTACATACAAAACTTGTCAAATTTTAAAATAACCCTCTCGCCAAAGAGTACAAATAGTTCCAATGAACATTGTGCATTTTCAACTTATTAACTTATTCACGCGTGGTACGGATATAATATCATAACCCACAAAAGTATCTTTTCGTTTTTATTGCATAAATTGCCTTATTTTAATGTGTTTTATCGACATGAGTAATGTTATAAAGCATATAATACCTAAAGATACCTGAGATACCTGAAGAAATGCAGATTTTATTCGCATTTTAGCATTTTCGAAACTTTGAAACACTCTTCAGTAAAGTTGTCATTTTGCAGTTATGATATTATACGTAGCAGGGGTCAAGATGCATCTCTACCTCTGAGGACTAAGTTGTAATACCTCAAAAAGTATGTCTAAATGTGCTGTTATTAGAAACAGCTGTGGCAGTGGTGCCATTAGAGTCATATCATTGAGAGTTCTACCACCTTCATTCTTTTTCTTCATAATGTTATGATTTTAAAATGAAACAAGTGACACTATTCCGATACTAGATTTGTAATGGAATGTACTTAACCGTTAGGTTTATACTTTACTTTAATATTGAGATACTTGTATGTAACATTGATAAACAGATTTCTTTGCAATTCATTTAATTAATTCATTGGTACTTTCTCCAGCTGTTTTAGTTTTAAGTAAACAAATAAATGTCTTTTAGTTGGTCAATAAATAAAGTTAAATTATTATTGACAATTAATACTTATGCTATTGTAAATATATCTATAAGTTATTTACATAAAGTCCAACAAAACCTTAAATTAAAAAGTTTTTGAAAACATTACATAAAGTATATTTTAGCCAATTTTGAACTGAATTTCTTAGGGTTTTAAGCTTTCGTTAGTCGAAGGTATCCAGGGATCTGAACATAGCGAGTTCCTGGACCGGAGATCGAACCCGGAAGCCGGAACTGTCTGTCAAACAGGTGTGGTAACACTCCACGAGGGTATAAAAACACAAACATACCTCTGATCAATCAGAGTCACCTCCTTCTCCCTCGCTTCCAGCTCATTCGCAAACTCACGACGTATTATTCTCTTAATTTTTTCCAAATTCTCCTCCACGGTCAGATCTGGAGCAGGTTTCTTCGACGCTGACTCATGGTAATCCGGATCTTGGTATTCCTCCTTACTATCCATTATATTCCACTGCTTTTAACACCTTTCAACTCACACGATTAATACACGATTATATTAACTTAAGATCATAAGATCTTCGTAACTGTTTTATGTTTTACGTGAGATCTGCGCGCGAAATTACTATTTTATATTTAACCTGTCTCCTTTTCACACAACACAAATAGGCGCGGCTGTTAACAAAACAATGATTGAAAGCGAATTAAATGAAAGAAAGTCTAATAAATTTCCACGATTTGACAGTGAAAGGTCATTAACCGAGTCATTGCATTTTTTCAAGGTGGCGTTGTGGCGCTAATTTAATCAAGGTGCGGCTGTCAAAATTTTACGCCGTAACGTTATTTCTCTAGACGTAAATTTACGTTAGGGTTATGTATAATCCGTGCGTATAGCACATACACTATCAGATTGTTATTTTTTAATTAATTTATTGTAAATGATATCAGATATGACTGGTATCATAATCAGCTGATATTGGTATGTTTATTTTTTTTAAATAAAATTACGGCTTACGACTTCTACGTCATTGCAGATTATTTTAAAAAAGTTCTTTATTAATGTGAACTGATAATTACGTCCAAAGAACACAAATGACGTCAATATTTATTATAACTGTATATTGAAGTATATAATTCCATGATGACTATTATAATTTATGTTGTTTACAAATTGATAAATGCTTTATAAATAGTAATAAAGGGCAAATTGAAGGTTAAAAACTAGAATGAATAGGAATTACGTACATTATAAGATATAATGCATTTGTTCATCGTTACACTTTCAATTTTCTAAAGTAAACAAACAACACTTATTATTTTTTATAATCTGTATCCAAACGGTGTTCAATAATAACTTTATACTCTGTGACGTTAAATAAAAAAGTAAAAAGCTGCTGACGAAAGTGACTACTGCGAAAATTCCATTCTCTTTTGCGAAACATTAACGTATCTTTACTCTACTCTTTGTTCTGTAAACAAACGTGCCGAGAGGGCAGTATCGAGCGTGATGTGAGGGCTCGGGAGAGCGAGCGCCTATGTCCGACTCACAACTGAAGGGCCAAGAGGCCATGCGTAGGTCATTCTTCTATCCGGACAGCAGTAGCGACACCGAGGAGTACAGGCGGGACAGTGAGGAGCGGCGGAAGCGGCTGTCGAAGCGTAACGTAGTGCGCCGTGTTCCTACGATGAAGCCGATGCCGTCCACGTCGCAGGACACGCCGCGGAAGGCTCTGGAGGACAGGATCACGCTCGTGGTGGACAACACTCGCTTCGTGGTCGATCCTGCACAGTTCACCGCGCACCCCAACACTATGTTGGGTAGGATGTTTAGTTCTGGTAAGTTTTTTTAACGTTAAAGTTGAGTTTAAGCTTTGTTGTGTTTTTTTTTGTTGTTAATCCATTACTGCACCAGTGATGGGCTCGTTTAAGTTTAATATCAGTCACTAATAGCAGTTACTAAGTAGCCAACGAGTGGTCATCATGAGAGTAAGATATTGTGATCATAGTCCTAAGCCTAGTATAGATTAGTAGACTAAACTTTGAGAACTTTTTAAAAGAACTTTCAAGTGTGTTGGTTAGTTTACAATGTTTTCATGATAACATGTGGTAATAAAGTTCTGACTGATATAAGTTATAACTGAAAAGTTATAGATGCCTTTGATTTAAACGTTCAACCCCCATTGTGAGTGGTTTATCTTTATATATATATTTCTTATGTGTATGTCACTGAACTTCTCCTAAACGACTGGACTGATTTTGATGAAATTTGTTGTGTGTGTTCAAGGGGACTTGAGAATGGTTTAGATTCACAATTTAGTCTGTGGGAAAAGGTGTTTTAATTAATTTTTAATTCGTAAGTAGTTGTTGATTTTGGAATGTTTCACATTGGATTTGACAGACTTCACTACCATCGCAGTTTCAAATATTCTATCCATTTTTCAAACCCGTAAGTGATAAGGGTTGTTCACCCTTCACATTTTTTTTATTTATATGGCAACACAACGTTTGCCGAGTCAGCTAGTAGTGGTATAAGTTTATAGAATTTTTAAATCTTTGAATTTGTATTAATCAAAAGGAAATTCAAAAGACATACATATTTCTTATTGTATAAAGATTTCTGCTCTTTAATCTTTTATTTCACTCCACATTGTTTCTCATTTCTTTTTTAATTTTCCATTTTATTAATTTTTTAATTGTATTGTTTCGTACTGAAGAATATATGATTCATTTGTTAAGTAATGTTACAATTACTAATTGTTATGTTATTGCTAATTATGGTGCAAATAAGAATATTTACTTAAAAACAAGATTATCAACATGGGTATTTTCTCTTTAATGACATTTATTAGTCATATTCTACATTAGTCATGAAAATTCTTTTATCTTTATCAATATTACTGTTATTAATACTCAATCCACCTACATTTTGACTACCAAAAATTAAAAATTATGCTGAAAACATTTGGATTTTTGGTAGAGAAAAGAATTAAGAATGTTTCTCTTTTGTTTGTCAACACATTGTTTATTTGGTAGTTAAACAAGTTGATGGTGATTGATGTTTGTTTTTCTTTGGATATTAGATATGTTAATCAGGTTAAAATTGATTTTTTTAAATATGAATAACAATGTAAAAAGTGTTACCAACTATCCCAACTATCTTAGAATTGGGGAGATGTTTTCTGAATATGTATGTACACAGAGCCGGATTAACCTTAAGGCAGAGTAGGCAACTGCCTAGGGGCCCAGGATCGACAGGGGCCCACTGCAGACTCCGTACTAACACGCAGCCAACCCGCGTTGAGTACGCATAGAGCCTGCGTATGTCTGAACCCGCCCTTAGGACGTCATCCATGCCTATATCGGGAATTGTATTCAGGAATGTGGGTAGAAGGCAAAAAGAAAACATTATTTAGTCAGTCAGAGTAGGTAAAGAAAAGAGGCCCGAAAATTGTATTGCCTACAGGCCCATACAGGGTTAATCCAGCTCTGTATGTACATACTGGATGTCCATTTCTTTGGTATTCGACAGCCCAATTGGCTTTATGAATCTGAAGTTAAAGTCATCTGTCATCAACCCCAAATAGGATTAGAGTCCTGTCTGAGGTTAGTTATTCTCTTAAATATCTCTCTATGCAGCCTAAGCATACATGAAACAGGAATCAAACCCAGAACCCACTGAGGTCAGACCAGTATAGTGACAGCTCCACCACATTGTTAGTTGGTGATGTGTCAATGAATTTCTAAGCTGAACCAAGCTATAAGATTCTAAAATAATTTTTTCGTCCCCCAGGCATAGAATTCACCCATCCAAACGAGAGAGGCGAGTACGAGGTCGCCGAGGGCATATCGGCCACAGTGTTCCGCGCTATCCTGGAGTACTACCGCGGCGGTACCATCCGCTGTCCTCCCACTGTCTCCGTGCAGGAGCTGCACGAGGCCTGCGACTATCTGCTGGTCCCGTTTGATGCTAACACGGTCAGATGTCAGGTGGGTTTTTGTAATTTTTTTCAGCTTTAGACATTTTTGACGACCCGCTTGGCGGAACGGTCACCATGCCAGTCTGCCGCGCAGAGGGTTCCCGGGTTCGATCCCCGACCAGACAGATTTCTAAATGATGAATTTAGGTTTCTGTTTCTAGGTCTGGGTGTTTGTGTATTTGTCTGTGTGTGTGTCCATAGCGCCCACGATACAGGGAATCCTAGTGTAGGGCTGTGCTTGTAGAAAGCGCTTTTTTTTACGTCTCTGGGATAGCGGCGTATCTGTGGCCGACTTCGGATAGGAGTATTTAATCTTATCTGGGGTTGATTACTGATGTCCATGGGCGGCAGTAGCCACTTACTATCAGTTGGACTGCATGCTCATCTGATACTCCTATATTATAAAAAAAAAACTTTTATAGGCTCTTGGAGGCTAACCAGTGTCACTTGCTAATGGGGTGTGGCGGCTTTACTCAACTCGTGAAGAGATGCCGCTTCTGATCATGCCATCGATGTTATCTCAACATCGTTCATATATACAAGATCCAAACTGAGTGTTGGAGCACGGTATGCTCTCTGGGCATAGTTACTTAGACCGGCGGAAGATCTATCGTAATCAAAGTGGTGATACAATATGTTGAGAAAACTTTAATAGCGTGATTCAGGAGCGCCATCTGTTGATGAGTTGCAGGATTGTCACAGGGATATTATATTTATTTAAAGTTATAATAAGTTTGTTGGTTTCTGACAAAGTTACGAAATTTATCGACTAACCTCATTGTGTCGATTTTATCGATATATTTGTTAAAATTCCATCTCATAACTATTGCAAAAATAGTAGTAACTTCAAAAATATTACGAAATGATTGATACATATCGTATTTTTTTCATAGCTTTTACAAAACATAAGACATACAAACCAATTTTTGTTGCTGTGCTGTGCTGTTGTTGGCGATTTTATTTATTTATTTAATACGTTTTTTTACACAGAAACCATAAGAATACAAATATTATAGAGGTAAAGTATTGAATCGATTTTATAACTATTTCAAAAAAATCCCTCTCATTTTCCAGAACCTCCAAGGGCTACTCCACGAGCTATCCAACGAGGGAGCCCGTCGCCAGTTCGAGTGTTTCCTCGAGCGGCTCATCCTCCCCCTGATGGTGGAGTCAGCTGAGCGCGGAGACAGGGAGTGCCATGTTGTGGTGTTGCTGGACGATGACTCGGTGGAGTGGGATGAGGAGTACCCTCCTCAAATGGGCGATGAGTATAGCCAGACGGTGCTGTCGACACCACTGTATAGGTTCTTCAAGTATATTGAGAACAGGTGAGTGTTTGCTAATGGAAGGAAGTTTTCATAATATTGAACCGAAAATATTGATATTTGTGACTTAGAAAACTGCCCGTATGATATCATAGTCATAGAGATAGTAATAGGAATAGGTCAAAAAAGGCTCTACTAATTTAATTATATTTTAACGTCGGCGAAAAAAGTCTTCGTACTTGAATATCAGGTTTTATTGTTGGTATATCAATATTTTAGGACTTTGATACAAATATCAATATCTATATCGATATTATCACATACAATCATCCCTATGGGTACTTTTCTATACATGAATATTCAAATTGAAGAAGGTGGTAGAACCCTTTGTGGTTCGACTCCGGCGGCACCACCGCCACACCTATTTCTGCCTCATAACAGCATATAAGCACTGCTGTGTTCTGGTTTGAAGGGTGTGGTAAGGGAGACACAGTATTAGATGTGTTATTACTATATCCTAAGGGGTACTAATGCTTCTATAACTGACTTACTTATGAGTTCCAATCCTATGTAAATTTGATCATAGATTTCCATGGGCATATACCATCAAGTACACTCTATGCTCATTTAGTTCTTGTAGAATAGAAAAAAAGAAATATAATGTTTAATTTTATCACAATTTTCCTATTGCTTTTTACAGGGAGGTAGCCAAACAAGTGATGAAAGAACGCGACTTGAAAAAAATCCGCCTCGGGGTCGAAGGGTACCCCACTTACAAGGAGAAAGTTCGCAAACGCCCAGGCGGTAGGGCCGAGGTCATCTACAACTACGTCCAACGGCCCTTCATCCACATGTCCTGGGAGAAACAAGAGGCCAAGAGTCGGCATGTGGACTTTCAGTGTTTCAAGTCCAAATCTGTCACGAATTTGGCTGAAGCCACAGCGGATCCTGTGATTGAGTTGGACTCGAATAGAGTGAGGGAACCTGAGGTGGAAGCCCAAGACCCTGGGCCAGAGGTTCAGGAGGAGGAGCAGTGATTACCAGCCCGCTCGTCGAGAGCGGTCCTCAGGTTGATAATGGGAATGTTTTGTTGGTACCTTTAGACCTTCGGAGTGACAAGGGAGGTAGGGGTGAAAAGTGACGTTGAGTATTTTTTTTGTGTTTTTTATTTGCAGTATGTCATTTATGACGTCACGCGAAGTGACATGAGGAAGGTGATTGCTAATTAGTAGACAATGATAAAATCAGGAGATGTGTGTCTTTTGATTTTTTGAAAATTATTGTCAAGTTTTTACATTTTACATTATGAGTCGTGTGGCTCCATTTGCATGTATCCCTGTATTAACTTTCATGTAAAGTCCGCTATCGTTGTGTAAAAGTCCCATCTGAATCGGTTCAGTAGTTTTCAAGATATGATCCTATATATTTAGAAAAATATTTTCATATATTTTTTTTTGGTTTGTTATTATTAACGTAAGCTTATATGAGCTTTGTAAATCACAGTCAATTTGATGTTACAAACAGACAAATTTTATTCATGAACCTATACGAAATGTACCTATATGTATAGATAAAAAATATCATTTACTCAATAAAAAAAAAAATGGTTTTTAATAATTTAATTATTTACTTTAATTTATGAGACTGGATTGGTACTCAAATTATGTGAAAACTACTGAATCATTCTTGATGGGATTTGAATTTGTGATAGATAAACATAAAAATCGAAAATATAAGTTCTATGGGAGCATAGGTGGTTGGGTTTTTCCAAAAACTGCACAAACGCAGTTATGAAGAGTGTGAATATTAAAATGGATAACATTTTCATTTAGATAGATGAAAATATTTCTTTGTGTAATATAGGAGTAGCAGGTGAGCATGCAGTCCACCTGATGTTAAGTTACTGCCCATGGACATCTGTAATCAACCCCAGATAGGATTAGATATTCCTACCTGTCGGCCACAGATGCGCCGCTACCCCTGAGGACAAAGTTGTAATGCCTCGGAAAAGTATGTCTCCCTTACCACACTTCAAACCAGAACACAGCAGCGCTTAACACTGCTGTTATAACAGAAATATACGTGGCGGTGGTGCCGCCGGAGTCGAACCGCAAAGGGTTCTACCACCTTCAAGTCATTATAATTCAAGTATTACGCAACCACCAAAGATGGGTGGTATTTGATGCCATGGAGGCCCAGTCATCAATATTTATATCTTATATATAAAATTCTCGTGTCACAATGTTAGTTACCGCACTCCTCCGAAACAGCTTTACCGATTTTCACCAAATTTTATATGCATATTCAGTAGGTCTGAGAATCGGCTACTATCTATTTTTCATACCCCTAAGTGATAAGGGTTGTTTAATTTTTTTTTATTTATATGGCAACACAACGTTTACCGGGTCAGCTAGTTTTCTTTAAATTTTTTTATAACGAAATTAGTTTTTGCCCGCGGCTTCGCCCGCGTTTAAAAGAAAATAATATAACATATATAAAACTGAAAATTCGTACCTTCAACTTTGCTACAGATCATCACTTGATTGATCAATGCATAGTTTACGATTCAATCCTTACTAATATCAATTAAAATAATCGATGTTTTGGGTCCAAAAGATCGATTATCCGATTAATCGATCTTAGATCGCCATCCCTAGTTCCCGTGGGATTTCCGGGATAAAAACTATTCTATGTCCTTTCTCGGGTCTCAGACTATCTTTCAATTTCATTAAAATCGGTTCAGTGGTTTGGGCGTGAAGAAGAGACAACCAGACAGACAGACAGACAGAGTTACTTTCGGATTTATAATATTAGTAAGGATTTAGCTTATGTGAATTACCCTCTACCCCTGAGGACTAAGTTGGAACGCCTTATATAACTCTTACTAAAAAATCGCATATGGGCACAGGAGGCTACTAAATTGTTTATATTACCATCAGGTGGACTGCATGTAACTTTGTTACTAGAAACTAAAAAAATGTGACTGAGGACTAAACTATAGTCCGCGCCAATCTGCCAGTCCGCTCTGAAGTTGCGAGCAGATAGTCATACAATTCGCTATGGCGACGCGATTCATTTCTATAGTCTGATTTATAATTAGGTGTCCAAAATGTAAACAAAGAAATGTCACTGTCAAAATTAACAAGAAACACAAACTTTAACAAACTCAACAAAAAACGAAAATTTAACAAATATACAAATTAACAAACGCATTATGTAAACGAGAAAACATTAGAGTTTGATCACAATCACGTAAATGAATAATATCAGTTACGAAACTAAAAATGACAGCACAAGAAATGTCTTGGATTCCGATTGTGTTACCATTATCACATTTTAATTTTGTACCATAAACTTTGTTTTTTATTATTATTACAGTATGAAACGAAATTGAGGTGATATAAATATTAGAAAATGTGAATTAATCTTAATTTATTTAGATTATTATTTTATTATTGTTGTATTACTTAAATATCGACAAAAATAAAAACTACCATTTCTAACGTATTATCTTGATAGGTCAACGCCTTTGTTTACATTTTGGACACCTAATTATGAATCAGAGTATATATTCAGAGCGGACTAGCAGTTTTACACGGACTATACAGCTTTGCGACTTGAGAACTAAGTTGTAACGCCTTTATGTACTTCAAACCAGAATACATGAAATTTTGATAGAAAATGGACATGTAATAGAATGTTTGTTCAGTAGATTTGTATATGGCTTTTGATACGAAAATATGTCTGTCAATATGGTTGACTATGTTTAAAAAATGTGAAATTTTTGTAAGAACTTGTAGAATTGTACTGGGAGTATACTAATGTATATTAGGCTGTTACTACACGATAATGTTAATGGAAGCCAAAACGGCGATTTTGCGATTTTATTGCGATTATTGTTTAGTAATTTTTTATGTAATTGTAATAGTAAATGTGCATGTAATCCATTTTTTTATCACTGTCGCCTATGGATGTCTGTAATCAAAATTTAAGCAATATTAGTTTAGTATATGAGTAAAAGTCGCAAAGTCGTACAAAAATTGTAGTAAAAATGTCGCTTTGGTATATTATCGTGTATTAACAGCGTAAGGGCATACACACACTAGCGTTTTTACGTTGGCGTTTGTTAAGCGTACACGCAGCGTGTACGCCGCGTTGTCACCACATCGTTTATTTCAGACCAGAAAATATAATTTAAAATTTAAAGGGACTTGAACACGATTATAAACGATGTTGCGTAAACGCAGCGATTTTACTGCGGATGCGTTTTACGGAGAAACGCTAGTGTGTACGAACCTTAAATTGTAAGGTGTTTAACAAGGCAGTCTGTTTGGTCCACTGTTGTTGGTGTATATCAATGTTGAAGGTAGATTGAAATCGTATATCCAGGACCGGATTCGAAGGTCTGGGCCCCAAGGGCACTGAAAAAGCTGAGGCCTCATTATTTTCCGAATTAAAGAAACCATTTTTTCGTCAAACTGTAAAAAATGCCAATAAATTAAATGATTTTAACAAATAATGTAATAAATACGTTAAGTGCAAGTATTGGCGGTAAAAATACGAAAAAATACTGTTTGAAAAAGGAAAAGTTACTGATCAGTTGAAATTTGTTGAAACTTGTTGAAAATAATTTTCTATTGTGAGGGCCCCTCTTGTGGAGGCCCTGGGGCCCTACCTGGCTACCAAATCCGGCCCTGAACAACAAGGTCTAATACAATAACTCTAGTACTTAATCAATGCTTCTGCTTATAAACGGATTCCTATAAACTCGTACATATTGTTATTCAATAGGTCGGCACAATATTCATAGTGATAAATATATTCTAAATTTACAGCTTTCCATACGTATATAAATGTAGTTTTGTTAATAGTTGACACGCAGTAATCCGGCCCTGTGTTAGTAATACCGTGAATATGTTGATAAGTATTTTAAATACATCTTATATATAAAATTCTCGTCTCACAATGTTAGTTACCGTACTCCTCCGAAACGGCTTTGCCGATTTTCACCAAATTTTATATGCATATTCAGTAGGTCTGAGAATCGGCTACTATCTATTTTTCTTACCCCTAAGGAATGAGGGTTGTTCACCCTTAACATTTTTTTTTATTTATATGGCAACACAACGTTTGCCGGGTCAGCTAGTTATCTATAATAAATTGTGTTTGTTTTTCTGCCTTTCAAAACAGTTGGTGGGTTACCGCGAGTCAACTATACTATAATAAATATAACTTAATAGAAAATTAATTACCGTTTTTGGGAACTTAATACTACAACTAATATGGTCCATTTTAGATTATGACGTTTCGTGCGGACGAGGAAACGAGTTCTCACTATATTAAAAAGCATATATCTAAGTCTGAGTGTATTTATGTGCGAAAATACGTAAAAAGTTATACTTCTTTGGGGTATTAAATAAATCAATAACTGGCCAAGTGCAAATCGGACTCGCACATGGAGGCTTCCGTACCACCAAATTTGCGTTGGTTTTTTTATAAGTATTTGTTATTATAGCAGCCATAGAAGTAGAATGCACGGGGAAAATTTTATACCATCTATCTATTACGGTTCAATAGATAAAGCGAAAAACTACGGTTTCTTGTACCTGCCGTTCTTGTAGACTGCCGTTTTTTAAGTGTCTTTTTTAGTATTTGTTGTTTTAGCGGCCATCGTTATACACACTGCGAAAATTTCAAGTGTCTATCTATTATGGTCCACGAGATAGAGCCCTGTGACAGACGGACAGACAGCGGTGGCTTAGTAATAGGGTTCTGCTTTTACCCTTTGGGTACGGAACCCTAAAAAGATAAGTACCTATCGTATCATACTTAAAATTATTTTTTTGGTAGCCTTTAAAACACTTATGATATTTACTAGTTTGGCAATAGGAGATCGCCCTGTGGGCTAGGTGAATATGCCCGGACAGCGGCCGTACTCCGACAGTCTCAGTCGGAGCTTGTAGATGTACAAGGTGTTTAGAAAACTTCGATAGCGTGATACAGATTGCTCGTGGCGCCATCTCTTGCGAATAGCGGGAAGTCGCCACACTAGCGAACTCTATACAACTATAATTATAGTTTAAAAACTAAGAACCACGCTAAAATCGCACTAGAAAAATCGTAATCCTGATTCCTGATGATCCTGACGAGGAGAATGGGATAGGATTATTAAATTCGTGTATTGTCATCGGTTCTTGATGATTGTTCAAAATTTAAAATTAATCGAACCGTTCAAACGGTAAAAATCTTCGATCACAAATAAGAACTAGATACACAATCCCATACAAAAATGAACTTCAAAAGTGGCGTCAAACGTGTTTATAAAATTCTAAGCGAAAGAATCTAAAATTAATGCAAACTCAACCTTATCACTATTATTTAAAGGTGTTAAAAACTGCTTACCTAAAAGCAATAAATTTTTACGACATAAGCTAGCTGTCATAAGCTATCACTTTGACAGGTTTGTGCACCTAAATGTCTATTTGGGTGCTCTTTTCGTCGCCCCGTTTTTTGTCGCTGATTGTGTATCTAGTTCTTATTAGTGATCGAAGGTAAAAATCGAGTTTAATTATTCCGTTACATACATAAATACAGGTCAAGCTAATAAAAGTGTGGTAAAAAGATGTATATCTGTAGAAAAACAGACTTAATTTTTATATCTATCGCGATACTATACACTCGCTTACTCGTCCGTAGTGAAACAATCTTTCAATCGAGTTGAAAATATTCTTATGATAGTTTTAACTAATAATAATATATACCTACTTATACTCGGTTCATATGGTTTTGTATTGCACGTTTTTGTGGAGGAAATATTATCTATATTTTTTTATATAATAAAGGAGTAGCAGACGAGCATGCAGTCCACCTGATGGTAAGTGACTACTGCCGCCCATGGACATCTGTAATCAACCCCAGATAGGATAAGATATTCCTACCTGAGGTCAGCCACAGATGCGCCGCTACCCCTGAGGACTAAGTTGGAACGCCTCGGAAAAGTCTGTCTCCCTTACCACACCCTTCAAACCGGAACACAGCAGCGCCTAACACTGCTGTTATTAGGTAGAAATAGGTGTGGCGGTGGTGCCACCGGAGTCGAACCACAAAGGGTTCTACAACTTTTCGTACAAGTATTATGGTGGTAAAACCATGTGGTTCGACTCCGGCACCACCACCACACCTGCCTGCCTAATAACAGCAGTGTTAAGCGCTGCTGTGTTCTTGTTTGAGGTGTGGTACATACGTGAGACATACTTATCCGAGGCATTCCTTAGTCCTCAGGTAGGACTAATTATGTGGGTTTGATAGATGTCCAAGGGCGGCAGTTGCCACTTTCCATCAGATGAACTGTATGCTCGTCTGCTACTCCTATATTATAAAAATACGCGTTCTGTGAGCGTGGACATTTAGTCTAGCAGTTATTATTTAAATGTAACCGTATTTTGTGATACAAGAAAGTTTTATCATTGAGTAAAGACATATTCACATCAAAACGTGCAGTAGAATGCCATGTGAACTGAGCCTTACAGTTTTAGAGCTAATGCTTCCGCTGCATTAAAATCTGGGCATTATTTAATAACATGGACGTGGTTACTGAATGGACTCCAAATGGGTAATATTTATGTTGCGATAAATTAAACGTGTATTGAGTGTGAATAATTATAGAGTCTACTAGAGTATAAAGAGAAAGAGCCGAGGGTACGAACAGCAGGCACAGATGAGAACATCTCTAAGCGCGGTGTAGGAAGAGTCGTAATTCAAGTTGAAATGGAATGAATTTGCTAATTTCGTTGCTTTAAAAGTAAACTTGGGCGAAATGTGATGTAAAAATCTTTCACGGATGAGGGTAGGCTATCTACTACTGATGTGCCGATTTTTGGTATTCGAGTACTTTAGGACTCATATAAAAAAGAATCGAGTCAAAACTCGAGTCCAGAGTATTCACAATGTACTCGAGTTAGCATGAAGTATTCGAGTACTTTGTAACCATAGATTAGTAAAAATACTTCGCCGCCTTGAAATTGAATGAAGCCACAAACGGCTTATTAGTAAGTTCTTTTTTTGAATTCTTGACAAATAAAAACATTTTTAGAGAAAATTTACGAATAAATAACTAATACTGCGTAATTTACATAATAAATAAATAATTATTTCAAATATTTTGGGCCATTTTAGGACGGAGACGTGGCAAAACTTTTTTACGCAACTATTTCAATTCTCAAAACTGGGTACATTTTCTTGTTAGGAGTGAGTAATCTTTACTAATCTATGTTTGTAACACAGTGCAATAGCACGACGAGTAAAAAAAAACAAGTTGTAACTTACACAATTCGTGCTGTATTCAGTCGTTTGCCTATATAAGGTACATAAGACTGTCAGTGTACGAGTACCATCAGTATTCGAGTGTCACTGGTACTCGAGTATTCTTATTAGTACTCGAGTATGCGAGGTTATGTAAGTACTCGAGTACTGACTTGAGTCGACCTGACTTGGCACATCTCTACTATCTACTTTTAGCAGCCGCAATCGACGATTGAGTGAACAAACACTCCACACTGCAAACCAAAACTGACATGGCGATTTGACTTCTCTTAGACTAAGATTCGTACCTGTACCTTGGCGGTGGACGCTCAATATACTATTTTATTATTACTCTGAATTTAAGTCTGAAAGTAATTGTGTCGGTGTCTATTTAGTTACTTCTTCCATGTAACTATTCCATTGTTAAACTGTATTTTAATCACTTATGTTACCTAGTGAGTTTAATAAAGACTTGATATAAAATTATAGTTTTAATTTCCTATATTTCAATAGAAAGTATACAGTTATTTGAAGCTGTTAGACCATAGAAGATTCTATAGCTGCAGAAATATTATATTCAAAATAGCTGACCCTTTGAGAGAATCGACAGAAATACATTTTATATTCTGATATGGTAGAGTCCCATATGGCTCGACTCCGAAGGCACCGCCACACTTATTTCTGCCGAATAGCAGTACTGTAGCGCTGCTGTTCTGATTTGAAGGGACTTACGATTGTCGTGTTAGTCCTCAGCTAGCAGTAGCAGTGATAGCCTAGTGGTTAAGAAACTCGGCCTCTCGATCGTGGGGTCCGAGATTCAAAAAATTTTTGAAAATTATATGCGTATTAGAAATTCACTTGCTTAAACGGTAAAGGAAAACATCGTGAGGAAACCTGCATACCTGAGAGATTTAAAAAATGTCAAAGGTATGTGAAGTCTATCAATACGCACTTGTCCAGCGCGGTGGACTATGGCCTAATCCTTCTCATTCTGAGAGGAGACCCGTGCCCAGCAGTGGGACAGTAATGGGTTGATGATGATGATGATAGTCCTCAGGTTTGATCACTGATTTGTGATAGGTTTCAGGTTTCCTGTTCTGTACGGAGTTGGTCACAGATGTAAATGTGTGGCTGTGGCTACTTAGCATCAGGAGGATTGTAAGCCCGTTTATTACTTGAATCTTATTGGAAAAATTGCTACAAGATTAAATAAGAATATATTGTACAAATTAGCTTACAAAATATGATAAAGAAAATTATTATCCTTAAAGCGGTTGAGCCAAATATAAATAATTACAGTTTAATGGTTGGGGAGCCCGAGGTGATTACGGAAGTCCTCGAGCGCGTCATACTAATACCTTACACCTTGTAGAGTATCCTAAATCTGGAATCCTCAATATAACATATATATCGATAGATTAGAGCGCATACAAAATCGTTTTTTACGTTTCTTACAATTTAAAACTAATAAACATATATCTAATTATTATCTACGCTGTAAAAAGTTTCATATCCTTCCGCTATCTGTTAGAAGAAATATAGCTGACTTATCATTTCTCTTCAAAATTGCCAGAGGTGCTATAGATAGTCCTGAACTGTTAAGCAAAATACAACTGAAAGTACGTTAATTTAACAAGCGTGACCCGACTCTGTTATCAATACCGTTAGTCAAAAGTAAGTACCGGAAAAACTCCTTCATGGTAAGATCTTGTAGATCCTTTAACAATATATTAAATAATATAAATATAGATTTATACCATACCTCCGATTCTGAACTCAAGCGTAAATTGACAAAAGATTTCTTCACTTCCTAACTGTAAAATTTTGTTCAATTTATATTTATTTATATCTTCGTTATTGCTTTGTTAAAATCTATCTCTCTAGCTGTAAGTTTTCCTTCAATAAATAAAATAAAAATAAAAAATAAATGAGCTTTCTGTCGGGAGTTTGCAGAATCAAATAATCGATCACCGGACATACTCGAGCGTGGTAAATTTTCTTTTTAATATAAAGGAAAGAATGCTAGAAAACGGGAAACATCATAATCTGCCAATTGTGTGGTACGTCGAAGTAGTGTAAAAGTCATTTTGAAAAAGAAATACATCCTGTATTATTATGCTATCTGATAGTGTCAATTTTTAGCATGAATCCCTGGAAAGTAATGATGCATCACAAACTAAAGGACAAGGCTCATTTTTGGAAAATACATTATTCTTCATACATTCTTATACATTTTTTTCAAATAAGAAAACCCCCCGCTGAATCGAAAAGTATCATATAACCTTTTCTTCATTCTAATGTCTATTCTACACAATTGTATAAATCCCAATGACGCTCGAGTTTCTACACATTTAGCTTCCAACACAATAATAAAAGCGTGTTAAAAACTAAAAATGACGCTAAAATGACAATTGAAATCATTTGTCCTGACGATCTTGATGAGGAGAATGAGACATATTATTAAAATCGTGTATTGTTATCGGTTCTTGATAATTGTTCAAAATTTCGAATTAATCAGACCGTTCTAAGTGGGTAAAAATCTAGTTCAAATATTACGTTACATACTGGTCAAGCTAATAAAAGCGTGGTAAAAATCTTACCAAAGATAGTTAAATGCACCACACAAGAATACGTAAGAAGGTGGAAAATATGAAATAAAAGTAAATTAGTAACATTAAGTAAATTTTATTAATTAAACTTATAGAAGCAAAACTTTAGAACAACTAACAAACATTATAACTCTTAGCAAATAACAACCTGCGCCCGCTTAACAACACTATCAATAAAAGTACAGTCGACATACGCTTAGAAAAATAACATACCTAAAAATGTGAGGAAAAGAAATAATTTTACAAAACAAAAAATTATTATAATTAATTTAGTATGCAGATAGGATTTTTTTATTATTTTCTGTATAACGAATTTTAGAAATAGAAATACGCGTAACATTAGTAGTCAGGTATCGCTGCCTGAGAAATAGAAATAAAAATGGCACATAAAATAATACAAATGCAAGCACTTTCTTGGTTTAAATTTTGTTTAACAATCAGGACATTTGAATTTTAGAATACATACAGACAAAAGACCTAATGCAATACAATACTATCTGAGAAATAGAAATAGAAATGATATTATCATACACATTGTTATTAGAGAAATAGAAATAGACAAGAAATATCTCCGGCACAGTTCTAACATAACGAACTAAAAGTCGATTGGCGGTAACGGCGGTGGAGTACTCTTAGCTTTCCACAATTTGTAGTCATCGTCTGAAAAAAGATAGATGTGTAATGTATGTAATAGGAGCAGAAAATGTGCACGAAGTCCTCATGATAATGATGGCATTGTAATTGCATTGGCAAACATTTTCAAGCATTCTTTGGAGTTCCATCCACAGTAAGTCAGGAATGGATTCTTTCCGTGGCAAAGCTTTTCTTCTTAGCAATAGTCATATAAAGCGGTTGAAATGAAAATAGGTTTAATGACAATGATATTCATGATATCTAAATCTCTATGTCACCTACGGCAGCATTAATATAATCCGCGTCTTCAGTTGTATCTACCCTGACTGCAGATATCTGCAGATAATCTACTTTGAGTATGACTTTTTCTTTCAGGAGTATGTCATAAGTACCTACATAAATGGAATCACTTGTATGATGTATTAAATTGTGAATATATCTTCCCGGGTATTTGACATGGTACATATAAAGGAGTTTACTAACCTGTACAGTCAGGAGTATTTAAGTAACTACATACCATTATAGTTAAATACCGTAGAAGATGAGCTCGCCCTCAGCAGTTCGGAGAGCAGCACCCTGGAGGGAGCGGACGCGTGGCGACGAGGGGAATGTCTCTTTTTGCTTCTCGAAACTGAGTATAAGTTATTAAGTATAACCTAACCATACCATTTAAAAATTCAAACATTCAATACAGCTTTAACTTTCTTATTTTACAGGAGTAGCAGAGGAGCATGCAGTCCGCAAGAATGTAAGTCCATGGACTGCTGTCCATGACTGCTGTCCATGGACATCTGTAATAAACTCGAGATAGGATTAGATATTCCTACCTTAGGTCGACTACATATGCGCAGCTACCCCTGAAGCCAAAGCTGGAACGCCTCGGAAAAGTATGTCTCCCTTACCATACCCTTCAAACCAGAACACAGCAGCGCTTAACACTACTGTTAAGTAATAGGCAGAAATATGTGTGGCGGTGGTCGAACCATAAAGGGTTCTACCACCTGAATAGTTAACTTATAACTTACACCCTCTGGTCCCACCTCCGAAGGTAGCAGCGTACCTCACGTTGGACTGTTGCCTAAGGTGGTGTCTCAGCATTATAGAAAACGCGGTAGCCAGGCAGATAGCCACACATGCCAGTGCCCCATACAGATATAGTAACCAACGCCACTGAAAATATACGAAAAACATCTTTTAGGAAGGTCGAAGAGTGTTCAATACATTGTTGAAACAGGAAGAAATCTCAAATGTCAATCATCAAAAGAATTTACAATATTTTGTAATAGTCGCTTTTTTAAATAATGGAAATTATTTTGTTGATTACTTAGTATTCAAGATTTATTTAATAAATAATCGTTGTTAGCTAGGATAAACAATTTTAATAACTAAGTATTTAGTTCCTCTATTTAATATTTTCATAATAATTTTGTTTATTGATGTTTGTACTTTGTAGTACCGAAAAAATGATATTTAACCGAAAAAGTAATACTTAAACGAAGAAGGTAGATAGATTAATCCACTAGTGTATGATTATTGCGGAATTGAGACATTTTATTATGTAACGGGTACTCACGATGTGCGTTTTTAACGTTATGCAACTGGGTCGAAATATCGGCAATAAAGAAATTTAAAAACGCATATCGTGAGTACCCGTTACATAATAAAATAATCTACTAGTGATTGTCAACGATATCTCCCTGCCACGCCATTTTCGCCATGACTACGCTTCATGTCTCTCTCGCTGTAGTCAGTCCCTCAATGCTGAGGATCGTGGCTTCTTTGCTGAATAGTGTCTTTCCAGAGATTGCGATTAGTGGCCTGGTGTATCGCCTCGCGGACCGGTATCTTTAGATGGTCCGATATCTGATCTGAGCATCATTTTGGGCTGCGTTCTCTAGGTCTCTTACCCTCCTGTCCCTGTAGTTCCGGGACTAGAATAGGGCTACGGAATCCCCTGCCTGTCGTAGGAGGCGACTAAAAGGGGGCTTCCGGGGTTGCGGGTGGCAAGAGTGGGAGCTGGAACCGTCCAGCAAGCGACCCCGGGAAGGACGGCGGTATGTGTGGTCGCATACCGTTGTACACACCAGACGATGTGGCGAGCGACAAGCTCACCAGGGCGGAGCCCGACGGGGCTATGCGCTAAGAGGACTCCGGTTGCGTTCCTTTGGAGATCCCGGAGTCCTCTACATAGCGCCGAGGACGGCCACCGGGGGGTTTTAGTGCGGTAAAAATCCCACATAACCGGGCGTCGCTCCCACGTCGTCGGGTACCTTTTGAAGGTTTCCCCCTCGTAAACAAAAAAAAAGATGTAGTTCTTTTAAGATGGATGCGTTGATCCGGAAAGCTGTCCATGGGATAAGGAAAGGATCCGTGTAACTGTATGGAATATCGGTTACAAGGAAATTAAAACTGCGTATCGTGAGTACCCGTGCCATATAAAAATGCATTTAACTCTTATGTAAGTACCAAAGGTCTCTCTTATTTTTGATGACATGGAGCCCGGGGGCAGTTTTGGTGATTACGTCACTAATATTTCATTACAATTTTTTTTGCAAAATTCTCGAGTCGAAAACTCGTACTAGGTATTGAAGGTTTATGATATATTGAATCTCACAGAAAAAAAGTTCAAACATGTCGTTAAACAAACGCTATGTAAAAAAGCGTACTATAAACTAAGTGATTATTTGACTGAAAAAACGGTGTGGTCTGAAGTAGTTCCAGCTCCACATGTACATGTTAAGTAAAGGTAAAACATTTTTTTTTCAAAGATGTGTGTTATGGAGTTTCTTTCGCCGCTTCTTCTCCATAGCGAAACACCTCGTGAAGTGGTGGTAGTTGTATTGACATTGAAAAAGTGCTCTGTAAAGAACCTATTTTGAATAAAAAACAATGATTTTTTGATTTATTTACTAAGACTAAATTAACCCTACCCGGCAGCTTCGTGACAGCCGGTCTGCAGAGAAGCAGTGGCTGGCTCCAGGCTCGGACTCCGCATCATGAGGACAAGGAACGCAGGTGTTGTCGCCTTCACCAGCCCACGTTTTCGCTGGGCAGATAACTGAGCAAAGTAGGCAATATAATATTTTTTCTATTACATTTCAGTCACGTATTAAATTGTCAGAGTTTGTATCACACAAGCTTTTTGAGAAGGCTTTGGTTTAAAGGAGTTTAAATTTTTTTGATGGCTTTAGATTTAGCAATTTATACTTTTGCTGTTTATTATTTTTAAGACCATGCTGATGTAAAGTGACTGCTATTAAGTATACACGGAATTTACTTCTATGGCTTCTATGATAACAAATACACAACAAACAAACACACAAGTCTACAACAAACAAATACATAAAGGTACGGAACTCCGTGTGCGAGTTCGACTTGCACTTGGCCAATTTTTATTTCGATTCTTCATAACACTTTTCATAAAACATAAGGTACTCGTACCTCGATGAGTATAGTCACACATACTCACCACAAATCTTCTGTTCCGTAACCAGGAAGTAACCAGCTGGACAGCTTACCACCACGTCGATATCCCCTGGGCTCATCCTTGCAGCCAGGTCATGATATTTGTGGCTAACATGGGAATCTGGAAGTTAAGCAACATATTATAAGTAATAGCTGACCCGGCAAACGTTGTGTTGCCATATAAATAAAATAAAGTTCATTCAGCAATAGAGCGTGAGTCATTTGTTTTGCATGAGCTAAAGATTATTATGAAGAATGCCAACGCCACACTTGAGCCAATGTTGTGTTGACCGAGCTGCCATATGTGTAAACAAGTGCATGTACGCCCAAGTAATACATAACCATTTGGTACATAAATGACAGTAAAACTTTCCGGTTTTATGAAGAATATTTTTTAGGTTTACCACTTTCACAACCAATTCTGCCTTATAAGTGTCGCGCTGCTTTATTCTGGCTTGAAGCCCTTCAGGGTTAGAGCTGTGTGTTTTACACGGGACATTCTAACTTATAGTCCTCAGTCTTAATCTCTCATATATGAAGTGAGCTAAGTTCCTTCAATTCCCGTTGGATTTGACCACAAACGTCCACAAGCGGCAGTAATCATCAAAAAATATAGATTTTTGAAAGATAACAATGGACTTACAGCTGACCTGTTAAGGTGAATTAGCCTCGGTCATAACGAGCCTTAAAACCCTGGGAGTTATTCGTCGGTGCCTCCTATTATTATCTATTATTATACACTATTATATACTCATCCTTCGACGAAGACAGAACATTCAAATAAAACGTCGTTCGTTATTAATATTGCACATTTATTTTGTGATGTATTTAGATATGTTGAAAACACATACTTATTATTACATTTTAACGATAAAAACACAATAAATTAGATAAACCATGTGAAACATCGACATTATTTTGTAAAAGTAATATGCAGAAAAGAACATATTGTGATAGGAACTAAATATGTCATAATGATAAAATAAAATATTACGATTTTTTTCCAGATAATGATGACTATTTATTGAATTCGATTGCGCATGGCGACGCGTCGCCACATCGTACACACTACTGCATATAGACTGTATATATACCATCGTATAGCGTGGCGTGGCATGCGTCGCCACGCCAGAAATCGGTTTTACGTGCGGCTATAGATGTTTCACATCAAAAATGTTAAGGGTGAACAACCCTTATCACTTAGGGGTATGAAAAATAGATAATAGCCGATTCTCAGACCTAATGAATATGCATATTTAGATTTGGTGAAAATCGGTAAAGCCATTTCGGACGAGTACGGTAACTAACACTGTGACACGTGAATTTTATATATTAGATATACATAATAATTCTTTTTCTAACTGTCCCACTACTGGGCACGGGTCTCCTCTTAGAGTGAGAGAGGATTAGGTCACATTCAACCGCGCTGGCCAAGTGTGGATTAGTACAATTCACATCAATTTGAGTACTTTTTTAAATAACTTTCAGGCGTGTAGGTTTCCTCTCAATGCTCTTTTTCAGCGATGAAGCATGTAATAATTGGAAAATTAGAACAGTGCATGGAATTCGAACCTCGGACCTACCGATTCAGTACCAAGTTTCAACCACTAGGCTATCAGTACTTTTGTGTTTTGTGTAGTACTTAATTCAATTTGAAAGGACAATGCCCATGAAAGTATGGACCGCCGTCCAGAGTTGCATCAAATTGAAACTTGTTGTGGACGATGTATAATTAACCAAATACTACCACCAATAATTATATTTTAGATCAGCACCCGGGTTCTGAAGTTATTTACCGAAATGTTACACCAATGTCACCACTAAATCGAAAATATCCGACGATAGATTGATGGTCGGTTTTAACTGATAGTAGGTACCTATAATGTAATTCGATTAACATATTCCATTTACTTTTAAAGGTAGGAGGTAAAAAAACCTAAAATAATCCTAAAAACCTAAAATAATGAATTTCGATTATAAAATACCGCCATTTTAATTTTTAAGAACAACAATCAACATTTCGTCTTATTTTATCTTAAATGGAATCCACTGTTCAAAGAAACTGCTCTGATCGACAAACTATGTAAAAAAATCAAAAAATAATTTTAATATCACTTTCATTTTGACGCATGACAAAAATCCTTAGTCAAAACACTAATAGATCTTATTGAATTCCTAGAGTATAAAATACCGCCATTTTAATTTTTAAGAACAACAATCAACATTTCGTCTTATTTTATCTTAAATGGAATCCACTGTTCAAAGAAACTATTCAGATCGACAAATTATGTAAAAACATCAAAAAATAATTTTAATATTACTTTCATTTTGACGCATGAGAAAAATCAGTACCAAGAATGGGCATTCTCCTTTCTATTAACATGAAGAGTAGGTATAAAATAGTATAAAAAGTAAGACTAACCTCGCCTAAGAGTGTGAGTTACCACCGTTCTTTGTGACTTAATGTTTGAAGGTCTCCACGTCTTGTTAAAGCCATCGAGCATTAGTACCACTGGAAAATAGACCAAAAGTGGCTAAATAGGCACGTTTGTGTAAATTATGAATTTGAAATAGGAAAATAATGAGGTTTTTTTATAATATAGGAGTAGCAGACAAGCGTGCAGCCAACCTGATGGTAAGTGGCTACTGCCGCGCATGGACATCTGTAATTAACCCCAGATAGGATTAGATATGAGACCTGAGGTCGGCCACAGATGCGCCGCTACCCCTGAGGACTAAGCTGGAATGCCTCGGAAAAGTCTGTCTCCCTTACCACACCCTTCAAAACGGAACACAGCAGCGCCTAACACTGCTGTTACTAAGCAGAAATAGGTGTGGCGGTGGTGCCGCCGGAGTCGAACTACAAAGAGTTCTACCACCTTCAGCTGACAGTCCATTTGATGGACTATTTATTATGAGTATCAGTTAGTAAGTATAACCAACTCAAAATAATGTTTTGAGTCCTTTTAAGTGTTAGATACATCGTTACCTCTGAGGACCAACTTGCACCATCTCGTGTCAATGTTATGCCACACCCTTCGAAGTAAAACACAGTAGGGCTTAACACTACTTAACGTTGCAAGGTAGAAAATAAGTGTACCGGGTTATATCTAAATTTCTTTGGAAGATTATACAATTTTTCTTACCTCCTATAGATTGGATAGGTGGTACCGTTGTCACAGCGAGTAGAACCAGAGAACACAATAAGTTTCGCTTGCATTCTGTTCCGCATGTAATGTTTGATGGTAATTTTATTTTTAGCGAGACCATTGATCGAATTAGTGGTTGGCCCATCTGAAATTATTTACTTAAGCTCAGACTAGTGCTTGCGGCCCAACTAGGGTTGTCACTGTATCTTACTATATTTTAGTCCATTTTACTATATATTATAGAAAAACAATATAGGACGAAAAATACTATATTTTTATCGCTAATTCAATTGTCGCGCTTTCTTTGAATTAACTGTAAATGGAACGCACCCGCAGCTCTGTATATTCAATTCAATTCAAATTCAAATCTCATTTATTCAAAATTGATTCATATAGAACACTTTTGAAAGTCAACAAACTACCGCCGCTTCGGAAGGTATTTCGCTATGGAGAAGAAGCGGCGCAAGAAACTCCATACGTGTGCATATTTGCATCTTTTAAAGGGTATAGGGAATTTTTGAACAAAACTCATATACGTACTTTAATATAGACAGCCGAAGTCTATAATTATTTTAAAAATAATAGAACATTGATGGCCAAAGCGAAAAGTAATAACAAATACTCATGAAAAAATAAATAATGATTGAAAATAGACGCGTTCTATGTTTTTTTTCAGAATTTCCCAAAAGTACTATATTTTTTTGATTTAAAAAAAAAATACTAGTTTTCTTCAAAAAAAAGGTGGCAACCCTAGGCCCGACCTCACAGAGGTCCCGGAAAGCCAATACATTAGCTTTCAAAGAGCAATTATTTTCTATTTTTAATTGTCTGATAATAAGTTATGTCAGCAATGTAGTGAAATGTTGATCGTCTACCAAATTAGGTTTTTAGTTCATTTCTAAATTGAAACTAAAACTGACTGAGTAGGTACACACTGCGTAGTCGGTTTTTTGTACATTTTAAATTATTACTTAATAATGGGACCTCAATTTTTTTGTGTGTCCAGACCAATGATAGGTATTACATCTATGGACCAGGGGGGTTACCACCATCTCTTAAGACAATATTATTTTAATCACACTTTTCCTTTTTTAACTTTTTAAGCAAATGACAATTTCAGTTGGTTTTATACAATGAATAAGCGAAACATTAATAAGGGTTTAAGTTTGTTCAACTGTGTATGACGGAATATTTTACTGTTTTAAGGTGGAAATAAAACTTTCCTGAACTATGATGGTTTTTAAAAGATAGATAGGTGGTAGGCCCCCTCAATGTTTATTTATTGGTTCATTACCTCATTTCTTAAGCACACGGGTTCAGTAGTTCTGACCGAGCAGTAGCGATCGCAAACCATCCGTGTTAGCAGTGGGCTGAGTCTACTCATCGATCTCAGATCCTGTAATATAATAAGTCATAGTACGAATGGCGATTCTTTTCGGACGAGATCGATTCTTGAATCGATTCGAATCGAAGTGTGATAAATCGGTCTACAAACAAATCTAGGCCCAAAGAATCGATTCTCCAAAAATCGATCTTCGAACTTTTCAGGGGCGAAGCCTGCGAGATAGGGAATAAAAGGTTGTTGGGACATATCCGTCAGCAAAAAATGTCTATAACTAAAATGGTTAATGCTCAATTAACTACAACTGGTTTGAAGGTGGTAGAACCCTTTGTGGTTCAACTCCGGCGGCACCACCGCCACACCTATTTCTACCCAATAACCGCAGTGTTAGGCGCTGCTGTGTTCCGGTTTGAAGGGTGTGGTAAGGGAGACATACTTTTCCGAGGCGTTCCAGCTTAGTCCTCAGGGGTAGCGGCGCATCTGTGGCCGACCTCAGGTAGGAATATCTAATCCTATCTGGGGTTGATTACAGATGTCCATGGGCGGCAGTAGCCACTTACCATCAGGTGGACTGCATGCTCGTCTGCTACTCCTATATTATAAAAAAAAAACTCAAATTTCGATTTCTGGGTTGAAAGATAGAACGATAGTGATCTGTCAAAAGTTCAAAAATTCAGTGGAATCTATCCATTATTCAAAGCCAATAGACCGATTCTCCGATTAATCGATCTCAGAGCCATCCCTAATTCATAGATTAAAAACAAAAATACTTATAACTATTTCCATTTTTTTATTTTCTCGATGACAGAATCGACGCCCATGTAATTTTGTGTTGTTTACGTTAAAATGTCACACAGATAATACTGTACTTCACGGACAGGTAGTGATGTGCTATACATAAAGATTACTATTTATAGGACCTATAACGATAAACGTAACACGATTTTTTTACGAAATGTAAGAAACTATACTACTGCCGGATACTTTTGTACAAATTTATTAACTATAATATTATATTACATACACTTATTAGTACATTACAATACGAGGACGAAAAATTTTTTTCTGACAAGTGTGAGTTTGCAGGCCGAGCCGCAGGCGAGGACTGCAATCACACGAGTCAGAAAAACATTTTTCGTCCGCGTGTTGTATAAAATTTTATATTACGGGGTCGGAAATGGGGGTTTTGCGCACGCGAAGCGTGCGTAAAACGTCCATTTACGCACGCCGTGATATAAAATATTATATACAATCACAATATGTTACACGTATAAATTTTTTATTGATAATGCTTACTTCTTTAAAATTTCCGAAGCTGTTGTAAAATAAGTAGGTTTTAGTCAGTAAATTGTCTTATTTTCTTACGGCCTAAGCTTTGTTGTATTTGTCTTTGTTTAAAATATATATAATATCGATGCGATCGATATCATTGCTTATTTGGTCACAACACTACTAAGAATTGTCATCGAGAAAATAAAGAAATGGAAATAGTATAGTTACCACGTAGAAAACTTCATGAGACATTTTTTAAACTAAAACATTCCTCAAAGATGTCTGAAGTCTAGATAGGAGCTAGGAAAGTCTGTTGATGTAAGATTAACTAATAAAATTATTTTTAATGAAATAACTTACTCTATAAGAACATACATCACTGGAATAGATTGATGGAAAAACCACATCAAAGTTTGGCAGAGTCATTACAATGAGACTTACATTCCGTATTGTAGCGTTGTCCTGAAAGAAATAATTAAAAGTTCAAACAAATTGTAATTTTAAATAAAAATTCAAACATATTATTTACTGAGATTAACAAGAACTCGCTCTGACATTGTTGTTATTATATTCATGTTATTCATAATAATAGAAGAAGCAAAGGATGCAGTCCACTTAATAGATAGGTTGCAACTAAAAATAGAAAAGTTTAGTATAAGGAAAAGAAAATTTATATCTATTCTTCCCTCTCTTTCTGCCAACATCTCTGTAATAAAGTAATCTTCATCCACTCCCATACTCACCTTGCTACAAATATATCGTCCATAATTCTTTGCTTCAACGTCTTTTATCGTAACTTTTGCATTATCAATAATAACGTTGTCATAATTATCGTCCTCTTTGTCCAAATTCCATACGTAATGGTCCTCATCAGGTTCAATTGCTGTACCAGGTGTATTACAATCAAAAGATACGGTGTCTCCAATTAATGCGTGTATTTCGTCCTGTTTTTTTAATAAAGAACATGTTTTATTTTCGGAGAAGCAAAAAGTTATTGATCTTTAAAAAACTTATAAGTAGTATTGTCTATAAGTATAAATCTATATTCAAAACTAGGAATCATTAGAAATAAGTGCTTTGGAATAATTCACAATTCAGTTCATTAACCCATTATTATACCACCTCTTCTCAGAATTAAAAAGTTATAGATCAAAGTTTATCCCATACTGGCCAAATTAATGTATTTTTTAAATAATTATATCAAAAAATTATAAACCACGTTAAAATCCTACAAGTAAAATCATGAATACTGACAATCCTGATGAGACAAAATTAGAATTAGACAAAATTATTAAAATCATGTATTGTCATCGGTCCTTGATAAGTATTCATAATTTTAAATGAATCGGACTGTTCAAAGTGGGTAAAAATCGAGTTCAAAGATTCCGTAAAATACATACAGGACAAGCTAATGCGTTGTTAAAAAAAGCGTGGTAAAAATGAGAGATTCAATCCTTTATTTTTTATTATGAATTACTCAAAATATTTACTGTACTTACCGTTCGAGGCTGCAACCTCGGCAAATCTCGTAAACCTCGAATAAGTTCAGAAATATCTGTGGCTCTCTTCGCTCTATATTTACACTCTCTATAAATACCGTCTTCCCCTTTGCATAATTTCTCATAATAATTTACACTATTTCTTAGGATACTGATATCATTCGTTATTCGCTTCGATGCATCCTTAATTTTGAATTCACGTTTTAAATCATAAGTTTTATTAGTATTTTCTTTATCATTACTATCAATTTCATTGAAATTATCAATATTATCATCAAGAGGACTGAAGTTATCAATTAAGTTTACTACTCTCTTATGGCGCACCCAATTCCATCTGACAGGTTTTTTGAAATTATTCAAAAATTTGTGTTCCTTCCTGCTTACTCTTTCAATTTCATTCGGGTGTATTACAAGGAAGTTATTTGGGACCTTTTTAAACATGAAACATTTTATATCTTTTACGTAATTTTCAAAATCGTTTTTGGAGAGTTTTTGTTGCATTATCAAAACGTATTCGAATGTTGCTGGGAGGTCACATATTAAACCGTGGTCTCTTGAAAAAAGGAAGAGTGTTATTTAACGTATAAATTAATGTCTTTATTAATTAATAATATTGACAGTAGTAATAATACCTTCCTCATTCTGCAAACTTTTCTTGTATTTCCGAAGATTATTAATATTTTGTTGATGTTTTTTCGTTCCCGACTTTACTGCGTCAGTTGCTTTCATCACTTTGTCGTGGACTACCTTAAAATAAGTATATTAGTTTATGGTCTTGATTTAAAATATTAAGTAGTCCGCAAATGTATTACATTTTGTTTAAGAATAAACATTTTCAAACGATGAACCATATAACAAATGTTTTAATGATCTCAATTAAGATCAAACATACAATTTAGATTAAATATATTTTTCAGACTGTACAAAATAACTAATGTTTTAATAATGTGTTATATGACGTTGGTAAGATAAACGTTTAAATGGATTTTGGTTATTACAGTTTAATCACCTAGTAATATTCCATTATATTGTTACTATCTGACCCGGCAAACGTTATGTTGCCATATAAATAAAAAAAATGTTAAGCGTGAACAACCCTTATCACTTAGGGATATGAAAAATAGATAGTAGCCAACTCAGACCTACTGGATATGCATATAAAATTTGGTGAAAATCGGTAAAGCCGTTTCGGAGGAGTACGGTAACTAACATTGTGACACGAGAATTTTATATATAAGTAAATATTCCAGTGAGATGATTGAATTTTAAGTAGATTTCCTTCGTGCTGTACTTTCATGTTTCATGACATATGTATTTGAATAAAACAGAACTTTACATTAACAATATTGTGTTGTAATTGTCGTTATCGTAAGAAGTTATTACCTTCGTTGCTGCCGTTGTAGATTTCTTCATCGATAATTTTATTAACAATTTGTTAATTAACTTCGGAGTCTTTTCAGTTTTCAAACTTAACGTTGTTATAGCAAAGGGTTTATTTATTTCAGACGATGACATATGTGTCTTATCAGAGGTAGGAACCGTGAAATCTGAATCAGTATTTTCATAATAATTATCTGCATAATCGAAAAATTCTTCAGCACGTTTCTTTTTCACATATTTATCCCATTCGTCATTTAGATGATCAGATTCGAAATTCAAAACAGAAAGTAGAAGATCTTGATTTTCTATTTTATGTTTACTTTTGTAATCATTCCGATCAATACAATTTCCCTTCGGTTTCGTAGCCTTATTAGAATTAACTATATCATCGATTATAAGTATTGTTGAGAACTCCTTTCCTATTTTATCAGTTGTAATATATTTTTTAGTTGTTCCTATGTGATTATCAGGCATATATTCAATTGTATACGTTTCAATTGGGTCTGTGGTAGGATTTCTAATAATACGATTATCTGACTTTAATTTTATGTCATTAAGTGATATTGTGGTGCTTTCTACATTTGTGCTGGTCCCGCGGAAGTGCCAAGGAATTTTGTTTAAATATTTAGAAGTGATTGATTTTAGGCGATTGAATAGGTTTTTTTCTGTAGTATGGTATAATGGTGTTGTTTCTGTCAGGGTAGTCATTTTAGATGTTTTCATTGCTTCGGTGCTAGGCTTGGAATCGATTACTTTGGAAGATTTAGTCTTCAATTTAGGCATTTCTTTGTTCTTGGCTACCATTTTATCAGGTTTAGTGTCAGACACATTATCTTTAAATTTTGTTAGTGACGGCTTCGTTGATTTAGTAAAATTACTAGATTTTGATGCAGATTTTTTATTGGTATTTAATGTTTTTGTAGAAGTCTTAAGTCTATCATTTATTCTACCTTTTTGCGGTAAATTTCTGCTTTTATTTACATTGCCAGGTCTATTATTGATTTTCTTGTTCGGAGTTTTTTCATTTTTATTAATATTTTTGAATGATTTTGGTTTATATTGATTTTTTGCAGCCTTTTTAATAGTCTTAGTCGAGGATGTAGTACTTGCTTCATGTATACTACTTAAACCCAATATGTTAGACAGTTCTTCAATGTCTTTAGTTAAAGAATCAGTTACGAATTCTTTATTTTCAAGAAGGGCGTCATCGTTATGTAGTTTTACTCCTTTCGTGGCATTTTCAGAAATTGATTGATTTAATATACTTGATTTTAAACTTAAAACTGTTGCGTTAGACTTTTCATTACTTATATTGCTTGTATTGGCTGTAGTTCTAGTATTTACTTGGTCTTTTTTCACGTCTGGAGCTTTGTGGGTTTCTCTTTTAATATAATCATTCCAAAAAGAACCCCCACTATCAGCTATCAATGGAGATTCAATCTGATTGCTGCCTATTATTTGTCTTTTCTTTACTGATTTCCTAAATATATTTGGTTTAGTGTTTACTCCATTATCAATATTATATTCTTTTCTATTCTTATTCTTTTTCCCAAATAAACGTCTTAATCCTTTACGTTTTTTCATACTCCGTCTAAGCTCTTCAGGACTGCGAAAAAAAGAAATACTATCGACATCATGTGACATATCTGTCGAAGCATATTTATTTATAACATCTTCTGTGCTAGATTCAGTTTTGCAAATGATATTCACATTTATATTGTCAAGAGAATAGATTTGTTTCACATATTTCCCATTTCTCTGATCATTCGTAGTCGATCGTTTGTTCAACAACTTTATGGGAATACATTTCGTTATTTCATTCAAACATTCTCGGCCTTTGATAAACAGTTTTCCATTACAAGTGTCATAGGTAACGGCTTTCTTTAAATCGTTAGCAAGAGTCTCCAGATCGTCTACAAACGAATCACTAACAGTGTTATAACCAATATCACTTTGTTTACTGTCACGTTTGTCCATATATATAAAAGTCTTGCACGCTTGTCCTTGACATTTACCCTTTACACGTTTGTAATAATCATCTAGCGTCTTTTCTATATTATGTACAACATTTTTTAGTTTTCGCCCTCCGCTGGGGTTCATCCAGAAGAACGTTTGTATTTCTGTGCAGTGATCATTCATGTATCGAGCCATGTTCTCGAATTCGAATATAAGTTCTGACATGACAGCGTCGCTGGCAGCACACGCTCTACACATTGTCTTATTCACTTTACAATGACAATCGCACACTTTGTCATGCCCGAAATATTCTTTAACCGCCTCCCAATCAATATGCCTCAATTTAGATTTAGATTTAGATCTCAATTTAGATTGAATATTGCTAATAACGTGCTTGAGTTTACTAGATTTGGGCTTGTTCTCTGTAGCATTCACCTCACGTTTAGTTTTATTATCTTTTATTTTGCTCATATTGTTGTACATTTGCATTAAAGTTGCGATAACATCTTTATCCATTACAACAGCGTGCGGTGTTGTAAATCTCGGTGTAACGCTGAACTCATTGTGATCCTGAAACGTTACATTCGATAACACATCACTTCTAATCGGTTTTAATAAGTAGTCTCCTTTAGGCATTGTCGTATTTTTACTATCTACCAATAAATACAGACCAGGTGATAATATACTATTAGTTGTGTACGACGGTGTATCTTCGAATGTATGTACTTGGTATTTTATATCAACTGGCGAAGACATTATAGCTGAGAAGACTCGTCTAATCCTTAAAGGGTCTAAAGATCTTTTCATGTCGGTAACACTGTACGGAATAGCGATATGTACTTGTATTGCATTTGTGCCTCTGCTTGACTTATCTACTGGCGTGGTTTGTAAATACATATCATATTTGTTATTTACGTTTGGATTTGGTGCGTTCTTCATTAGATCAACGACAACTTCTAGGGCAGCTACGTCTTTCGCTGTATGTATCTCATCTATTGGTACGTCACGTTTTCCGTGCTTTATCCCATCGTCATTGGATAGTGCCTTCCCTTCTATTACGTGTTTACTGGGAGCTACAATAGGTTCGTAATATATCTGTAAAATTATAAAGGGACAATTCAGACGAAATTCATCTTTTCATTATTATTAAATGTTGTATATAATATATTACATACTTCAACTTTTTTGGAATCTATATATAAATAAATTGCAATAATTCTAACAACCTTAATATTAATATTTACACTATTTCTCATATATTTTCATGCATAATATGAGTCACATAAAATAATGATATGTATCGTCCGCACTACTAGTCCACTCTGAAGTTGTTGCGTGCAGGTTTAGTTTGCATATACTCTGTAACGTAAGGGCACACTAACGCAGCTATGTACCCGCGGGTGAGAGCGGGCAGCGGACGTGCCGAGAGGGTCCCGTGCTGTCTTCATCCCGCTAATATCTGCAATTTGCTATTGCGAGACGGCTTGTGTCTATATTCGGAGCGGACTAGCAGTTTGGCGCGGACTATACCAATAAATTAGCTGTTAGTTGATAACTGGAACCTTTATATGATAATCTTTATACTAAAAGGGTTGCAGTAATGAAAGAGGTACTCACCTCATCATCATTAGTATATGCTTCGTCAGGAACTTTCTTTTGCATGTCCTCATATTCCATATTGGTTTTGGCTTCCAATATATTTAACGTAGCTATGGTTTTACCTTTCTCTAACTCTTCTAGAATGTTTTCATCACTCGTAACATTCATTGGAGTGACCGCGTTTTCAATTTTAGCTTTATCTTCTATTTCTTTCTTTGATTTTCGTTTTCTCTTGAATTCTATGACTGGTTCGTAGTAAATCTAAAATTTTGAAAAAAATAAGTAAGTATAGAATATTTTTTTTTGTAAAAGCTTAAAGCCATTGTCTACTTTTGACATTTGTGGACATAAATGAGAGGAGATTTTATAATATTTTTAAATATGTAACTGAAACGATATAAACTTGATATATTCGATTTTATCAAATTCCAAATCATAAAACAGTCAAACAATCATTACTGACAATACTTACATCATTGTCAACACTTTCGTCTTTTAATGCACTTTCTTCATGTTTTTTCACATTAATTTTAATTTCCTTATTTGAATTTGAATTTACAGACACTTTATCATCCCTTGGAACTAGTTTCAAGCGAACAACCAAACCAGCATCTTTATCTTGAGGTTTTTCAGTATGTTTCACATCTTTTGCCATCGATTCAGTGGTTTTCATTACGTTATTTTTAATTTTTTTATCAGAAGCTCTTAATGGTTTTGTCACTGCTTTTTTAATATTTGGAGATAATTTGGGTTTCAAAAACTCTTCTTTATTATGAACTGATAATGAAATTGGTTTCAATGTTGATAACATCTTTTTCGATGACAAGACATTTGTATTTTTAATTAGTAGCGATACAGTTGAGCCCTGTATATAGAAACAAGAAACATACACATGAGACAAAATCTTTGTGAACACAAATTCATTGTAATAATGAGTCATTATCAAGACATTGTTAATAAAAACATTATATATTATACTTATCATAAAGTACGTACCGTAACCTCTTCTAGATCATTTCTATTATAATCATTGTTTTCTTCTTTCTCGGTATTGTCTTTACGATCTTGTTTTTCATTTTCCAATTCTTTTAGTATATTATTAACAGCAGTCATTTCACCTGAAATCAGATATCAGATGACATGTGAAATTATATCACGAATTCAGCGATATAGAGATATATGTGGTTAAAAGATCCTCAAATTGCACCCACATTCATGGGAAAGAAATACATAAAGTTAATCTCGCGTTGAATCTGACCTGACGCAAAGGGGATAAAATATTAAATGGGCCAAGAATCAACGATTATCATAATACCATACTTACTGTGTTACTATACACAGTCAGTGATAGCCTAGTGGTTAAGAAACTCGGCTTCTCGATCGAGGGGATTGATCTCGATCGAGATCTGATTTTTCGAAATTATGTGCGTATTAGAAATTAATTATCACTTGCTAAAACTGTGAAGGAAAACATCGTGAGGAAACCTGCATACCTTAGAGATTTATAAAAAAAAAATCTCAAAGGTGTGTGAAGTCTACCAATACGCACTTGGCCAGCGCGGTGGACTATGGCCTAATCCTTCTCATTCTGAGAGGAGACCCGTGCCCAGCAGTGAAACAGTAATGGGTTGATGATGATGATATACTTACTGTACAATTCTAGTGAACTTGATTTAGTCATTGGAGTTGTAGTGTTAATACCCTGTGTCGTGCTAAAACTCCTCATACGTTTTTTAAGTTCTTGAAGTAAACCTACAACAATAATTGATATATTTTCGACCAAAATTGAGAAGATAACGGTAAATAGAAATTGTCATTCTACTAAAATGTGAATAGACTACTGCAGTTCACAGACAAGTACCGAAAAACTGAAATAAAATTAGATTTTTACATAATAAACAGAATGACAGTTGCTACATATTTCATTTAGGTTTCTTCATGTACTCTAGCAAGGCTCTATACAGAATAATGAAGGTGGTAGAACTCTTTGTGGTTCAACTCCGGCGGCACCACCGCCACACCTATTTCTGTTATAACAGCAGTGTTAGACGCTGCTGTGTTCCGTTTTGAAGGGTGTGGTAAGGGAGATATACTTTTCTGAGGCGTTCCAGCTTAGTCCTCAGGGGTAGCGGCGCATCTGTGGCCGACCTCAGGTAGGAATATCTAATGCTATCTGGGGTACAGATGTTCATGGGCGGCAGTAGCCACTTACCATCAGGTGGACTGCATGTTCGTATGCTACTCCTATATTATAAAAAAAAAATACAATTAATAACATAGAATGTTTTAATGCAGAAAGATATCGTACAGGATCCATCACGTTCACATGGTAATTAATAATCAACTACTACATTTAACATATAAGTTTTGTTACGTAAAATACCTACCTGATAATGATTTGAACCGCTTTTGAATTTGTTTGTTTCTATTTTCTTCGCCTTTTTGATTATAAACAAATTCTCCTTTCCCAATGGACTCTCTGCTTGTTTGAATGAAGGGCGTGGTAGTAACTGAAATGTAAGTTGTACCTAAGTAACATACTCTTAAGGTGGTAGAACCCTCTGTGGTTCGACTCCGGCGGTACTACCGCCACACCTATTTCTGTTATAACAGCAGTGTTAAGCGCTGCTTTGTTCTGGTTTGAAGGGTAAGGTAAGTATGTCTCATACTTATCCGTATTCCAGCTTAGTCTTCAGGGATAGGGCGCATTTGTGAGTGACTTTAGGTAGGAATAAAATCTTATCTGGGATTGATTACGGATGGCCATGGGCAGCAGTAGCTTATACATTGATGTTGCTGATATCATTATTTCTGCTGATTTGTTTCTGATACTTTTAACTTATACATACATACCTTTACGTACAATTCGTTGCTTCACCGTATCACCAGCGCGATTCTTAGTCCCTCTACCGAGTTTCCTTTCAGGGGCATCGCTAAAAACTTATTTAGCATTAACACTCTTATCCATGCCATCCGTAAGACTCATATTTAGACCAACAGCATCAATCATTCCAAATTTATTCAACATTTCAAACAGAGCGAGTCCAGAGAGATATTTTAAGATCGTATCACTCCAAAATTGTTTTGGAACTACTTTTTCTGGTACATATTCGATTTTATCAGTATTAGGTTCGTAATAGGTTGGTAAATCAACGTATAACATGACATTAGGACGTGTGGCGTCTTCGATCGCTTCTACAACTTTCACGATATCAACCACTTCCACTATTCTGTTGAAATTTTGTGAAGTTTACGAATTGCATGGACAAAATGTGTTTATACTGAAACTGGAGACAATGGTTGTATCTGTTTAAGTAAGTAGTCTAGTCTTGCAATAATCTGAAATGATATTTACCTATAGAAGGGATTGCAAATAATGTACTTAAGTAGCATGCAAATTTTATTTGCAAAATTTTAAAGGTTTCTATATAAGTTTTCAAACCGTCTATAAAAGTACAATTTTTATGTGAATGATTTTAATTAAATTCAATTAAGTAGAAGATCCGAAGCTAAGTCGAACTGGACCGAGCTGATAATAGAATGAAACTCATTTTATAACGAAATTAGTACATTGGGTAATACATTAAAAATGGGTTTGCTAAAAAAATCCTGGACAGGATAATTTTAATTATTTTTTGAAAAATTAATTTTCATTTTGCAGACAACCCTATATCAACGTGTTCACAATAAAACAGCGCTTCTACTGATATAAAATTTTATCTATTTTCATCATGAGTGAAAGTAGTTGCCAGCGAAATACCTGTTTATACCTGACAACCCAGTAGTTCGTCCACGTAAATAATAGGCAACCCAAAGCCTGCACATTCTGTATGTTTTTAACATTTACTCAGAATAGAATTTTCTTATTATCTTGATGTTGCAAAAATAATTTTCAATTAAATTTTAATTTTTCAAAAATAATTAAAATTATCCTGTCCAGGATTTTTTTAGCAAACCCATTTTTAATGTATTACCCAATGTACTAATTTCATTATAAAATGAGTTTCATTCTATTATTAGCTCGGTCCAGTTCGATTTAGCTTCGGATCTTAGACCATTACCTATTACTATAATGTAAAACAGTTTTACATTATAGTAATAGGTAAAGGTAATATACATATTATTCTAGTTGTTCAGGTTATCTTTGGCGAATCTTTCGCAGAAAAATCAGAAAAGAAAGAAGATTCATGAAAAAGATAACTTACTCACGGTTAATTTCAGACTCCATGGTTTTGTAATTGAACGCCGACTTAGCAAAGTTTACTGGAGATGACAACGCTGAAAATAATGACAAATTAATTGTTATTGTTGTTTAATGTGTTGTATTATTGTTGTGTTTCTTTGGTATTTGTGGCGGCATCACATCCATATTTTTTTTCATCTTGCAGTATTTTACGACGCAAAGTATCGAAGTATGTCTTATATATAAAATTCTGGCGTCACAATGTTAGTTAGCGTACACCTCCGAAACGGCTTTACCGATTTTCACCAAATTTTATACGCATTTTCAGCAGTCTGAATCGGCTACTATCAATTTTTCATACCCCTAAGTGATAAGGGTTGTTCACCCTCAACATTTTTTTATTTATATGGCAACAACGTTTGCCGGGTCAGCTAGGTATTGGATAAATATTATCGGATATTGTCGGATAATGTAAAATTGTAATTGCCATGTAAAAAATATCTCAGAACTCAGATTTGTGTGAATTAATTCTTTAAGTAATAGTTATCACAGTGTAAATAAATTTTGACGAAACTATTTACCTGTTTGATATTCCTTATTCATTTGATTTATCGGTTCATTAAAAACAATATCATATCTGTATGTATGACTAGCGATATGCACACTCTTAGGTTCTTTATCAACTGGTAAATTATTGAAAGAGAAACTTGGTTCTATATTATCTTTGGGAGTATCTGATATTACTTTAATATCTTTTGCAAGAAGAACATTAGGCGGGTTTGTTATTTTCACAGTAGTTTTTTTTGTTGCTTCAGTAGTTGCGTATAAGTCATCTTTGTGTTTATGAAATAAGTTATTTTGAAAGAAATTCTTCCCTGATTCCAACCATTTTTGTTCTGTGTTAGTATTTGCTTCAGTTGTCATCTCATTTATTGAATTAGAAGTAGCTTTCTCATTTTTATTGCTTTTTAGGTTAGCTAAATTACTCTTTGCATTATTAGCCATAGCCTTATCTATATCGTCAAAGTTTATTACTGTTACCTCTACTTCTTTTTTATTAGAAATCTTTTTAGTTACTGCCTTCAAATCTTCTAAAGACAAATCATTGTTCTTAACATTTGTTAACAGTTGTTTGAGTTTATTGTATGAGATTTCATTAAATTTTCGCGATTTCAAATTGTTGTCGTAGTAACTGTTACTTTTTTTAAATCTTCGGTTTCTTACTCTTGGGTACTCCGGCTTAATTTTAGTATACAAAAGGTTTTTATTCATTTCTGTTCGGAAATTATCATTAATTTTTCCTTCTTGTTTATGATGATCATTTAATTTAGCGCTTAATTGTTTAGATTTCTGATTCATAGCTAATTTTTGCGCTTTATGTTCGAAATTTGTGTTTTGCTTTAAATCTGAATCACTGCCTCCAAATATCTTAGTTGTTATCTTAGATACAAAGTCATTTCTCTCATCACAAGGTTTGATTTTTGGAAGCTGTGGCATCGGAGCGTTAACTGTGTTAACATCTAGTTGATTTTCTCTAAGGAATTTTTCAAAATCTTTATTACTCATTGGCAATGGAGTGTTGTAGTACTGTTGTGGCGCTGGGTTGATCTTAGTTAGGGTTTTGAACTAAAATTAAGTGAGAAAGAAGCTTTAATTTTAACTTAGTATATTTCATACTATTTTTAATAAACTTACAAAAAATATTACAGTTTATAGGTAACAAAAATAATCGTAAGTGCATACCTCTGGATCAGGATTGTTGTCGTCTTGAGCTGAATTCTTAGCTGCAAATAAGAAATTCATGTTGATAGTAACGTTAAATATTTAAATCCATTATTATTATTATTATTTTCCGTCTGCCGAGGGTAATGTATTGAGATTTTTTTTTTTATTTACGAGGGGGAAACCTTCAAAAGGTACCCGGTGTCGTGGGAGCGACGTAGGGTTATGTGGGATTCTTACCGCACTAAAACCCCCCCGGTGGCCGTCCTCGGCGCTGCGTAGAGGGCTCCAGGATCTCCAAAGAAACGCATCCGGAGCCCTTTTAGCGCGTTGCCCCGTCGGGCTCTGCCCAGGTGAGCTTGGCGCTCGCCACACCGTCTGGTGCGTACGACGGTATGCGACCACACATACCGCCGTCCTTCCCGGGGCTGCTGGCTGGGCGGTTTGAGCTCCCACTCTTGCTACCCGCAACCCCGGAAGCCCCCTTTTAGTCGCCTCTTACGACAGGCAGGGGATACCGTAGCCCTATTCTGGTCCCGAAACTACAGGGACAGTGTTCTGTAAGCCTTAAAGCCCAAACGACTTGACGAATTTTCACATATAAACAAGGCGCTGCTGTGTTCCGTTTTGAAGGGTGTGGTAAGGGAGACATACTTTTCCGAGGCGTTCCCGTTTAGTCCTCAGTGGTAGCGGCGCATTTATGGCCGACCTCTGGTAGGAATATCTAATCCTATCTGGGGTTGATTACAGATGTCCACTTACCAACAGGTGGACTACATGCTCGTCTGCTATTCCTATATTACAAAATAATTCCTATATTAAAAAAAAAATAAGGTACAGCTGGTGGAATCATCTAAATTTTAAGAGTTGTATAATTATATAGGCCATTTCTATCTATCTATTTTAAGCAGTTAACTTCTTTTGTGTATTTGTTTTGTCAAATCTTACACATTTTCTTCGTCTCCTTGTCCTCTAGAAGCGTGAAACTATCATCATAAGCAAGAATTGTTGTGTCTACGACTAATCCGAAGTTATTTGTTTCGTCAGTATTTTCATTAATCTTTGTTAAGAAATCTGGAAAAAAATAATTAAGTATGTTAACATTAGTCAAATTTCGAAATATATGTTACGGATTGCTATAACATTCTTAAAGCTAATCTTTTTGTCAGTATGGTGCACCATAGTTCAAGGCATTTTAATTATGAAAGAAACTTGTGGCCTGTAGAGGAACAGTGTATGGTTGATGATGATCATTACTAAATGCATTAAATAAACAAAAATACATACCTATATTCTCAGTGATAGATTTGTCAAAATTTGATTCATCATTTCCAGTGCTTCTTGGTACTTTAAACAATTTGTTATCATCAACTAATTTCAAATGATTTTCAGAGGATTTATAAGACTTTCTATAAAGATCATCCTCCAGATCGACCAGTGTATAAGTTTTTGTTTCTGAATCAACTCTTAAATTATTCACATCATCCTCACTTTCATTGTTATTTGAATCACTATTTTCTGGTTTTAACATGTTATTAAAAATCGGTGACACATTCTCGTTTAGTATATCATTGTGCCAGAGGATAAGATCATTAAAATAATCAGGAAACGCTCTGAATTTAAGACCATCCATTTTTTCATCTACTTTGCCAGTACTCGCAGTTGAAGCAATATTTGCAGATTTATCTGATCTAACAAATTCTTTTTTAGCATCCATCAATGGAGGTTTCATTAATGTTGCTGCTGAATTATGACTTACTGTCAGATAGCCATTGTTATCCACAAACTCATATATTTGTGGAACGTCATTAAATGCTATATTACTGTTCCTTTGAGCTCTCATTGGGTATTTAGCCAATCTTGTTAGTTTAGTTCTCACTGATAACTCTTTAGGTATGTCTTCTTGTTGTTCTTGGTTCTCGTTTAAGTCTGTATACCTGTCAGAGGACGTATTGATTATTGTTGATGAAGTCGATGAGGTTGTTTGTTCTTTAGTCGTTAAAACTATTTGGATTTTGTCTAATTCGTCGTTAATATTCCCAATTTCGGCGCGTGTTTTATCAAATTGGAGTAAATTAGTCTTAGTTGCATCTGAGTTAGATTGAATTTTTTGGACATTAACATTGAATATATTATCATTTTTTAAGTGATTTTTGGATTTTTGCGCTTTCCTTGTGTATTTTGTACGAAACTTGTTTTCAACGGTTGCTTAGTGGTTTTATGATTATCTGTAAGTAAAACGTTTGATGCGCTCATTGTTTTGTGATGGAAAGGTATCATATGGAAGTATCTGTCAAGTTAGTTAACTGCAAGACATCTGTAACAAACCCGAGAATAGATTGAAGTACTACTATAGATGGTCTTGGTCACAAATTCATTTCAATGCTGTTTTGAGAAGCTAAAACCAGTTCTTAATAATTTATAACATATATTATACTTAGTAGCTTTACCATGTAGTATTTTATACCATTGTTTTCTTACCTATTCAGTAGCTTATCTGTTTACACAGATGCGTAAATAATTAACCATTGACAGATTTTTGAATACGTGCCACTCGTCGCTCGCTCAAATAACAAATTGAATGCCAGAACAACGAGTTAATCGACTGCTTAGTAATTTAAATGTCAAAATTGCGGTCTTACGCAACTATCCCTCAAGCTATAGTACCCAACGGGTCTTAATATATATGTAAATAGAATTTTTACTCACCGAAATTGAAGGAGAAATCTTTACCAGCATCAATTTTACTCGTATGAGCGTCACCACCAAGATTATCTTCTTTAATAACATTCTTTATATATTTTTCATCATATTTCGCCAGATTGTAAGATCTATCCTCAGTTATATTAGGTATTTGATGAACCAAATCATTTATCAGCTGATGAGGATTTTTAACCGGCTTAGAATTTTTAGGATATTGCGAATTTACAAACTCGTAATCAACAATCGTTGACGACATGTCGTCGTCTTTAACACTAAAGATCTCTTTTATCTTCTTAACAGGATTGAATCTTACTATCCTCTCTTCGCGTTTTTCAACTTTAGGTTTGTTTTTCTTACGCAAATGCAATTTTTCAAGGAAACCCTTAAGTCTGTATTTCTTCTTTTTAGAATCGTGTAGTTTAACTATCGCTGTTGGCTTGTGTACCATGTTAACATCAACATAGCCACACTTTTTGCTAGTAAGCGCGGATTTTGAAAGCATATTTGTATTTGGGAAGGCAGTTTTCGTTTTTTCGATTTTAACCGGATTATTTGTAACCTGTAAATCAAAAAACTTAACATCATGACTTGGTGTCCTTTTAAGTCTATTGGTATCTTCTAAAATATCATTATTTCCTTCATAATCTTCATAATCGTAATTAATAAGAGGTGCAGTAGCTTTATTATTTTTCACATTTTCATTTTGTATATTTTTCATTACTTTCAGAGAGGGAGTTGTTCGAGCTTTTTCATTATCCGGTTTCTTCGCAGTTATAAAGTCAATTGTACTTGTAGTCACAAATGTCTGAGGTTTAAGTGACACAGTTTCAGATGAATGAAACTTCTTCGGCGGTTCCTTATCTATGAACACAAAGAAATGTTTCTTAAACCAAGAATCTTCAGACTTTGTTGATATCTCTTGATCTTCTAGCGTTCCCGAGTCGACAAATCTACGTTTATTTTTTGTGGACTGTACATTAGGAATTTTATTTAGAATATACTTTCCTATATCATCGACCTTGTGGTGTTTGTGTGCTTGGTATCGTACTAAATTAGAATACTTCTCTTCTTCTTGGTCTTTCTTATTTTGGAAATTCAAATAGTACCTATAACCGTTAACATAATCGTTGTAAGATATCTTATTGCTTAGTCCTTCATAGCTTGTGTCGTCTGAGGTGGCCGCAGTGTAGTAATCTTTGGAATCTTTTCCTTCTCTGTTTTTACCAGTGTCAAGGTATTCATCAGGCATTTCTTCTCCATCATTGTAAATATTCTCCACGTTTTCCTTCAAGCTCAAATCTGCTAGTGTTTCAATGTTGCGTTTGGATAGTCTCTCGTTATGGAGATGTCGTTGTGCTGGCATACTTTGTGTTGCCAGCATCTTCCATATGCTATCTCCATTCGATTTAGCCAATAGTTGCTCATATAAAGAAAGCATAGCGTAATCATCTCCGACTATCGGTATTGTACGTACTGTAGATGTTTCCTGATTTTGTTGAAGCTTTTTTTTATTTTGAACGGTACTCTGGTGCCTAATTTTCCTAGTTTCAGTAGAGGTCTTCTCGGGGTAGAGGAGGATCTTGTTTGTATTTGTATGCTTGATTGGCATATGCGGGATTGGATGGCTTATTGGCAGTTGTGGTAATGTTGTCATAATCGTAGTACTCGGCTTTTTTAACGGTTTCCCGCTTTTCTTTTTAACGTAGTCATTAACACTAGTCTTCGTTTGATTCACTTCTTTACGAAAGTCATGCGATAGTCTGCATTTTACTTTCTTGTATATACTTTTCAATTCGCTTTGAAGTTTGTCTTCAATGCCTTGTGCGATTATCATGGTATCTTCTTTAATAGATTTAGGAGTAACTGTATGAGTGGAATCAGTGGCAAATGTGTAATCATTAACCAAATCAAAATCAAAATCGGTACTCCGTTTTCTTTTAGAATTGTTGTTGCTAGGATTTAGCACTTTCGGACCATAAAGCGTACTTAAATTAAATGTTGCCTCCGTAACAGCATTCGATATAAGATTCGTTATAAATGGGCTTTGCAATGAGATATATTCTTCTTCTTTCTGTTTTATATCACCTAGTAAAGCCTCGATTTGAGCTATTCCAGAGCTCTCGACATAATCACGGCTAACTGTTGTACGTTTAGGAGTCTTTGTTGATAGTAGCTCTATGTACGTGGTCTTATAGTTATTAGTGTCTTTTGATGGTAGTAACTCCATAAATGAGGTTTTGTGATTGAGTCCATATAATTTTTTTAATTCAGTGACTTTATTAGTGAGTTGCGATAAGGCAGTTGTCAAGTTATTGTTGCTTCTCAAAGGCGCATAAGTTTTCGTGGAAGGAAAGTTACCTTTCATTCTATTTAGTTGTGTATTTTGTCCTAGTTTTTCAAACTCTGCTTTCTTACCTTTATCTTTAATTTTTTTTTCTGTCGCTTTATTGATACTTGTAGCATATTTTTCTATTTGGTTTTCTGCCATTTCCTTTTTTCTTCTCTCTAATTGGGAATATCCTCTACTCATATCCTCTTCTATGTATTGTGGAGTCACTTTTACATTTCTTTCCCCTCCAGTACGAACTGTGGTGGTCATGAGAGTAGTTTTTCTGTGTCCAAATATACTCTTTTTAATGTTTCTTCCGCCTTTAGAACCCACTTTGGAGATCTTCTTGTCTGTGTTTTTCTCATTTTTATTTTTACCATGGAACTTTTTCCAAAACTTACGTGATTTGGGCGTCTTCTTTTCATTTTTTTGACTGTGTGTTACTTTTTCATGTTGCTTGTCTATCTTATATGGGTGTGTTTTTGGCGTCGTGCTGATGAATTCGAGGAACTCTTGTACTTCTTTGAATCCTCTGGTCGCGTCAGATCTGGCAAGATTGAAACCATTTCGTTTATATTTATGATGAAACTTCCCTTGTTTGTTCCTGTATCCTGTTGC